>BSBK01000773.1:2172500-2280000 GCA_027943335.1 Chamaecyparis obtusa | reverse complement strand
TCAACACATTCAAAATAAGATCCCAAAAGATTGATTGTGTATCATTAAGTCAATTGCAAAAACTATGAATATTTTAATAGATGTTCAGGGTGAAAATGACATCAATGAATCTAACAATGCAAACTAGGTATATCAAGTTTACACTTTCTCCCTAAGTTATTCAATACAAGAGAAAGAGGGGTTTTTGAGCATAACTCTCAATATGACCTAGGTTAGATTAGCGAAACTCAAAGGTGATTAGGGATGAAAATGCTAAACCCAAGTTATGTTAAGGATGTATACTAGAAAGGCCTCTTTCATGCAATGTAATTCAATTATAGATATGTAATGAAGTTGAAAAAATTGAAACAATTGATTAAGAAAGAAGTGTAAGATGAGTCTGGGAACCAAGTAAATGCAATCAACCCAATTAAGATACAGAAATAGATCTATCCTAATGATGTAGTGAAAGAACAGGGTACACTACAATCTCCTAATCACTCACCCAAAATCTCACTAAAACTCACTCACACAAACTCACACTACTCCACCTACTGAGGTATTGACCACATTAGTTTAGCCCTCACATAACTCAAGACATGTTTAGGCCCAAGAAATTCAAAGCTCTTGGATTGTCCACTTAACCCCACTAGCATGAATGGGCAAGCATACTTAGGTACTAGACAAAACAACACCCCTACACCCCCCTACCTCCATGGAAACTTGGATTACTATTCTTGGGTTCAAATGAGTTCATTTAGAATCCATTACAACAAGGTTGCATTGGTTTTTACTACCGATTTCCTTCAAACTTGTCAAATGTACAATTAGCCTATGAGCCCCAATTAGCCCTCTCAATAGTAAAAATCTGAAAATACTTGAAAAATTGCTTAAGAAAGGCCAAAAAAAAACTTTAGACCTTGACACCCTTTTGGAAACTCTAAAGGATTTTGGTGGTCTTAGTCCATGATGAGGTTCGTACAGTACTATGCCGAAAGGTAGGGTTTTCCCAAGGTTTTAGGAGCTTAATGACAGTCAGTAGCCAAATGAGCTTTTTCACGTGCTAATGGACTTGGAGACCCAAAGTGAAAGCTCAAGAAAGACCACCAGACATCATTCTTCAAATTTCCTTAACACTTCTTTTTCCCATGTGACGCAGTGCAAGGCAGGAGGATCCCTGATTGAGATGTCCTAGCCCCCAGCAAATAACCACACAAAAGAATATAATAACAATACAGAGATATAGATCCACACAATGCCAATACTCATAATAGAATCATCATATTTTCATCCAACATGCCCAGCTGTAAGGCCTTCCGGGTTATGGCCAAATACAATGCAATTACAATAGAAAATCCACAAGATCTCACAAGATCCAAACCAAACCCTAGCTAGCCCAGATCCACACACTGGTAGGAACCCCCAAGGAAGATCTAAACTTGTGCTCGCAAGCCCACCAAGCAATCTCCTTGTTTCCCAAGCCGCAGCTACTAGCTCTCCTCAAAACTCACTCCACATCCACCTCCTCTTCTCCCAAGTGGATGAATGAATGCCTAAAGACTTCCCCCACAACCTCTACTTATACCAATCTAAGCCACAGGTCGGCCCTAAAAATAAATTAAATACAAATACCGAAATTAAATGCCACAAGTCGGCCAACAACAACAATTAAATTCCCAAAATAGATGTCTTAGTAAAATTGTGATATCTCCTAGCTCTGGATGAATTAGAACTCGTGCTTCAAACCGGTGGTAGAAATATAGGCCCTCTTCAATCCCTAAAATTTGCAGCCTCTAACTCTTTGTGGAAAATTACTTATACAGCCTAAAATAGGCACCAAATTCCTAAGCAAGGCTGAGCTCCTTCTAGGCCATGCTGAGAAACCAAGACCATTAAATACATCAAAACCAATTACCCAAGACCCAAGTAGGTCTATCCAACTCTACCAAACCCCTCACATATGAAAATAAGTCCACACAACTCCATCAAATCTCCAAAACATGCAAGATAGCCAACTACCCTGGGATGCTCCTGCATCAGACTCCCCAGGTGCGAAAAGAAGTATGCCTCATACTTTGATTCCTGATGAAATATCTGAAACCATCTTCATCTTCACTAAAGGCTTCCACTCCAATAGGGACAATAGAACCAACATGTAAATCACCCAAATCCGCATCCATCTGTCAACCACTAGAATCTCAACCATCCAATCAACATGCTCACTCCCAGGAACAAACTGAACATAGTTCTATGTCACAATTTGTTCCTAGGTGGAGCAAAGGTTGGATCTAGTTGGTGATTTGTTGCAGAGGGTTTGCGAAGATCTTAGAAGATGGCTCTAAGAAGATTGGACCCTGAGATGATTGCAAAACTCCATGATGTGGTGGAGAGGAATATTTCAAAGACTTGTACTCGGTTGGAAGCTAGATGGAATAATCACGTTAAGGAAGGGATGGTTGAGAGTGATCCATCTCTGGATAAATTTCGTAAGAGAGTTCGAGAGATCTTACTGAACATACTCCCAGGAACAAACTGAACATAGTCACAATTAAATTCCCAAAATAGATGTCTTAGTAAAATTGTGATATCTCCTAGCTCCGGATGAATTAGAACTCGTGCTTCGAACCGGTGGTAGAAATATAGGCCCTCTTCAATCCCTGAAATTTTCAGCCTCTAAATCTTTGTGGAAAATTACTTATACAGCCTAAAATAGGCACCAAATTCCTAAGCAAGGCTGAGCTCCTTCTAGGCCATGCTGAGAAACCAAGACCATTAAATACATCAAAACCAATTACCCAAGACCCAAGTAGGTCTATCCAACTCTACCAAACCCCTCACATATGAAAATAAGTCCACACAACTCCATCAAATCTCCAAAACATGCAAGATAGCCAAAAACATAACAACATGGAGATAAAGAGAAGACAAAATGCTTTTCAAAACATATATTAATACTTGAAAATAACTACAACTTAAGAGATCTTACATCCTCAAAGCTTACAATCCAAGAGCTTACAACTTGAGAGCTTCTTTTCCAATACAAGATCCTACAACTTGAGCACTTCTTCTCCAATAGGAGATTCTATAACTTGAGAGCTTCTACAACTTTGAGAGCTTTCACTTGAAGAGCTTGAACTCCAAGAGCTTGCTTATGAATGCTCCTATGCTTTCTTTATATAGGCATTTCCCACTCAAGATATTACAATACAACCAATGTGGGATAAAAGATAGATGCAACTACCTTGATACAAATATTAAATACCCACCCAATTAATATTAAGCACCACCATGTGGGCCAATTACAAAATTACATTGCCTTTGTGGGCCAATAAAAAAATATAAAAGTATAACTACCTAGATACAAATATTAAATGCAAGAACTTTCTACAAATTTCTAAAATGCCACCTACACACCTCGATAAATGAAATGATTTGTTTTTATTTTTTATTTATCTTTTCCACCTATGCACCTTGGTAAATGAAATAACTTTTTCTTTTTTTCTTTTTTTCTTACGAGTTCTAATTCATCCGGAGCTAGGAGATATCGCAATTTTACTAAGACATCTATTTTGGGAATTTAATTGTGACTATGTTCAGTTTGTTCCTGGGAGTGACAATTTTACTAAGACATCTATTTTGGGAATTTAATTTTACTAAGGCTTACAAGGTGACTGTCACCGTGTTGACATAGACAATTTGCAGCTAGGGCCTGCAACTAAAAATAGTAGGAGTTATAGTACGGGCATAAAAATACATTTTTTTGAAAGTTTAATGAGTCCCCTAATGGATTCTAAATCTACTTTACAAATCCCATGGTGGGATTTTGCACAAGAACCAAGTTTCTCCAATCTGCCTGGCCTGGGACAGCAAACAGGCTGTTTACAAAAAGATTTTTAAAACCTATGTAAATGATGCCAAAACCTGAAACTTAAAACATGAAAAAGTCTTCTTATATCTATTAGAACATCAAAAATCCATTACAGATGTAATATGTCACCAAGGTTGCACGTGCTAAGAAAAAAAACAAGCCAAAAATCCCTTAAAATGCAGTCACAGTCTAAATTTCTCACTTCTCATCCATACAATGGCAAAGTAATTCGACTCAATACATTCATATCCCCCTCCCCTATCAATTTGGAGATGTTAAAAATCCATTAAGGCTCGTGGGAGACCAATGCAAGAACGGTTGCAAGAAAATAGCAAAAGTTGCACAAAATTTTCAACTTTGCAACTTTCCTTGCATAAGTTGCTCAACCTTCAAACTGAAATCATGAATGCATTCCTTTGATCTAGACATGAAGGAAAAATGCTTATTAAACTCACAAACAACTTTTCCAACTACTTTAACCACCTAGAACTCATAAATGCAACTTAATCCTAAAAACTCTCCAAGTGACCCTAGTGTACCTAGGTGACCACTTGGTTACCAAAAATGGCTTATTGACACCTAAGGCCTTAATCCACATGGATTTGCCACTAAAAAACATAACTCAACATGTGTGGTTTCGCTAGAACCACTACAAGCCAAAAGTAAACTAACTAGAGGAGTTAGGCAAACTAGTGCTCCTGCACCACCTAATAGATAATTTTTTTTGATAGGGTACTTACCTTGAAATAAGTAATGGAATATGAATTTTTTATCAGAAAATCATGGATCTGAGACTACAATAGAACTTTCGACTACAGATCCATGTTCACAATAGAAAACCTAGAAAATGTTGTTTTTGTCAGATCTCTAGGAATAGGTTGACAATGTCACTATGTTCTGGAATAGGTCGACTAGGTCATTGTGTTCCCGAGATACCATAGCCAAGTCGATCCAACTTCTTTAGAAATGTCTTAGAGAGTGGGTTCTAGAAATATGATTACCAAACTGATAACCTGCAAGTCTTTTATAGAATTAGTGTGTGGGTGGCTATGAAGGGGTTTTCCTTATTCAAGCCCCCATTTTTTGTGATTTCCAGCTCCACAAATAGCCTTTAGGAAAGATGTTATTTGTGTATGTAGTGCTCATGAACCATAGATTATAGATTTAGAATGTAAAAGAACTAGTAAATGCTAAGAATCTACTCTATGAGTGAAACCCTAGCATGTAAGTGTGCTTGTAAATGTAAATATGTACAAAAATATGAAGAGGCAAAGATTAGATCTGAACATAGCATAGAAAGAATACAAAGCCCCCAAGGCTAAAATACCCTAACCATCTTCATGATCACCTTGCATCTCCACAATGTCATGAAATGATTGAATTTAATATATGTAGATGAAGACCTCACTTTGCAATGAAATAACTATAGCCAAACCTTAGATTGCACCTTGCAATTTCTCTATGTTAGATTGGGGTGTCCATGCATTCCTCTACCTTTCTTCCATAATCATCCATCATGAGGAAAATGAGGCATTGGATGCCTTTTTATAGTGGATTTATGAAATTACCCCCGCAAGAGCCAACTACAATGAGTGAGAATTAATGAAACTTTGAAATAGGACTAGGCCCAACACTTTCCAACCACCAACGAATAGGTCAACTTGGTTGACTTGTTCTTGAATAGGTCTACTTGGTCGAGCTATTCTCCATGTGGCTAGAATCTTGGGTTCATAACCCAGGCTTCTAGAACTATAGAGAATCCAGGTGTAATGTGTATTGGAGATTGATAAATCAAGGCTAGATTCTAAAAAATGAGACCTAGAAAGAGGAGGATGCATAGAAATTAGATCCTACCTCAGCCTATGAGTGAGAGAAGGGAAAATCAAGGAGGAAGTTTTAGGTCCTACCTCTATTTCACCTAGGAGAGAGAGAAAGAAAAAGTAAAGTGTGTGCCCCAAGTGCAAATCTAAAATGCGAACAAACTAAAGAGGAGTTAAAATTTCATAAATTGAAGTGCATCTAATTTAAGATGGTACATTTAGCCCCCAATTTAGCGGTATATGACACTACATGCATATGCAAGATAAAGTAAGAAAAGAATATATATATATATATATATATATATATATATATATATATATATATATATATGAAAAAGGATATGAAAGGATATGACCAAGTCCACATTTGCAATTCCTGCAAGAAAACATCAGTAACCACATATTACAGAACAATAGGTTAGTGATAATAAAAATCACCTAGGACTTACTAGAGAAAGATGATGAAATTTTCGAGTAGCTATATGCCCCCCATGTTTTGGCTTTCTTATTCATGAAAGGTGAAACATGGTATCACATTTACCACAATGAACTGAATAAGGAAAATTATGCCAAGTAGCCTTCAAAACTATTCAAGATGATCCTAAATGTTTACAAAGGTACTTGGATAGCAAGGTAACTTAATCATAATTCTGACACTTGTGATGGCACCCAAATCAGAGCTATTAAAATCAAGATATGATCGAAAGAGTGAAAGAGGGAAATAACATCTAACAATGATAAGCTAACTTTTAATAAAAAAAGTAACCTAATTAATGATATACATAAAGTGAAGTTACCTTTGTGAAAGCTCATTTGGAACATTTTCTTGAAGGTGAAGAAGGAGAAGGAGAATGATTTTGAGGAAGGAGGAACTATCATCGACACAGATGGAGGTGATCCGACAAGCAGTGGTAGATGGTACAGAGCAAGAGGAGGTGCTTCATTCTCATGCTTTCTATAGATTTAGGAAGTTGTTCTGCATGCCATAGGAAGTTATTTTTGATAGCTAGGTCACAAATTTGACCTGTTCCTAGGAAGTCGACCTATTATTGGGAGGTAGACATGTTCCTCAGGGAGAAATTTGACCTATTCCTAGGAATTTGACCTCTTCCTGAGAAGTTGAATTGTCCCCTAGGTATGTCAAAATGTAGAATTTTATATGTTAATAGCTTCTATTTGATACTAAGAACTGATTGAGTTTTCCATGTTTCTATTGTAGGATCTTCCAATGATGAGAGAACACTATATGTCAAACACTATGACATATGTTTGAGAACATATAGGGGAGCTTGATGCAACAGAGACATAGATTATGAGAGACACTCGACTCTTCTAGGTACCTCAACTACCTCACATTTGATTTCATAGAGCCATGATTTTAGTGTTGATGGAGAGATGGGATGAGGATACATGCTCATTCCATCTACCTATGGGGGAGATGATAGTTACTCTTGATTATTTTTATCAGATCTTATATCTTCTAGTACAATGACCGATGGTTAGACCATGAGTCAACCATTCTATAGAAGAGATCACCAGATATTTTGAGTACTAGATGGGGCTATCATTTAGAGAGAGAGAGAGAGACTCAATTAGGTAATCTTGAAGGGTATCTTGCTTGGACAAATGTCTTTTCTAAGGAGGCTCATGATTTTTACTATTTCCATAGTACTGATGCCTGATATGAAGGGCACTGTCTTCTGCACTCTTCTTACACGTGGTTTGGCACATGGAAATAGAATCTATAGTGCATGTATATGGTCAAAGAATTATTGTGTAGCTTTAATATGAGCTTAGGAATTTCATTAGATATTAGAGGCATAACATGACGATGTGTACACTCTTACAGGTGTGGGATTTTGAGCATTTTACATGTACAAGGCTTGTGAGATGTCCTATGGACATGCCAACTGAGTAACTAAGAGTGTTTGCATATACATTGGGCTATTCATGGCAGTTTGGTGATGTTCTACACTGGAGGGTCATAATACACTGATTACCAAGAATAAAGGTTGTGTGGAGGCCTTAGCATCACATGATAGCATGGCCAAACTTAGTAGTGCAGCTAAGATGGATGCATAGATAGAGGCTACTGGAGGGAAGGCATGACTATATAGTGGTTCCCTACTATTATAAGAGAGTGGTGCAACAATTTGGTCTTCAATAGCCCCCCCAGTATAGGTACGTTGATAGTCACATGGGAGGAGATACATGTAGAGGCCTCATATGACACCTCAATCAATTATTGATGATATAGAGTTGATAGATACTGAGAGTCTAGACAATGTCGGGGTCCCTCCTACAGTCGAGGATGTAGGAGTTTTGAGGGAATACTTGTGATACATTAGTTTTTAGGGCATGAGGCCCATGTTCCCAAATGACTATCTTGTTGGAGATCTAGGTCCATATTTTAGGGCTTAGTGTGGAGATGAGGATGAGGAGGAGGAGCTACCACTAGGTGTAGAGAGCGGGGAGGACTTGCTAGCAGTAGGTGGTGTAGTGGATGAGGCACCACCATCTCCCATAGCGGCCAAGCCCTTATGATTGTTATCATATTTTTAATCATTTTTGGGTTCGTGACCTAATTACTAGATGAAGCTACAGTACCCTAGTTTGTGTTATTAGGTGATCTTATTTAAGTTTGTGTTCATTTTAGAAAAGATACATGTAAGAAGATAAATTTCTGCATCTAGAGATTACATGTATACATGCCAATATCTGTATGTAATGTACAAAGAAAGAAACTGAAAGATAATATTATCTATTGCTCACATAGGCCATGAGCATAGCCAGCTCCTAGAAAGATAAAGTTGAATGCAAACATACATGATTAAATGAACATAAATAATAGGGTACCAAACATTTCCTGAAAAAATGATGAAAGGATAACTAGGGTGTGAATCCAGTGTGCTCCTACTTGATCTAAGAACCTAGAAGAAGAAAAGAAATGGGGTTAGATCCAAGGGATCTAAGAAATGCATGATATAATATTGCATATCCTCATCTACATTCATGCATGAACATAATTAACCATTCATCACAAGAAGGGGACCATGCTCTAGACATGTGCACACTCAGAAGGATGCTGCAAGAGGAAGAAAAGTACCATATTTTTGCTAACTTGTTTGTGTCATGTGCAGGAAGTGAGGAAAATTAGACTATGAAAGGGACATATTTTCTTGGGTATGAAATCTTTCAGTCTACTATAATTGAGCTAAGAAATGAAGAAATAACTATAGAAGGGACATGACCTTGTATCATGAAACCTTCTAGTGATTCATGATGCATCAATTGCATCCATGAGATACAACGCTCATAAATGAAAAATCAAATAAGGTATTATCTAGAGACAAATATCACAATGAGAAGTGTGAGATGATCATCTTCATTGATTATATGATAGAGAGAAACAAATCATTGCTACAGGAAGAAAATGGAGCAATACAAAATCTGCATATATCTTAAACAAAGCAGCATTTGGATATGAATATCAACAAAGTAAAAGTCCTAATTTGTATGAACATCTCAGAAATTGATATTTTGAAGAATAAAAGTAGAAAATATGATACATTTACATGTGTATCTCTCAAGGAAAATGGTACAACAGTGGTACAAAATCAGCATCTACATAGACAAAAAATCTGCAATACATAATCATCAAAAGAGTATCTATATGATGCCCTCAATGATAAAAAACAATATCAAGATTGATCATGATCATGATATGGAGGCAAAGCTAGAAAATAATGATTTCAAATCACTAAAAAAATGAAGAAGGAGCAGCCATGAGCGAAATTGAAAACAGAAAATGAAAACAGCAAATTCAAAATGAAAATGAAGTTGAAATCACTTATCTCTTCTCCAAGCAAAGTCAAAGATAATTAGAAAGTTTCCCAATGAAAAGCTCCTCTTCCATTCAAAATTATCCTTGAGGCATGTGATTTTTGCAAAGGGAAAGAAGTTTAAAAGGAAAGGGAGCTTATTTTTATATGTTTCCAAAAATATTAAAAATTGGAGATTTTTTGAAATGTTTATTTTATAAACATAAAAGGGGTATATGCTATAAGCATATTATTTAAAGATTATTTTTAATTTTTTCTAATTAGAGGGGGAATTAAAAATAAAATGGACTTTTATTAAAAATTTGAAGAATATTTTGAGAAAAGGTCATTTTTTAAAAGACAAAATTGGAGATGTAGAGGTATAACCCTAAGTCCTAGATGTTTTTTTTATGAATGGATAATGTGACCCCTAAACACTTAGGTATTAACATTGTAAAATATTTTATTAGGGGCCATTATTAAAATGGGACATTTAATGTAAAATCATGCATATTTTATATTGTAAAATATTTGACAAGTGATGTTTTATAAATCATCTTGTTCAAATATTATCTACCAAAGCATGATTAGGGGATAGGGTAGACTTTAATGGCTTGTCTTTTTTAGGATTTCCACTTTTCCCCTTACCCCTACAAATCTAGGAATCTGGCATCCAAGTTTATGAGGCATTTTTAGTGGCCTATTTGGAGGGTTTTCCATTTTTAGGAGATTGAGAGTTTCATGCAGATTCCTTGGTTTCTTTTTATACCTCTCACTTTTGTGATTGAGGTTAGTTCTTCTTTCCCTCTTTCTTGGAGGTGAATTTTTGTAGCTCTGGAGAAGCAAGCTATATTTTGGCTCTCTTCAATTCAATTCATAGCAATTGTCCTTCTTTTTCCTACAGCTTTGTGAGTTATTTTGGTGAATTTTATGTCATGTACTGTGATGAAAATTGGTCCTTTACTTGATATGTTATTCATTTTGATGTTCACAAGTACTTTTGTTTCCTAAAGTCTCAATCTGTGTGCATTTGAATGTATTTGGATTTGTGGAATTCATTTTCCCTCCTCATTTACAGTTAGCACCTTGTTATTTCTAAGGGAAAAATCAAAGTTAGGGAGAAGTTGTGATGCTCAGGTTATGTTTGAATTTCATTGTGAGCATTTTGTAGTTTGTGGATCTATTCAGTTTGGTGAATCACCTAGTTTTAGTTTCAGTTCCATGCACTCTCTCTCCCTTTCCCTTCAAAGTTTAGTTAATTTTCAAGTGATTCAAGGGGAAGCTGGACCCCTAATCTAGAGGTCTACTCTTTGATAGGTTACCCACAGCCTGAGAGTAGTTCCATGTTTCACGCGATTGCTGGGTTTTACACTTAGCCATACTCAGGTGCAATCCCTAGTGACAACAATTTTTGGCATGCCCGGTGGGATTATACACACAAAAGTAGTGCACTTCTATGAATCCTTACATGCAAGAAAACTCAAGAATGAGCCCTCACAAATCGATCCATAGCTCTCTATCTGTGGAGTGCATGACTTTCTATGAGGCCCTCAAATTGAACCCATGCAAGTAAACCATAGAACAAGAGATTCAAGGAGGAGAAGAAAGAATTCTAATCTCCATTGAATCAAGTTCTTGCATGCAAATGAAAGTAATCTATATGATTGCAAATGCAAGAAAATAAACTAATTTATTGAAATGAAGATTAAACTATATGATTGCAAGAAATAAAATATTTTATTGAAATTAAACTATATGCAATACAAGAAGTAAACTACTTCACTAATTAATCTATATGAAAATTAAACTAAATGTGCAATCTAAAATGATGATTTCTAAAGCTCTAATGTTGTCAAGAAAATCTTCAACATAATGATAATATGAAAATTCTAGATTTTTAATTGAGAAGGAGAGGGCTCCTTATATAAGAAACTGATGAAAAGAATGCATCTCCAAGATCAATGTGGGATTAATGCAAAAGGAGGAAAGAAATCTCATTTTTAGAAAGTGTGGAGAGAAAAGGAAATCTCTTTATTTTATTTATTTTTATTTCACTTATTTCCTTTTTTCATCACAAAAGATCTTTTGAGAGGATTTTATTTATTTTAAAAGAATAATTCTCTTTTAATTAAATAAAATAAGGTTATTTAATTAAAAGATGAATATTAATTAAATAAAATAAAATCATTTAATTAAAAAGGGTTTTAATTAAATAAATTTATTTTACTTAAGAGATATTACTTTCAATTAAATAAAGTTATTTTATTTATTTAAAAGGGATTATTTCTTTTAATTAAATAAAATTATTGATGACATGATTAAACCTTAGGAGATTATTGAAATGATTGAAATAGTTATGATTTGATCAAGAAAATTGATTTGAATATATTGTAAAGCATTGATTCAGAAAATTGATATTTGACAAATTGAATAAATGGGGCCCGAAGTCTAGGCGACCATTTTAGGGTGCATACATTTGGCCCTCTTTGACTAATGTGACGTCGACTCAGGATCACATGCAATCAAAGAATGAAATTAAAGTGTGAGATCAATTTGGGATCACAAAACAACCTCGATGTGTGTTCGACGGATGGGAACACATCAGGACATAGATAAGCAGACTGAAAAAGACAAGGCCAACACCTGTGAATAGATAATTGTCAAGTCTCAAATAAGAGATAAGAATCTCAAGCAAGGTTGCCCCAAGAGAAGCAATTGATAAATTTGATAAAGCTGAATCAAGCATTGAAGTTTGGTAGGTACTGCCCCCTCGTGATCGAAATTGAAATGAGGTAGAGGAGAAATAGTAAATTGATAAATTTGATCAAATCAAACTAAAGATAAGGTTCTTGATGTAAGATGAAAGATATAAGAATCACAGAACTAAGGTAGCTTACCAAGAAAGATTATGCCCCAAGGTTGAATTAGAAGAAAATAAGTGGGGTGAAAGTGAATGGAAGATAGAAGTTTGGAAGAAATGGGAAGAAATGGAGAGAAGAAAGAGAATTTGCCTCAAGAAAGAAGATGCCCCAAATTCAATCAACTATTTAAGATAGGGAATTTTGATTGAGATCATGAAAGAAGATAAGAAAATGAAGATCAAAACATGACCATAGTTGACTAAAAGTCCACAAGAAAGATGAAGGAAACCCTCTCAAACTCATAATGCAGCCTAAAAGTGCAAATTTAACAAGAAGTCTAAATAATGCAAGCTACATGGAAATGCAAAGGTGTACTTGCAATAGGGTAACATAAGATTTTTATGTTCATCATTCATTAGAGAATGTAAGAGAACTTATTTTCATCATAGGGCCATTATTATCAGATATCGGATGATCACACAATCATCACTAGTCAAAAATGCAACTATGAAGATATGAATGTGATTTATATCAGATTGGAATGTGGAAAGATTCTAACATCAGCATCAAAGACATAAAGGTCAAGATGACTGCAATGTTAGCTTACCCAATTTAATGTAGCAAAACCACACTCGCGTCAAGGCATAAATGCCAGGATGACCATGAGAACGGTTGTGCAAAAATAGTCAAGGATGATGCCTTAAATCTTGTAAGTGTGTCAAGGAGACAACAAGAGACACTGAAGAGGTTCAAGACAACACCCACAAGTAGAAAGCAAATAAAAACATTCCCCATGCCCCAAGTCTTCTAGCGATGCATCATGGAGAGACTTATTAGACAAGGACATTCAACAAAAATCAATAACAGTCAGCACACAAAAAAAATCATGACATATCTCAAGCATTAAGTGTTGCATTTAAAATTTTTAAGTGTGTAAACTAATACTGAGTTCCGAGGGTAAGGATCAAATGCTTGCAAGCAGGTAAGATCACATGACCAAATTGGATAAGACCAAACTGATAAGTGTTGAAAAACACTTGATGTCAGGGTTTGTGTTGAAAAACATAGTTGGGTTGGTGTTGAAAAACATCATTTGCGAGGTGTCCTAAAGACAAGCATATCCAAGAGACCAAAGCTAACACAGTGATGCCCCCTAGACAAAGACAAAGACCAATTCCAAACCAAGGCAACAAGGACAAGGCATGATGGAGAAAGGCTAAGTGTCTAGGATGCATGCTAAGAAATAGGGGTGCAAAGGCCTCAAGTAGCGCCCATTTCTAGGTTTTCACCACTTGGATTTTTTTTATTTTTTTGATATTTTTGCTACCAAGGCACCTATTTCCAGGTTTTCACCAAAGCACTTTTTCTATTTTTTTTGGATTTTTTGGATTTTTTTGTATTTTTTCAGCATCATATAAGAATTTTTTTTGGAATTTTTTTTAGGATCAATAAATATGTACAAAGGATGCCCCCACATAGAATGAGCATCAAACTCCCAAGCAAGATCACATCGTGTAGTCCCAAAGTCTAGCAAGGTGGAGGACAAGAGGGAGTAGCAAGCTGATGGAAGAGATGAAAGACTAGGAAATGAAGAAGAATGGAGGAAAGAAATCCTCAAGGACAAAATCCTCAAGAGTACCCAAACTAGGGAAAAATTGTCATGTAAAGCGCATTTGGACAAGCAATGAAAGGTCAGCATAGGATAAGTCACAAAAGCGGAATGCAAAAGAAGGAAAGGATGCAGTCCAAAGGAGTAGACAGGTCAAGAGGCTTCATAGCATCATGTTTTACTCTTTTTAATTAGATCAAGACCAAAGGGGAAAAGGATAGCGAAAGGCTAGAATGAATGGAGGAAAATAAATATGAAGGCTAAATAGGAAGGAAATCAAAGAAAGATCATCATAAGATAGCTCACAAAATAGCCAAATTTTCATGTATAGGTCAACCTTGTCAAGATCAAAGAGAGAAGGTGGGATGGATGAAAGATGTAGAAGAACTATGCATGATGCCTGATTGCCAGGTTTTCATCATGGTACTTATCCAAGGCACCACAAGGGAATGGTTTTCACCATAGGATGAATTTATTTCTCTTTAATTTTTCTACCAAGGCACCTGTTTCTGGGTTTTCACCATGGCACACTTTCAATTTTTTCATTTCTTTTTTTTTTTTAATTTTTTTATTTTTTTAAATTTTTTTGGAAGAAGGCAAGCTTTTTAGATAATGCTCCTTGAAAGAATAAACTAGGAGATGCAAATGATTCAAGATAATATGCTCAAAGATGCTGATAGGAAAAGAAAGATGGAGGAGAAAATGGAGGATAAGGTTTTATGTAAAGCGAGTGAGGCTAGAAGATAGTAGGAATAGGAAAATGAGGAAGAAGGATAATGAATGGAAGGATTGTGAAAGCATAGCTGGAGAGGAAGGCAAGATCAACATCGACACACACCTTGAAGGGTGGTGAGAGGATGGAGGAAATGTGAATGAAGGAATCCAAGAAGGAATATGGTGAATGTTTAGTAGAGGTTGCGGTTCAGGCACATGGAATGGAAGAATGTTTTTGGAAGAAGATGAAGTGGGAGCCTTTGGAAGCTTGAATGTCAACTTCACTTTTTGTTCAATTTTAGACTCTTTCAAGAGAGACTTTGGAATCCATAAAGCCTTAGACTTTTTATTTCCTTTTGATGATTTAGAGACAATATCTTCAATGATGGATTTTGGAACCCATACTTGTCTTGTAGTTTTCTTCTTAGATATCTGTTTTGAATTTATGATTCCATGTCGATTAGAGGAGACATGTTAATCTTCTTTTTTTGATGGATTCTTGTATTGCTTCTTTTTCTTGTATTGAGCATTCAAGTTACTTCCAAAGAACTTGGGACTTGTGGAAGAAGAAGGAGGATATGACTGGTTTAGATGGGTGGGTGGATGAAAAAGAGTCAAGGGTATGCATCTATGTTGATCTTGAGGAAAGATGGGAGATAGAGGGACGTAAGGACCCAAGATGGATGGCGAATTAGGAGAGTTAGGAGGGGAAAGTGAAGGGACATAAGGACCCAAGATGGAAGGCAAATGTGAAGCCCTTTGTAGTGGTGGAAGAGGTCTAAGGATGGATTTGGAAGACACAAAAAGATAATCAATAAGTTCATCAACATCTATATGACAACTAAGGACATCAACATCTTTAGAGTGAGCATTAGGATTTCCAATAGGATCATAAACATCTTGAATATGAGCACCTTCTTTGATAGGATTGTTCACAGCTTGCAAAGACTTAGGAAAAGTAGAAAGTGGAAGCGAACATGGAGTGGTAGAACAAGAAGATGGAAGACTTTGATCTTGACAAGGATCTTTGGATAGCATAAGCAAATAATTTTTCTCTTGATTTTCAATAGGCTTAACATTAGAAGTAACAACACCATTTTTACCAACCTTAATGGAAGTATCATCTTTGGAAATCGCAAGTGAGGTAAGGTTATTTTGATTGTCAATAAGCTCAATGGTGTAAGTAGTAGCTTGATCTTGCTTAGGAGAAGACTTAAGACATAGTGGAATGCATGAGAAAGGGTGTAAAGGATCAAAAGAACCATGAAATGAATGAGAGACATCATGAATAGGTTTGGATAACATGGAGCATTCTTGATCTTGATCTTTCTTTATGTTCTTTTCTTTATCATTTTTAGAGTCCTCTTGACATGGAGCCACTTCTAAGGACAAGGTATCATGCTACAATTATATGGAAGACTTTGGAAAAGATGGTGAAGGATTAGCTGAAGTAGGCATTATAGCGTATAAAGCTTCAGGCTCTTTAGGTTTAGCATTATTGAAATTATTTGCAGCCAAGTGAAGGTTAGCTTGAGTTTCTTTAAGAGATAGCCCTTGAGGATAACTATAGGGAACTGCATGAAAAGCATTAGGATCTTTGTTGGATGAAGGATTTGTGGAAGGTTTGAAAGAATCAAAAGCTTTAGGAAATGTATGGGTATTGGAGGAAGTAGGGGATGGAAGGGAACCATCACAAGACAAAGGTCCATCATTAACATAATCTTTCTTGAGAGTGCAATCTTTATCTTCAGCATGAATGTTCTTAGAGGAGAGATGCTCATAGTATCTATGTTTATAATCAGTGCGAAAAAATTTCTCTTCCTCAATAGTAGCAGATGCATCATATTGGTCACAACAAATATCATAATCCCTTTCAAAATCAGAATCATATGGATAGCCATCACAATCTATCCAATAGGATGACACTGTAGTAAGCTTGAGCACACGATGAGGAGGATTCTTAGGAATAGAGGTTTCATAGGTATGACTATATGGTTCATCATCATAGCCATCATAATAGTCATGATATTCATCAGAGGTGGGTGTGTCACTCTTCGTGGGAGAGGTATCACAAGGATTACTATATTGCTCATATTGAGGAGTAAGACTCTTGGGAGAAGTAGAAGAGGAATGAGATTGTGAAGAAGAGGAAATTGAAGATCTCGTGGAGGAGGAAGACTTGGATAATGAAGAATGTGGATAATGTCTAGAAGAGTCATGATAAGACTTGGATAATGAGGAAGAATGAGAAGACTTAGATGATGAAGAATTCTTGGAAGAAGAAGATTGTGAGAGGATCATGAGCATGATTCTGCCAAAGGCAAGTGATTCACTTTCTTTCTTTCACATTTTTGTCATAAATTTATCATCAATAAGAGTTTTGGAGGAATGATATTTTTCAAATTGAGCAAGGAGATCAAGATCATCCATTTTCAAGAGAGTTTCTATAGCAAGATAGTTGAAAATCATGATTCTAGAAGAGGAGGAATCAAGTATGGAAGTGGCAGAAGAGATGAATGGAAGAAGGTAGACTAGAAAATAAGAGGAAAAGAATCAAGAAGACGTGAAGAGTTTAGGAAAAAGAGAAATGATGAAAATGGAAGACTAGGAAGACATGGAAGATGTGGAAGAAAGAAGACCAAGGGTCATTTTATGCAACTTGATACCATTGAAGTTCATTTGAATGTTGAGCAACATGTCATAGCACCTAAGATCTGAGATCTAGACTGACCAAGGAGGACTAGAAATGGCAAGAATTGGCTTCGGATTGCAAGACAACAAGTTTGACAACTTAGGAACTTAGTTTTTGTTTGTTTTAAAATATGAAGTATATCAAAATATTGATCAAGCACATAAGACAACAATCAAGGAGTTCAAGCAAGAAATTGTCTTCAAACAATGAGCAAGGGGCAAAGCAACCTTGCACATGAACAAGAATAGTGACTTAGTATTTCTACTCCTTAAGAACTACTTGTGTATGTTCTTGAGAATATTTTATTAGGCACTTAAAACACAACAACATCTTAGCAAGCTATCTACAAGGCTATACATAGCTCTTCTAAAGGGAGTCCTTCATATATGCAAGGTACGTGAGGCCCAAATCTATAGATGAGAAGAATCTGAAATCACACAGTCAGGGAAGACGGTAACCCAAATCTCCTCCTTCACTTCTCAAAGGTATAAAGTTCTTTGAGGCTTAGCAAAGAGTGAAATCTAACTCATTCCCAAGAGAGGTGTCTTTGGATTCACCTCTCGATATTTATACTCCGCCAGAACATGGGAGTCAAGGTCATCCCTTGAGGTGATGAAAACCCCAAGCAGGCCTTCTAAAAATAAAAAAGTAAGTAATTCACTATCAAAAGTATTGGAAAGCACTAAAGGTGGTACATTTAACCCTTCAAGTAAATGTGAGGTGAGTCCACAAAGTGGTGCATTTAACTCCTCACACAAACTCAAAGTGAGTCCACACCTTAGAAAACTAATGAGATCAAGAAAGCATAAAAGGGAGAACTTTGTGGAACACTTAATGCTCTTTTCATGTAGACCCCTCTCCTATGTATGAACACTGACCTTGCATCCAAAGGGTGGAAATGAGGGGTGATTATAAATAAGCAAGTCCAACACCCAATTTAGCTAACAAGATCAATCAAAAGTACTCTAAAGTTGCTTATAAATACTACTCACAAATGCAAAAGGGTTTGAACCATGGAATATTTAAATTTATAAGTAAACATGAAATGAGTCCACAAAGTGGTGCATTTAACTCTTCATGTAAACAAGGAACAAATCCATGCCCTAAATTACTCAATGAGATTTTTGATATTGGAACCAAGAATTACTTAATGTGTAAACACAAGCATTCACTTGTACAAACTCTTACGAAAGTAAATCTACGTTCATTCATTTCCCATTAAGAGAATTAATTGAAATATGTTCTATGAAAGCATGTAACACTCAAGCCAAACACATGAGAGGTTCATTTTTAATCCCAAAGTCCAAATTTTGTAGAGATGTAACAAAATACCTCAAGTCCAACGCAACGCGCTTAGTAGATTTTACCTTTTTTTAAAATTTGTTTTAAGCATTTTCCATGAAAGAAAACCATGAACCTTCAAATGAACAAGACAAGAAAAAAAAAAAAACAAGATATGCAATGTATATCCAACTTACACAAACTCTAAGATGGTTAGATATGAAAATCAATTGTTAGGAGTTTGATTTAACATATGTAACATTGTTGTCTTCAAGACAGTCTTTAAAGATTGATTTATTTGACCCATAAAATCACAATATTAAAATTTATAGAGAGGAAAAAGTTTTTAGCCAACATCAATAACTACCATTTTCCAAAATTAAAAGGTCTTATATTTCCATTTGGTTCCTCAACCAATAACCTTTTCAGACTACAATTTTTCTGTCATAAATCAGATTTAAAACACCAAACTCTGCCTAGCGAATCACATATCTTTTAAAAAAAGAATCCAAATGAAACCAAAATAATTTCATAGTAACTATTAATGAATTGAATTTCCAAATATGTAAGCCATTTATTTTTCCCAATCATAAATCATTTTTTAAGAGCAAATCATTGCCTGCAACTCCAATGCAGATTGTTAAAAACCAGTTTTCACTCAAATGCCCATAACTTTCAAAAATCTGCATAAAAATGACTCAAACCAAAAGGAAATGAAATATAATTCATGTATCTTTCCAATTAATATTATTATAGGTCCTGATTCTTTACAATTTTTTCATACCAGATATTTCAATTTGACTATATTCAGAGAATTTCAAATCTGCAAATACCCACTTTCACCAAAATGATCATAACTTATTCATTTCTTTATAAAAATGAACCAAACAAAAATCATTAGAAAGATGATTCATCATTCTATCCATATATTACTATATTATAGGGTTTCCAAGTTTTACATAGCCGTACAAGGCCTGGAACTAACACTAAAACTGAAAAACCAATCAAGAATGAGGCCAGAAATTAATCTTTTCTGCCCTATGGTGGGTGCCAAAATGTGTGATGAAAAATGGTCACACTTTTGTGAATCTTTGCATCCAAGAATACTCAATAATGAGCTCTCAGATATCGATTCACAACTCTCTATCTGTGGAGTGCATGGCTTTCTATGAGGCCCTCAAATTGAACCCATGCAAGTACACCACAGAATGAGAGATTCAAGGAGGAGAAGCAAGAATGCTAATCTCCATTGAATCAAGTTCGTGCATGCAAATGCAAGAAAATAAAATAATTTATTGAAATGAATATTAAACTATATGATTGCAAGAAATAAACTATTTTATTGAAATTAATCTATATGCAATACAAGAAATAAACTACTTCACTAATTAATCTATATGAAAATTAAACTAAATGTGCAATCTAAAATGATGATTTCTAAAGCTCTGATGTTGTCAAGAAAATCTTTAGCGTAATGATAATATGAAAATTCTAGATTTTTAATTGAGAAGGAGAGGGCTCCTTATATAAGAAACTGATGAAAAGAATCCATCTCCAAGATCAATGTGGGATTAATGCAAAAGGAGGAAAGAAATCTCATTTTTAGAAAGTGTGGAGAGAAAAGGAAATCTCTTTATTTTATTTATTTTTATTTCACTTATTTCCTTTTTTCATCACAAAAGATCTTTTGAGAGGATTTTATTTATTTTAAAAGAATAATTCTCTTTTAATCAAATAAAATAAGGTTATTTAATTAAAAGATGAATATTAATTAAATAAAATAAAATCATTTAATTAAAAGGGTTTTAATTAAATAAATTTATTTTACTTAAGAGATATTACTTTCAATTAAATAAAGTTATTTTATTTATTTAAAAGGAATTATTTCTTTTAATTAAATAAAATTATTGATGACATGATTAAACCTTAGGATATTATTGAAATGATTGAAATAGTTATGATTTGATCAAGGAAATTGATTTGAATATATTGTAAAGCATTGATTCAAAAAATTGATATTTGACAAATTGAATAAATGGGGCCCAAAGTCTAGACGACCATTTTAGGGTGCATATAGGGACAACTTTGTTTCCCATCATTCACTGAGATTTTGGTGTGATCCTCAGTGCAATCAGCCTTTAAGAGATAGTTTGTTTCAAACACCATGGCGACTCTTAGAGAAATCTACTGGTTTAAGTAGTCCAAGTGCTGATAAGTTTCAAGAAATATCTTTTTACCATCTCATTTGATGAGTAAGCATGTCAATCCATAATGTATATTCTCCCTATCACCCCCCATATCATGAAAAAGCCACACATGTGCCAACATTCATTCCATATCAAGTTGGCCAAGCAACATCATATAGTCAAAATAGCCCACAAACAACAAGTTACTAGCATGCACCACCATACACCCCCACCCATCATCAAGCATCCTAGTAGCATTCCTATCAATCGCCCTATGAAGATCACCATTACAATCCTCAGAATCAGACCAATACCACTACAGATTCAAATTCTATGTCCTCTTTGTTGACAATTTTTCAGGAGGAGATGAGCTCTTTCATGAAAGACTATGCAAAGATGAAGTCTCAAAATGAGGATCGCTCAAGAAAGTATATGGAGGTGATGACCTTCTCAAGGCATCTTGAGAGCCAGATAGAAATTCATGAGTAGACCCTTGAGGAGAGGAACCATATGGTCTTGAAACAAGAAAGGGCCTATGAGAAAAGTCTTAAAGATCATCATGAATTAATAAGGGTCATTAAGCTTTCAGCTACAAAAATTGAGAAGGATCTCTGAAAGGAGTGAGAAGAAAAGGATCAGTTGGTGAAGAATCTGTTAGCACAAACACCAAGGCAAGGAGATCAAGAAGTCACTGCTGCCCCAATGCAAGAGAGCTCACCAAATCCACTAGAGGGCAATGGAAACTTAACGCAGTCTTAAAGACCCTCATGGACTATGTTTCTGGGTTATAAGATGTCAACTCTTTTTAAGGAGGAGATACAGAAGGAGATGCCTCATGCTGCTGAAGAGAACCTAGAAGCTTTGCAGACCGGACATGAGATTCACAAGGTTCAAATCTTAAGTTTCTCACCTAGTAAGTCCACTAGCACTTCTATTGAAATTCCAAGCTTTAGAATTTCTCCTTCAGTTCAGAATCCCAGTCAACAAGAACCTAATCTCCATACATTTTTAGAGCCTATTCATGACCCTATCTCAGATTTCCAGCCACTCCATTCTATTCCTATAGATGAGACACCTAGAAGGTTTGACTTCCTAAGTGATAGTGAGCCCATCCTACAGTAGATAAAGCCTTATAAGCCACTTCCTAAAGAGCCCCCTACACCTCATAGCATTTCAAGCCACCAGAAAAAAGATGATTTTTGTCTTTTAGGTGTACTTTTACATGATGATCATGAGGAACAAGTAGATTTATCATATGATGATGGATTAGAGAAACCATATAAGGATCTAAAAGCAAGTGAAAAGGTTGAAATTCTAGCTGATTTATTTAAGGGAATGCCTTCTTATATTGAGCAAGATGAAGTAGTTCAAGATGTACTAGTTGAGCTCTCTGATTATGATAAGAAAGATGATATAGTTGCTACTAACTTAGAACAACAAGATGATTTTGATTTGATAATTGATGTTTTCTACTCCACTCTTATTGGTGTTCCTCATCTTCCTAAACAGGATAATATCTTACATGTTCTTGAGGAAGAGTTTGTTTTTCAAGAAGTTAACGTTGTTCTAGTTGTAGAATCAGTGACAATACCTATTTGCAATAAAGTAGTGGATGAATCTCAAGAGCCATGTTTCTTGTACTATGAGGAGGGCCCAGTGATTGTTAAGGACATGAGACAATTTGATAGCTTTGATGAGCTATTAGCTATTCCAACTAATGAAGAGGATGATCCTCTAACTACAAAAGAAGAGATGGTATGGCAGACCATCATGGAGGGGCAGATTTTTTATCAGCATGTTGAAGTTATTGATGAGATGCACACTGAGCAACAGAGGGCTGGTTTCATACTATTACCCAAATTTTCCCTGTGCATGCAAATTTGGCCAAAAACCATACCCAGGTCTCTATTTTTATCTTGCCTACCATCCCTGAAATTTTCATGGATTTATCCCCTATTCTCTGGCCTCTGCAATTTATTTTACTCCCTCGTCTGTAGTTGAAAAGTTTGAAAAAACTAGTCATTGGTGTTCAAAAAGCCCTAAAAAAACCCTAAGCCTTGTTATAATTTGTAGTTACTTTATTCCCAGTGGTTATCCCCTTAACACTCAGTGATCCCATGAGCGGTTACCATTTTCAATTGGCGGTCTTGGTTCAATGGCCAAGTCAAGATTCTAGATCTGACGGTTGTCGCATGATCTCATGGCTCCGAAAGATTCCATGAGACCTTGTGATGATCATCAATCTTCCTACCTATAGAGTTTATCTTGTTAGTGGGACTGATGCCACCTCATCTGATCTGGTAGCTCCTAATTTGTTAGCGGTGTCTGATTTAGCAAGCTGACAGTGGGGCCATCTTCTTTGGTGGGTTAAGTTCTGACTTAATCATGTGGTCGTCGTTATACCCGAGGCTCAAGATGCGAACTAGTTAATCTGGCGGTATAGTGATAGCCATTGATCCTCCTTTGTTGTTAGAGCTTCTGACAGTGGCTCCATTGTCAGAGGATTATCGAGGTGTTTGCTGATGAGGCAGTCAAGGCGAATAGGAAAATGCAACGTGGCCGATGTCAGTGGGCCCGCAGAGTTAGGGGTTTCTAAAGAAGTTAATGCGTGATTAGATCTCATGGCTATTGTTATACCATGGATCCAAAGCGCTCAACTTTTAATCTCAGTGGTATAGCGATAGCCGTCCGATGGTGCTTCTTAGGATCATGGGTCTGTGTCTATCAGAGATGCTGACTTGCTCACTTGTGATTGGTTGCTAACTTCCACAGTGGTGGTTGACTTTTCAGAAGGGTTTAAAACTATTTTAAAAGGCACATCTGGGCTATTCATCTACCGAGAAGGTTATTCATCGATGGTTGCATTTTAAAATTGACCTGCTAGCCATTCCTTTTCAAATTTAAATATTTCTTCTGCTGGCTTTGCTAGGGTTTGCATTTTGTGGCCATGCATGACAAATGGGTAGCTGGAATTGAATTCATCAGGATAGGGATGGTTGAGGGGATGATAATAGACAATCTGATCTTTGGCACCATAGATTTTATAGAGTACCATGTCCTGCTGAAAGCTTTAATGGGCTTGTCACCACCTTTTACAAGGTTAATCTTTTTAAAACCCAAACATCTATAAGATCAGATTGTGAGCATTCATGGCAAGGCTGAGTTGTAGGAGTGTAGATGGATCAAGTTTGATGTAGTATAGGCATGGGCACACAACATATCTGATTAGCCTTGATGTTGTAGAGATATTTTTTATGATCAGATTTGATAGGCAGTTAGGGTTTGCTATTTTATTGTAAAATCATGTAACCCTAGTTAGGTTTTTCTCCTACCTGTGTGCAGGAGATGTATATAATTCTTTTTTGGAGCCTTAGTGCAAAAAGTTGGACAATTGTAAAAAGAGAAATTCACCTTTCTTGAGAGTCATCTGTGGTGTTTTCTCTACCCTCTGGCTTCTACAGTTGTTTTTCTCCCATTGATTATCTAAACACTGCAGAGGTATTTTGTGACAATTTCTCATGTCCCTATGCTTCCTTGTTTGTATTCTCTCTTATTGAATTAAAGTATATGTATGTTTTGAGTGATATCTCAAGGTTCCTAATCCTTCTCTCTTTCTACAATTATTGTGTGTTATTGTGTTTCATCTGATTTTGATGTTTTGTGGGTATACTTCAGCCCCCTAATGGTCTTGTCTCAACCCTACATTGAGTTGCAGAAGTGAATGTCTGCTTTCAGGTCATAGGTTGTGTCTTATGTTTAGGCCCTCCTATGAAATACTTATGCAAGCCTATTTAGTGACTTGTGATCTCCTAGACCTGAGTTGTTCATTTGATTTCATCCTAAAAACTAAGATCCAAACCCTAGTTTTGGTGCATCACCTAGTAGGTAGTTTGCTTTCAGTCATTTCCCTTCCAAGTACTCTTTCTATCCCTTTCCCTCAAAAGTTTACTTTCATGTCTAGAAGCAAATAAAGGTGATTATCCAAGAGGAACCAACCTAGAACCTAGAGGTTTCATCTCAGTTAGCATAGGTCCCACGCCTAGAGATGATTCCTATGTTATACTAGGTTATCAAGACTATGAGAGCTTGAGACAAAGGTGCAAACTTAGTGTATAACAATTCTGGCATGCCCAATAGGACATTAAAAGATCAAATTGAATTTCAAAGGTGTTCCTATTCATTCATTTGCAAAAGTATTAAAGAGGTTTAGTACACAAGGAATATCAGTACATGCTTAAGCTCAAGGATTCCCCACCTTGGTGCCAGTGTATAACAATTCTGGCACACCCAGTGGGACCACACAAGAAGTTCATTATTTGAAAGATTATGTCATCTCTGGTATACAGGTTGCATGATATAGGCTTTTAGAAGTTGTTCTATCAGGTATATCTGGCAACTCCACTAATTTCAAGGATTCAAGACAACCTTGTTCAAGGTTTATGAGAAAGATTGGACTAGAAGCTCAAAGCCCACTAAGTTTTTAGAGTTTCCCTCAAGAAGAAGTCATAAAGATAGGTCAACTCAAAGAACATCCCCTACAAGGAGAGTTCAGTATACACCTCCTGATACTTTAGAAAGGATACCTTTTCCCTTTTATTCTAGAAGAAGAGGTAGATCTCTAACCAGAGATCTAGAAGAGGATTTAAATCTAATAGCAAATACAGCCCACATAGTTGTTAATCTTCAAGTCACAGCTCCTACAATGGCAAGACCATTCGCATTTGCACCCTTTAATCAGGGTAGTCCATTGAAATTTTGTCAACATCATGATGTACCCTTGGTGGCACTAAAGAGTATACCTAATTTCACAGGTGAAGGGAAGACAACTGCTTTTGAAAACATAAGAGATGTGACCACCATCTGCAACATACACAACATAACCCAAAAAGATGTGGCCATAAAATTATTAGCAGCCTCTCTAAAAGGTAAGGCTCTAGAATGGTTTAGAACTTTAATTGTTGGTTCTATTACTTCATGGGATGAATTAGGGGATGCATTAAGTAAGCATTTTGAGGATAAATCAGATAACTTGTCTCTAGTTGAACAGTTAACGACTATTAAGAGAGCCCCTCAAGAGCAAATGACAGATTACAATAGTAGGTTCCTCAAAACATGGAATAGGATTCTAGTCTTTATAAGACCATCAGCTGACCATGCCTTCCTTTAGTACTTACAGAGTCTAAATAGTCAAATTTCTATCATGATCCAGTCTATGGGTGGTACTTCTTTACCCCAAGCTTTTGACATAGTTGTCAGAGCTAAAAATTGTTTAATTCAAGCAGGCATGATTGCTAGAAGGCCTACAATGCCCATATTTCCTAGCCTTCAACCCATTGCACTTGCACAAGTGCCCCCATTTACCCCTATTCCTACTATATTGGCCCCCCAAGCTAGCACTAATGGTCAGGAGCCAACAACTAGTTTCTGTCAAGAGTTACAAGAAATAAAAAGTAGTCAACAAACTAGTATACAAGAAATGACAAATTTGTTACAGACCCTGACTAAAGAGGTCACAAATCTAAAGAAACAAGGTCAAGGAATTAGACCACCATTTCAGCCACAAGGCCAAGGTCCTAATTAGCAATATCAAAATCAAGGACAATGTTATTAGCAAAATAGGCCACCATAGCAAGGAGGGTATCAAGGACAAAGACAAAGTTTCAATCAGAGACCATTCCAACCATATAACCCCGCACCTCTAAATTCTGCAACTCTAGTGAGGGATATGGTTCCTAGTCAAAATAATATGGCTATGGATAATAAATGGTGTTTTCCTTGTAATCAGCCTCATAATAAGGCTACATGTTCAAATGGATGGATGAACCAAGCTCTAATGGTTCAAAATGCCTCACAAGCTCAATCAGAGGTTTCATCCAGTGGGTCAATGCCTCAACAAGAATCACAAGAGAATGAGACTGCTCTCTTTAATTGGGAGCAACCAGACTTCAATGGAGTCAATGATGAGGTTACTTTTGTTTCCTATACAAGAGAAAAAAGAAGAGCTCAAGACATGGAGAGAGAAAATTCCAATGCCAAAGCCACTACATCTATAGATCTAGTACAACAAGCTACTCCCATCACACCTAAGGAGGCTCCTATCATTACAAGAAAAGAAGGCCAAATTTCAAAGGAAGTGGAGCCCATCATAGTAAAGGCACAACAAAGAGTACACACTGTGACACCTTTTAATATTGTAGACAACAAGAAGAAGGTGAATGTCACCATGTCCATGTGGGACTCTTTGGCTCTTCCAGGACACCTAAAATTTTGAAGAAGGCCATGATAGAAGTAACAACTCCTCAACCTGCAAAAGAAGCTGCAAAGCCAGTGTTGGTTAACACTGATCAAGAGAAGGAGGCTCCAAGTAGCAACTCCAAGGCCAATGCCATTCAAGGTAGGAACTCAAAGCCACCTCCCTTTTATGTATCTCTAATTATTGGAAAATCTTTAGTACATAATTGTATGGTGGATAGTGGGGCTACTAGCACTATAATGCCCAAAAAAGTAGCTGACCAATTAGGACTGCAATATGAGCCCTTCCAAAAGAAGGTTACACAACTTGATGGATCCTCAGTCAATACTATAGGTGTGGCTAAGGATACCAATCTAATCCTTCATGCTAGTCCTAATTTTTCCATCCTCCTTGATATATATATCATAGATCTCCCTGCATTATTTTCTATATGTCTTTCAAGGGAGTTTACTGCCAAGATAGGAGGTTATCTATCTTTTGACTGGTCTCACATGCTATGTCATACAAGGTATGGGACCAAGGTCACCATTAAGTTAGAACCATTAGTGGCACACCACATAGAGCTATATGTGTCCAATACCATCTATGTAAATTGCCCTATATTTGATAACAGTGACTTCCAAACTATTAGTGAAGCAAACACGAAGATAGAGAGTATCCCTGATATTTTTCTAGATGAAAGAGCTTCAGAGGCCCAAGAAAGCTTTGTTTGGGATTTTGGTTTCAGAAGTTATTTAATAAAAGAGAGTGGGTTAAAGGAGCCAAGCCTTTTCAAAGAAGATACTGATTCAGAGGATCAAAGCAATCAGGTTTGGGAACTATTTTTTGATGGAGCTAGAAGTAGACATGGTTCTAGTGGTGGTGCTATGCTAGTGTCCCCAAAAGGAGAAAGGTATTATACTACCTTTAGATTCAGTTTCTCCTACACTAGCAATACTGTAGAATATGAAAGTCTAGTCAATGGACTAGAGTGGGCTAGGAAAAGAGGGGTTAAGGCCCTAAAAGTTTATGGTGACAGTGAGTTAGTTGTCAGCCAAGTAAGAGGGATAAGTGCAACCAAAAATGATGCTTTGAAAGCATACACACATAGAGTTTGGGATATAATTGAATATTTCCATGCTTTTGATATTGTTTCTATCCCTAGAAAGCTAAATCAAAATACAGATAGGTTAGCTGCTATTGGATCTCAGTATGATATTCCAAATAGCATTTCAAAAGAAATGGATCAACAACATATCAAAGTGATTGTCAGACCTTCTATTCTTGATAATGATGTTAATTGGTATGTGTTTGACAATGATGAACAAATTTTGAAGTTCTTGTTTGAAGAAGATGTTTTTTCAAGGCACAATCAAGATAGGTTATCACAAAATTATGGTGATCAAGTGATACAACTGAAGTCCAATAAGATGCCTAGAGGTCTTTTTACATTAGAGACTATCTTCAACAAGGATGATGAAGTTAAGAAGAACAAAGATGGCTTGGTAGTCCAACAAGAATATTGTGTTGAACTAGAATTGGAACCAAGTAAGAGTCTACAATTTGGAAAGATAAACACTGAATTGGAAAAGTAAGCTTACACTTCGTTATTCAAAGAATTCAGTGATGTTTTTGCATGGAAATATGAAGACCTCAAAGGTTTTGATCCATCCCTTGCTCAGCACACCATTGAGTTAGAACCTAATGCCAAACTAGTGAGGCAAAAGCAAAGGCTTGTTAATCCCAAGCTTGAGCCACTTATGGATAAATAAGTACTCAGACTAATAGAAAGTGGTATCATCTACCCCATCAAGAATACTAGTTGGGTTTCCAACCTTGTTCTTGTCAAGAAGAAGAATGGGGAATTGAGGTTATGTGTTGACTTTAGGGATCTTAACAGAGCCTGTCTAAAATACCGCCATCCACTGCCCTCTATGGAACAAATCTTACAATGTGTCTTTGGATTTGAGATATTTTCATTATTGGATGGCTATTCAGGATACAATTAGATCTTACTGAATGAAGAGGATCAATATAAGACTATATTTACAACCAAGTGGGGAACTGTGGCTTATCAAAAGATGCCTTTTGGTTTGTCAAATGCAAGAGCTACATTTCAAATGGCAATGGATATGGCCTTTAAAAGCCTCATGAACAAATTTGTGTTGGTCTACTTGGATGACATAACTATCTATTCTAAAGATGCAACAGACCATATCAAACATTTGAGGAAGATTTTTGAAAGGTGTAGAGGGTTTGGGATATCCCTTAATCCCAAGAAATGTGTGTTTGCAGTTCATGAAGGAAAGTTGTTGGGATATGTAGTATCCAAAGAAGGAATTATAGTGGATCCTGAGAGAATTGCAGCTATCCTAGAACTACCCCTACCACATCATAAGAAAGATCTCCAATCTTTCATAGGAAAGATTAATTTTGTTAGGAGGTTCTTGCCTAACATTGCAGATTTACTAAAGCCTTTGACAACCATGTTAAAGAAGAGTTCAACTTTTAGTTGGACTAAGGAAGGGAAAGCCAATTTCTAGGCCATCAAAGAGGCCTTAACAGAAGCTCCTACCCTCTTAAGCCAAATTTTCAATAAGGATTTCATCCTTTATGCTTATGGAGGTCACCATGCCATATTTGCAATGCTGACCCAAGAAAATTCAAATGGATTGGAGCAGCCTATTGCTTTCTTTAGCAAAGGTTTAGAAGAGAATGAACAAAGATACTCTTTTGTAGAGAAACATGTGCTTGCTATGGTGAAGAGCCTTAAAAATTTCAGATATCTATTGACCCATAGCAAGGTACACTTGAAATTTACTCATCCAAGTGTCAAATATTTTTTGCTTTCCAAGGACCTAAATGAGAAAAGAGCTGGTTGGATCACCAAGGTGATGGAATATGACATAGATATTCAAACTACCAAGCTAGTTAGAGGAAGAGGTCTTTATGAGCATTTGGTAGGGGATGAAAGTTCAAAGAAATTAGAGTAAATGGATGCATCTCTGGTGGTGCATTCTACAGAAGAACAAGCCAAGGCAACAAGCTGGTTGCCTAATATGATTAATTATTTGAAGACAGGACAATGTCTTGCAAGTTTGGTTTCAGCAAAAAGAAGTTATTATAGATTGCAATCTATTCCTTTTGTGTTGATAGATGAAGTTCTTTTTAGAAAGGATCACAATGGTGTCCTTTTGAGATGCATAGATTCAGAGAAGGTAGCAGACATCCTATTTGAGTTTAATGATGGACCTTCTAGAGGTCATTTCTCTCCTAGGACTACTACTTTTAAAATCATGAGGGCTGGATACTAGTGGCCATCTATCTTTAAGGATAGTCATGATTATGTCAGAAAATGCATCAAGTGTGCCATGTTTGTAGGAAAATAGAGGCTTGCAGCTTTGCCCCTACAGCCAATAAGAATAGAGAAACCCTTCATGAAGTGGGGCATAGATTTCATTAGCATGATCAATCCTCCATCTAGTGCAAGACATAAATGAATAATTACTACAACAGATTACTTCACCAGATGGATAGAGGCAATTGCATTAAAAGAGGCCAATGAGAGTGCTCTCCTAAGATTTTATGATGACTTAAACCATAGGTTTGGCACTCCAGACTCCATAATTTTAGATAATGCATTAGCATTCATAGGCCTCAAAGTCTCAGAGTGGGCAGTCAAGAATGGCATCTATCTGAATACCAGTTCCAATTATTACCCTCAAGGCAATGGCATAGCTGAATCAACAAATAAGAACTTGATTAGGATAATCAAGAAGACTCTTCAAGAAAATTAGAGAGATTGGCATACCAAACTGAAGTTTTCCTTGTGGTTAGATAGAATTACCCCAAAGAAGATCATTGGTAATTCTCCTTATATGCTAGTATATGGAAAAGAGGCTAAGTTGTCCATTTCAACTGAATTACTAGCTCTGGACCTAGCCACTCAATATGCCCTATTTCAAGAAGGAGATCCTTTGCAAATCAGATATGCTTAGTTGATGGAATTAGAAGAAGTTAGAGACAAATCAATGCAAGATATGGAATTCCATCAAATTTAGACAAAGAGGTCCTTTGATAGAAGAGCCAAAGTCAAAAATTTCAAGGTTGGGGATGTAGTCCTCAAGTGGGATGAGTTCAGGTCTAGGTCTGGCAAGCATACAAAGTTTGATTCATTTTGGGGTGGACCATTTTTTATAATAGATTGGAGGGGCTCCAATTCTTTTCAACTATCAAATATGGAGGAAGTCCCCTTACCTATCTCTGTGAAGGGTTTCCACTTGAAACCTTGTTTTGAGGTTAACCCCTCTCTGTAAATTTTGTAAAAGTTTCCCTATTTTCTTTCCTTTCTTTTTAGTTTAGTTTCTTGCTTTTCAAGAAGTGCTCTGAGCACATTTTTAGTTTTGTCTCTTTGTAGAGTTTTTTGTTCCTGTAATTGCCCCATGACTAATGGATTGTCAAGGTCAATGGTTTCCCATGTCTAGCAGGCTAACATCCAGTAGAAATCACCAAAATGTTACCCAAATTTTCCCTGTGCATGCAAATTTGGCTGAAAACCATACCTAGGCCTCTATTTTTATCTTGCCTACCATCCCTGAAATTTTCATGGATTTATCCCTTGTTCTCTAGCCTCTGTAATTTATTTTACTCCCTGGTCTGCAATTGAAAAGTTTGAAAAAAATAGCTGTTGGTGTTCAAAAAGCCCTAAAAAAACCCTAAGCCTTGTTATAATTTGCAATTACTTTATCTCGGCAACTTAAGTCTCTTCAATTTCCACATGCCTTTTTAAATCCTTCAATCGCCAAGGCTCTAATTCCCAGTGGTTCACTCCTTAACACTCAACGATCCCATGAGTGGTTACGATTTTCAGTTGGCAGTCTTGGTTTAGTGGCCAAGTCAAGATGCTAGATTTGACAGTTGTCGCATGATCTCATGGCTCCAAAAGATTCCATGAGATCTTGCGACGATCGTCGATCTTCCTACCTAAAAAGTTTATCTTGTCAGTGGGACCAATGCCACCTCATCTGATCTAGTAGCTCTTGATTTGTCGGTGGTGTCTGATTTAGAAGGTTAATAGTGGGGCTATCTTCTTTGGTGGGTTAAGTTCTGACTTAATCATGTGGTTGTCATTATACCAGGGGCTCAAGATGTGAACTAGTTAATCTGGTGATATAGCAAAATCCATTGATCCTCCTTCATTGTCAAAGCTTCTGACAATGGGTCCATTGTCAGAGGACTGCCAAGGTGTTTGTTGATGAGGCAGTCAAGGTGAATAGGAAAATGCAACATGGCCGATGTCAGTGGGCCCGTGGGGTTAGGGGTTTCTAAAGAAATTAACGCATGATCAGATCTCACGGCTATCATTATACCATAGATCCAAAGCACTTGATTGTTAATCTTAGTGGTATAGCGACAACTGCCTGATGGTGCTTCTCAAGATCATGGGTTCATGTCTGTCAGAGACACCAACTTTCTCCCTTATGATTGGTTGTTGACTTCCATGGTGGCGGTTGACTTGTTAGAAGGGTTTTAAACTATTTTAAAAGGCACATCTAGGTTGTTCATTTGCTGGGAAGGTTATTCATTAATGGTTGCATTTTAAAATTGACCTACTAGCCATTCCTTTTCAAATTTAAATATTTCTTCTGCTAGCTTTGCTAGGGTTCACGTTTTGTGGCAATGCATGACAAATGGGTAGCTAGAATTGAATTCCTCAGGATAGGGATGGTTGAGGGGATGATAATAGACAATTTGATCATTAATGCCATGGATTTTATAGAGTACCACATCATGTTGAAAGCTTTAATGGGCTTGTCACCACCTTTTACAGGGTTAATCTTTTTAAAACCCAAACATCTATAAGATCAGATTGTGAGCATTCATGGCAAGGCCAAGTTGCAGGAGGGTAGATGGATCAAGTTTGATGTAGTACAAGCATGAGCACACAACATATCTGATTGGCCTTGATGCTGTAGAGATATTTTTTATGATTGGATTTGATAGACAGTTAGGGTTTGCTATTTTATTGTAAAATCAGGTAACCCTAGTTAGGTTTTGCTCCTACCTATGTGCAAGAGATGTATATAATTATTTTTTGGAGCCTTAGTGTGGGGAGTTGGACAATTGTAAAAAGAGAAATTCACCTTTCTTGAGAGTCATCTATGGCATTTTCTCTACCCTCTGGCTTCTACAGTTGTATTTCTCCCATTAATTATCTAAACACTACAGAGGTATTTTGTGATAATTTCTCATGTCCCTATGCTTCCTTGTTTGTATTCTCTCTTATTGAATTGAAGTATATGTATGTTTGAGTGATATCTCAGGGTTCCTAATCCCTCTCTCTTTCTACAATTATTGTGTGTTATTATGTTTGATATGATTTTGATGTTTTGTGGGTATACTTCAGCCCCCTAATGGTCTTATCTCAATCCTACACCAAGTTGCAGAAGTGAATGTCTGCTTGCAGGTCATAGGTTGTGTCTTATGTTTAGGCCCTCCTATGAAATACTTATGCAAGCCTATTTAGTGACTTTTGATCTCCTAGACCTAACTTGTTCATTTGATTTCATCCTACATACTGAGATCCAAACCCTAGTTTTGATGCATCAACTAGTAGTTAGTTTGCTTTTAGTCATTTCCCTTCCAAGTACTCTTTCTATCCCTTTCCCTCAAAAGTTTACTTTCATGCCTAGAAGCAAATAAAGGTGATTATCCAAGAGGAACCAGCCTAGAACCTAGAGGTTGCATCTTAGTTAGCATAGGTCCCACATCTGGAGATGATTCCCATGTTATACTAGGTTATCAAGAGTATGAGAGCTTGAGACAAAGGCACAAACTTAGTGTATACCACATACTCTCAAGGGGGTTTCCTATTAGATATCTAGCTCAGATGGGGTCAAATAGGATATCCATTTTCAAAGATTCAATGGAGGGTGATGTTAGAGGTCCACTCACTAATGACCATGAGCCTATTCAATCTCATTAGCCTTCATGGGAAGATATCACCTATGGACTGGTCAAGGTTGGTAGTCTGGCTCTTAAACTAGGTTATGTTATTAGAAATGATTTCCATGGGAATACCAAATCGAGCAATGATATTTTGAAGAATGAAATCACATATAAATTTTGTAGTAGTTGAACAAAGAGGGACAACTTCAACCCACTTATTAAATTAGTCAATGGCTATAAGAATATATGTGTGTCCTTGAGAAGAAGGGGGAGAAATATTTCCAATGAGATTTAGGCCCCAAATACTAAAGATCCAGGTAGACACTTGTGAATACTACATGTAAGTGGGAGCATGAATTAAGTTTTTATGATGCTGATATTGAGGGAAATTTTTTACAAAAGAAAATTTTCTTGTTCCATAGTTTTCCAATAGTATCCCATGCGAAGGATTTTGTTAACCAATGACTTTCCACCAAAATTTACTACATAAGAACCAGCATGAGCTTTTGACAAGTGATGTTTTGGGAGCACTAGGAATCACTTAAGGGTTTTCATTTATGGAAACATTTATGCTGGAGTGATCGCATGCAAAGAGTTTTGGTATTGGAGACTCAGTCATAAAAATAACTAAGTATAGAATCAGGATAACAGTATACCGTGTTATAGTTTTGGTCAATGAAGATAATATATGATGTATAATGGCTTGAAAAGTTAGTAGAAGACATTTTGGAGTATGTAAGACCTTTATTTAAGGTCGCACATGTTTTGCTAAAGAGATCTAGAAGATATAGTGATATGAAGGTATGCAAAGATAGAGAATCAGTGAAACAGGGCATATGAGCAGTCGCGATCATTGAGACAAGGTTAGTTGGTATGGAAATGTGCTAAGTAAGATAAATTGTGTATATTGCCAACACTTTGGTAATATATGATCACCAACTCTATGTTTATCATTTGCATAAGTAATTATTATGTTTTGTGTTATATTTGGAGAGTCGACTGGATGGTAGAATTAGTATAAGTATAGAGTGTTTTGTGGAAGTGATAAGTGGGATTATGATGATGATGTGATGGATGTGAATCTAAGAGAAGAGATAAGATGCAAGATTAGTGTTTGAAAGATCTATAACTGGAACTATCTAGGCATAGCAAATGCTTGTATTGTTCATCTTTTGAAGAACACTTTGTGACAGTATTGTGATTGTAAGAGTTGTAAGCTCACCACCATTAATAGGGTTTTTGTATACCCCTAATAGGGTTTTGTATTCCTCTAGTGAGGAAATGTACTATGTAATAATCAGCTCCTCATAGGGCTAGATCTCCTAACAGGGATACTATATTATAGTGCATAGTTGTGGGTACCATCCCCACTGGGGTTTTCCCTTGGCTAGGGTTTCCTCAAAAATAAATCATTATGTTATGAGTTATGTGTTGTGAATTTAAGTTCTTTTCATTTCTACATTAATATGGTTTATTTTCAATTGGTTGAAGTTTAAATTAAAGTGTTCTAATATTGATTCACCCCCCCTCTCAGTATTACCTAATCCTAACAATTGGTATCAAAGCTATTGGCCCTTGAAGAGAAAACCTAACAACTTAAGGGAGATTAGAATAGATTCAAAAAGTTTGCAAGAGAACTTTGAAGTAAAACTTGATGACCTGGACAAAAAGAAGGATGAGAATGGTGAACTGAAATTCAAATTGAGAAGAGAAGAAGGTTTCATCAAGAAACTAAAGGAACAACTTGAAACTTCAAGAAGTCAGAAACAAGACCTTATCAATAATATCAAAGAGGATTCAGCCAATGATACATTAGACCAAGTAAAGAAGATGGAGTAGGAAAAATAACAAATCAATCTTCTGATGATTAAAGAGATACAACATGAAAAGGATACAAGATACAAAGTTGAAGAGTCACTAAAAGAAGCAAATGAGCAGCAAGGAAAAATTAAAACTGAACTTGATCACTATAAGGATAAGTGTCAGGAATTGGAGAAGTATGATTATATCATAAAAGGAGAACTCACTCAATCCAAATTACATATTGAGAAGTTACACATGAGCAGTGATAAGATTGATGATGAAAGAGAAAGACATAAACCTAAAGGAGACACGACTCGAGTTAGATTCAATGAAACAGAATGTTCTAAGACTAATGAAGAAACAAATGAAGAAAAGACTGAAGAAATACCTAGTCTTGAGATACCTAGAGATCAGACCAGAAGTTTCAAAGGTATATGCTTTGGATGCAACAAACTTGGACACATGAAAAGAGATTGTAGAGGTAACAATTCTTTCAAACCTTTTTATGGTTATTGTTATAACTATTATGATTATGGACATAAGAAAGTAGAATGTAGAAAACCTAATCAGTCTAGATATAAAAAAGATTACATCAGAGAAGAGTTAGTAACCAAGATCGCATGCCTCAAATGCAATAACTTTGGGCATACTACAAGGTATTGTAAGTTGCAGGTAAATTAGGATAGAAGGAGACCACCTATATGTTACAAATGCAACAACCTTGGACACATAGAAAAGTTTTGTAGATACAATGGAGAGGAAAATAGAAGAGTACCAAGAGGACCACCTCCTTGTTAGGAATGAATGCTAAATATATCCTATGGGGAATTATCCATTCTGTAGGAGTTGTAGTTCCATTCATGACTATGATTGTCATTGATGTCAACATAGTGATCTATTGGAGATTAGCAGAGAAGCAGATAGTGTTTGAATTAGCGTATGTGGAGTATTGTAGATCAAGCTATGTGGAGTTGAGGAATTACTCAATATTGCAACCTGAGATCATGTTCAAGAGTGCATATGGAAATTTAATTATTCTTGATAGTTATGTGTAATTCAGTGGAAGCAGTATTCAGGTAGAGTTCCTAAGAAGCGATTTGTGGTAACTAGATGATATCTCCTAATCTGGATAGAAGCTAGGCATGAAAAATTATACAGTTGATGAAGACTCTTTGGTGGTGACTTGGATGAGAGAGTGTGGTTAGAGGTCACACATGTGAAGCTTTATTCTATTAAGAAGCTGACAGTCTTATGTAATTGTGAAAATATTATGTAACGTGTAAAGGTTTATATTTTGTAATTGGTTAAGCCTTGTATGCCGACTCATTTTTAATTAATTGAGTGTGTTATAAAGGAAGGATTGTTTTCTTAATTGTAATATGAATGTGTGATGTGTGAAAAGAAAGAATTGTAAGAGGATATGTGAATTGCAGAGATCTAGTGAAGTAGTTGGTGCGGTTTGGTACAGTCAGAGGAGAAAAGATAAGTTGTTGAGATCAGTAATTATTTGGTATTATTCTATTGATTAATACAAAAATTAGTTGGATAGTGTGTTCAGTGATCTTTCCCTTGATGTTGTTTGGATAGTGGGTCCTTCTGTCTTCCATAACTCTTAACTGGGTTAGAATCTTTTAACAAGGATTCAAAGTCTCCTAATAGGGACTTAGATGTACTAAATGAATTTCATAAGAATCCTAATAGATTCCATCCTCTCATAAGAATCATAATAGATTCTATGGTGAAAGGTATTTTATGATTCCTGTTGATGAATTTACAAGAATGATGTGGATTGCATTTATTAAAGAAAATTCAGAAGCATTTGATAAATTCAAGCTGATTAAGAAAAAAATTGAGAATGAATCTGGAATGAAGATTAAATGTTTAAGGTCTGATAGAGGTGGAGAATTTACTTCAAAAGAATTTAACACTTTTTGTGAAGTGAATGGAATTAAGAGGTAGCTTTTAGCCCTAGAACACTTGAACAAAATGGTATTGCAGAAAGAAGGAACAGATCAGTAACTAAAGCAACAAGAGCTATGTTATTTGAAAATGACTTGGCAAAGACATTTTGGAGAGAGGTAGTGAAAAAAGTAGTATATACAATGAACAAAGTAAAAATAAGAGCAGATACAAACAAGACACCTTATGAATTATGGTTTCGACAGGCACCATTAGTTAAGTATTTCAAAAATTTTGGAAGTGTTATAAATTAAAAGATATGATGACATTGGAAAGTTTGACCCTAGAAGTGATGAAGTTATATTTCTTGGTTATTCATTGAAAAGAAAAGCTTATAGATGTTTCAATAAGAGAACTAAAACTATTGTTGAGAGCACAAATGTTGAAGTTGATGAGAAATTAAAAATTCAGAAAATAATGCTTGATTATGAATTTGAAGAAGAAGTTTGTCCAAGAGTTAATCTAGAAAATGTTGAATTATTCTATGAAACTGATAGTGAATTGTAGAATGAAATTCATACTGAGGAAATCAAAGAAGAATCTAGAGATGAACAAAGGACTAAGACAGTGACACCTAATAGGAATCTAGCAAGAAATCACCCTATTGATCAGATTATTGGGAGCATAGAAAAATGAGTTCTCACACGAAATAAGGTACAAGAAGAAGTTTTTTTGATTTCTCAAGTTGAACCTAAAACTACTGATGAAGCTTTTAAGGATGAAAATTGGATTAAAGAAATGAAGGAAGAACTAGATCAAATTGAAAATAATAAGACTTGGACTTTGGTCCCTAGACCTAAAGATAAGAATGTTATAGGAACAAGATGAATGAACAAGGAGAAGTTGTAAGTAACAAAAAAATATTGGTATGTAAAGGATACTCACATTAAGAAGGAATTGATTATGAAGAAAATTTTGCACCTCTTGCAAGAATTGAAGTAGTAAGAATGTTTTTGGCTTAGGCAGCTTTCAAGAAATTCAAAGTATATCAGATGGATGTTAAGTAGGCATTTCTGAATGGAGAATTAGAAGAAGAAGTCTACATTGAGAAGCATAAAGTTTTTCCCTTAACTCATGAAGGAGACATGGTATGTAAACTAAACAAAGCTTTATATGGACTAAAATAAGCACCTAGAACATGGTATGCAAGACTAGATAAGTATTTGATAAAATTGGGATTTGGTAAAGGGACAATAGATAGTAATTTGTATCTAAAAGAAATTGAGAATATTTTGTTGGTTGTAGTTATTTTTGTTGAATCTTTGGAGGAGAAGATGAAGCTAGTGATAAATTTGTAGAAGAAATGAAGATAGAATTTGAGATGAGCATGATTGGTGAAATGAAATATTTTTAGGATTGTAGATAACATAGAACAATGATGGTATTTTCTGTGTCAAACAAAGTATTTGAATGACTTATTGAAAATATTTGGAATGGAAAATTGTAATTCAGTTGGCACACCTATGATAACTAGACATAAGTTATCTAGTACAAATGAAACTCTTATTGTTGAATAAAAGAAGTACATATCTATGATTGAAGGATTACAATACTTAACTCATACAAGACTAGATATATCACATGCAGTTGGAATTGTTGCAAGATTCCAAGATGGTCCTAAAGAATCACATTATGCAACAATAAAAAGAATACTGAGGTACTTGAAAGGAACAAGTGAACATGGATTATGGTATGAAAAATTTGATGACTTTACCCTATGTGCATACACTGATGCAGATTGGGGAGGCAACATTGATGACAAAAAGAGTACAAGTGGTGAAGCATTTTTACTTGGAGGAAGATTGGTTTCTTGGCTAAGTAAGAAACATAATAGTATTTCATAGAGCATAGAAGAAGCAGAATATATAGTAGCAACAAACAATTGTAATCATATAATATGGATGAAACAAATGTTGAAGGATATTGGAATCAAGTTTGATGAGCCTGTTGTTATACACTATGATAACACTAGTACAATAAGTGTGTCAAAGAATCTTGTATTGCATTCAAAGACAAAGAATATTGAAATAAAGTATCATGTAGTGAGGGAGAAAATTGCAAAAAAATAATTTAAACTTGAGTATATAAGTACAAAGGAGAAGATTGCAAATATATTTACAAACCCCTTACCTAAAGATACATTTCACTATTTAAGAGGTGTGCTTGGGGTTATGCCCCAAGCTACTGTTGGAGAGTGATGCAGTTTGTTGCATCAGTCTAGTGGTATAAGAGCTCTATCTTTTCTAGATTATATGTTGGTACTTCCTCTATGGGGGAGTATGTGTGTTTGAGCTAAGTCATAAAGGACTCTAGTGATTGTATTTTTCTGAAAAGTGTCTTTTTACATTGAAGTTGTTGACATAGTGATGTATTATTTGTCATTGATGCCAATGGGGGAGAAGGATACATGAAAAATCATCTATCAAAGAGAATTAGAGGGAGAAGGATACAAGAAATATAAAATGGAAAACTATAAGAATTGAATAGGAAAACAAAACAAGATTTGATTGATGAAGAGGATTTGAAAACATTTTCAGAGCAGTAGTGTTGTAGTTGGTATTTATGGAACTTGGATTTTTTTTCATCTATTTTTCCATCAATGCTAATGGGGGAGATTGTTAGGAATGAATGTTGAAGATATCCTATGGGGGAGTATTCAAAGCTATTCTATAGTAGTTGCAGTTGCATTCATGACTGTGATTGTCATTGATATCAACACAGTGATCTACTGGAGATTAGCAGAGAAGAAAAAATGTTTGAATTAGCGTATGTGGAGTATTGTAGATCAAGCTATGTGGAGTTGAGGAATTAATCTATATTGTGTCTTGAGATTATTTTCAAGAGTGCATATAGAAATTCAATTATTCATGATAGTTATGTGTAATTAAGTGGAAGCAGTATTTAAGCAGAGTTCTTGAGAAGCGGTTTGTGGTAACTGAATGATATCTCCTAATCAGAATAGAATCTAATAATAAAACATTGTACAATTGATGAAGACTCTTTGGTGGTGACCTGGATGAGATAGTGTGGTCAGAGGTTGCACGTGTGAATATTTATTCTATTAAGAAGCTGACAGTCTTATGTAATTGTGAAAATATTATGTAACATATAAAGATTTATATTTTGTAATTGGTTAAGCCTTGTATGATGAATCATTTTTAATTACTTGAGTGTGGTATAAAGGAGGGATTTTTTTCTTAATTGTAATATGAATGTGTGATATGTGAAAAGAAAGAATCGTAAGAGGATATGCGAATTGCAGAGATCTGGTGAAGCAGTTGGTGTGGTTTGGCACAGTCAAAGGAGAAAAGATAAGTTTGTTGAGATCAATAATTATTTGGTATTATTCTATTGAGTAATACAAATATTTTTTGGACAGTGTGTTGAGTGATCTTTCCATTGAAGCTTTTTGGACAGTGGGTCCTTCTATCTTCCTTAACTCTTAACCAAGTTAGACTCTTATAACAAGAATTCAAAGTCTCCTAACAAGGACTCATATGTACCAAATGTATTTCATAAGACTCCTAATAGAGTCCATCCTCTCATAGGGAATTTTAATATTAGTACATCTTTTGCAGGCATGATTCCCACCGGGGTTTACTCTTTGATCAAGAGGTTCCCTAGTTAACATATCTTGTGTTATTGTGTCATTGTGTATGTTTATCTTTGTATGGTTGTTTCTTACATTGATTATGTGGTTGAAATCTGTTAATGGTGATAACAGTTGTAGTTATCTTTGTGGACTTTACTTTCTAACACTCATGTGGTTATAAAGAAGAATGTTAGTGATAGTGGTAAAAGTCTTAATGAGTATATGGATGAGTTTGAGACTCATTTCAAGAAATCTGTAAATTAAGAGGATGAGAAAGTATGGAAGATAAAAGAGTTCAATAAGGCATTGGTTTAGGGAGAGACAGTAGATGCTATTGTGTCTTTGCATGATGATTTCATTGAGACATCAACCTAGAAGGCCACATGGCCTTAGGGGGAGCATTGGATGCATATAATAGATTATATCCAACCCCTGATAATTCTATGGAATAAGCTCATGTTAGCTTAGATATGGTGTGTACAGACACTATGGATTCTATGTTTCTAATCGCAACACTTGGAGATTCATATCTTGTGTTCACGAGATTTTGTTTAACAGGACAGTGTGTGAAGTTGAGCTACATGTGATTAATGCACTTACTCAACTTGTGAAGGATAAAAGAGCTTGAAGCATATCATTTCTACACTATTTAATAATCAACGATCAAGGAGAGCAATGTGAAGAAGCATTTTAGCCACCTAGAAGCCACTTTGCATGATCAATTCGAGCAGAAGTTTTAGAATTTAGCATGTTAAAGGTATTTATAATTTATACTCTTTTAGAAGTTATGAATGCACTTGTGATTTTTGATGTTGTGGACATACCAAGGTACAAGTTTAAGAAACATTTGTTTAAGTCTTTTGAGGATGATCTGGAAGGAGCATTTTCAAAAACCCCTTACAGCGTGTTGCATGTTGAGGACATTAGGGCATACATACACTACAAGTATGAGATCATATGAGATGTCAATATCTATAGTGAATTAGATGGGATGATAGAAGTAGATGAAAAGATGGTAGAAGAGTTTAAACACTTGGAAAACCAGTTCATCATCAAATTAACCCTACTAAATGAGTTCCATGAAACTGAATGGTTCAAGATAATCCTAACTAGAATCCATGACCAATTTACATGGATTGGAGAACAACCAATTAAGATATGTGCTCAAATGATTCATGAAATAACCGGTTTGGATAATACTGGAGCCCTCCTAGTAGCAAAGAAAAACATAAGAAAATAGGTGAAAACCCAAACCCATTCTAAGTGGGATAAGAGAGAAATGATAGTAAATGACATCTATCAACAAGATGTGAGGTTGGTAGCTATGATATTAGGTTACAAGATTTTCTATAGCAGAAAACCTAACTTAGTATTAACTAGAGTTATTATGATGGCATATTGAATGGTTAAGGAAAACAAGAAATACAACCTATGTGAAGTTCTTGCACAACAATTTTTAGAAAATGTGAAGGTTGTTAAGAAAGACAAGTCTAACACATTTAGGTTTGGATCACTTCTAGTTTATATGTACATCTACATTATACACAAATTCCCTGGCATGCACTCTAGAGCATGGAAAGATGATGTACCTACTGGAATTCAAATTTCTGAGAGCTACCGAAGACAAGACAAGAATTGGATAGATGAAGAAATATTTGATATGTCCAAAATCATACAAAGGAAGATGAAGGAAAGATATTGGATACCTAAAGATCTAGTTGAGAAGTTGAAGGACACTATTTGTTTCATGGTTGAAACTGATTGTGTGTTCTTTGAGGCAGTTGAGCCTAGGAAGAAATGATGTTACCCTATGGGGTATGAAGTCAGTTTTGAAGTTCTAACTATGCAAGTTGAGAATGTATTGATTTATTAGTCTCATATGAGAAGATTGCAGAAGAAGTTATACCAGTGAGAACACCTAGAAGATCCACAAGATCTATTAAAAAAAGAAGTCCTAAGCATTATAAGGTAGAAGCTGAGACACAGAATGAAGAAGAAAAATTAGTATAGAAGAGGCCACAAGATCTGTGGAAGCCAGACATTCAAATGTTACAAAAGAGAGTGATAAGGGATGGAAATATGAAAACAATAAACATATACTATGAAAGGTATGACCCTAAAAACAAGCAATAATTGAGGACACTATAATTGAACACTTGTTAGTTTTCAAGAAGAACTTGTTAGAGATAGAAGGAAGCATTCCTAAGGAATTGTACATAGCAAGTTGGAGATTAGAAAACAATTAGCACAATATGAGGATGAGAACATAATGAAAAAGGCTATTGAAGAAATGTTATATGTTTTCTCAATACAAGAAAGAGAGAGAATCATCAAAGAATTGAAGCCTTTGTTGAGGACTAAGGCCAGACTGGTGAAAATTATGGCAAGAAGATATGATGAAGTCATAGAGGATACTCAAAAAGGAACTGGACCAAATCCTTATGAGTGACATGCTTGTAAAAACCTCACCTCCCAAGCTTACCAAACCTACAACTTTGGGAATTGGAGAAAGTTCTAAGACAGTTGCAATGTGTTAGCAAGCAAGCGAAGCTAGCATGCAACTAGACTTCTTTGTCTCGAGTGTGCCTGTGACCCTTGACACATCACATGATGTAAATGACTCATTCTTAGATAGTGAGATGGTAGTTCAAGAAGAAGGACAAATAAAGGAACAACATACAGATGTAAAATAGGAAGAGAAGGTATAGGAGAAGGAGATACAACAAGAAGAAAGGAAGGTAGAAGAGACTGGAGCAGAAAAAGTAGTTGAGGTAAGAGTTGAGAAAAAGCAAGAATCAGACACCTCCTCTACTCTATTGTTGGAAACTATGGCCAAACCAGTGAGTGAAAATGTGGAGAGCATGGATGAGGATGTGTTAGGGCCTTTTCTTGTAGGATCAAACTTGGTGAATAGATATGCTTGATTCTTAGATTTGTGAACTCTCAAGTTTGACAAGAAAGAGTCTAATTAATGTGGATTGGATAAGATCCTCCTTCTGCTTCAAGCTCCATAGGACTCAGGTGGGTATTGCCTAGACAGTTTTACTATATTTCAAGTAAACATTCAGATGGTGGATAAGGATCTTCACTACTATGCTATTATGCTTCAAATCACTTCAATAGAAAATTACTCTGCAAACATCTAAGAATATCCTGATATAGAGTATGACTAAGAAAGTAATAACATAAAATAGTGGAAAAGGATGTTCATCCTTCTTATTTTTTTGAGTTTTACTCAAGGAAGACTAACCTTGTGATTCTCTCTTCAAGGAATCAGCAATATGAACTATACCACCTAGATATAGTCCTATCAAGATATGCATGAACTTAAAAACACAAATGTACTGGTAATTATATTTTGTTCTTGATGACTGAAAGATGACTATATTACAGAAATTAGATTAGTGCCTATTACATTGGGAAAAAGAGTCTGAATGTAAATCCATAGGAAGATTTCAAGGAAATGCAGTAGAATGCCTTTCAAACTACATGCAATCTGAATAGAATGCCTTACAAACTATCCTATCAATCTTATGTTGTTGTCATCAAAATCCTAACAAATATGTTTACTCTCTAAAATTTCTTATGAGAATTTAATCATTTCCTTGAAAGAAACTCATAATCAATTAGACTAGTTTCCTTACAACTAGTATGTTTTTAAATGCCTTACAAATTAAAACATACAAGAGTAGAACATAGAGCAAAGAGACAATAACAAAATAAGATAGAATTTGTAATGTATTTTATTGAAAATGAGCCTATCTCAATACATACAAATCTTGATGTTCAAGAGCCTAGACACAGGACTGGGAAATTTTCTTTGTAGAGAATTTCAATATTCATCCCTCTCAAAAATGAAGTTACAACTACTAATAAAACATCTTGGAATCCCTGAGCATGCAACAATCTTTAGATGTTTTAAGCCCTAACCCTAAAATAGGAAGAGACAAAATACATGGAGGACTTCAAATGATTAGAAGACAAAAAACCTTTTGAACTTTTATGATATTTGATCTATTTTTTATAACTGACACCTTTGCAAGACATTCCTAGAAAATCAGCTTCCTCCCTTTTGAGAAAATCAAATCATAATGAAGGCCTTGGAAGAATCAACAAATTTGATCTCAAAAAGAAACCTAGGAAAGTTCTACAAAAGGAAAATCAATTTGCATGTAATCAGATTTTGCAAAAGATACGATTCACTCCCCTATGCCAGATCTGCAAATTAATCATTTATGAAATTGAAATATCTCTCTCAAAATTTGATCTCAGATTAAAGAAGCCATTACTTCTCTTACCAACTTGATCAAATCTAATTTTAACCACCGCCAATGCATTCCTTGTCTTCTCCCATTTCTGAAAACATATTATAAGCCTATATTTTGATAAAAAGTGAAATTATCTCCTAAGTCTGGACTATATCTAATTTTAAATTCTTTTTGAATCTTTAAATCTTCCTTTTATGCTCAAACCTCACAAGAATTTGCCAAGTTTCATGATGTGATTAGATGCCTGGACAAACCCCAGCCTTAACCTTTGATTTGGAGACTAGGCGACTGCCTTTGATCTCTGAGTTTATCCAACGAACTGGCGAATAGACCTAGTCTCTTAATCTCTAAATCAATCTCTTAACCATAGTTACATCAAGTGAACTCATGACAAGACTTAGTCTCCAAGTCTCTGGATCCTCTTTTGGCAACTTGGCAACTTCAACAATCTCATGATCTCAGGATTTTCGCCCTCTAACCATCAGCATATAGCGACTCGGTGACTAACCGCCCACTGGATCTCTGGATGTCAAGCACTTAACCATGAAGATCTGGAGATTGAGTGACCATGTAGTCTCTAAATCATGCAACATTTGGTCCTTAACTGCTAGCATCCGAGGACCTAGCGATTAACCATGTTCTCCAAGTCTTCAGACTTTTGCCTAACTTTCAGTTTCATCTCGTGACAACATGACTAGCTGCCACATGTCCTCCTCGGCCATGTCATCACTATCACTCATCTACAAAATTTCCTATCTCTAGGCCTACCAACATGCTTCCCGAGGTAGCCTCCAGCACACATGCGCAAGCCGATCCTCCTGCTCTTTCTTCTAACTTACTATGTGAGTGGAGTTTCTTTAAAGCATATGACCTACTCATTTTGGGATCAATGGGGGATTAAGTTTTGGAATTTTTAAATGTTTTATTAAAATATACCTTAGTGTGCCTAGCTGTCACACACTTCTAGGTGGGCCCACAAGACAAAGGCAGCCAAAACCTCTTCTTTTCACTTTATTTACTTATTACCTGGGTGGTATTCCATTTAAACATCTCTTAAACACATTTCTAGGTGCATGTAGGACATTGATTTCCACACAACAGCCCCATTTTACTCACTCTCCATGGCCTCTTCTTTTTCCTTTGGGTTTGCAGGCCAACACCTTAAATGGGAGCTCACACAGGCTATATGGCAACTCACGCAAGCATCCACTTAGCTTGCAAACAAAATTCAACTTGTCTCGCGTGACCTCTTCCTTCAATTGTCTTTTTGTTATGCACTGCCCCCTTTGATTATAGGCAACCTCATCTAATATTCACATGCCAATCCCTTTCACTTTGTATTTGCACTGGCATTTGCTTTCATAAGATGCATCACACACTCCCTGTAGATCACTTGTTACTGGCATCCTCAAAAATGCCAATGCGCATAGCTTGTTGGCTTCCCCTCACTCACGCACACTATCAATGGTATTTAATTGAGGCCTGCAGATGTCATCACACACCTTTGCATGCCCTTCTTTGTCTACGTGAATATATACTAGCCTACATCCTTCTAAAAGGTTCAATTGTATCCTTGTCGATCTGTCTAGGCACGATACCTATGAGCCTTGATCTTGTTATTCTTATACAATTCTGATGTTGAGTGGATTAATAGAGAATGCCAAAGCTATCCATGTACAAGCTCCTCCAATATGTATGTGAACCCACTAGAGAATTCATAGTCACCATTTGTTACTATATTCAATTGCTTCAATATTTATATGATATGTTATTGAGCTAATGATTATCATTCAAGCAATTATTTCATCTCCACATGGATTCCACTTGTCTTAGTGAGTCAATGGTGGCTGGCTACTCTAGCACTTCCATAATTTTCCTTTCCAAGGATTCTTATTTCACATGATTGGTATTTTTTCTTTGTCGCTATTAGTGGAAAGGGGATGTCGTAAGAGTTCCCATTTGCATCGACTATTTATTTTGTTATGAACTTTTTCCTTATTCATCATTAGGTAAGAACAAAGGTAGGCATAATATTCTTCCACTACTCACAATCAAGGTGAGACATATGTATTGAGAATTTGTCTCATACTCCATGCACCTCCAACTCCTCTTTGCATGAATCTTCTGCAAATCTTACATAAATGATTTAGTTTTAAAGGCTAGTCCATGACTCATAGCTTATGCATATCTAGGTACATGCACATACTACCTTTATTTTGTTGTGCATTGCCAGTCTCCATTTGGTGTTCACGCTACCAGCATGCTTTGTTCTATCTTTTGTTGTGCATTGGCAGCACATTTACTTTGGCAACCTTCTACAACATATGTGGACACATCTACAACTAAGTGCACACACCCAGTGCCAATACACAGATCCTTTGTCATGTACAAACACATCCAAACCAGTGCACATATCACCATGCTTCTATTTATCATTTAACTTATGATTGGTGCTTTGTCTTTGGTGCGTTCTTCCATCATCTGATGCACACCTTAACCCTTTTATTTTAATTTGTTCATTCTCATGCTCTAACTATTAATCCTTTGTTATTCATTTCCTTTAAAAGGTGCACAATCACATTAAAACACCTTAGTATGGAGATTATAGGAACACTGGCATGTGTACTTCAAAATAATACAAAGGCAACCCACCATGACAATGCACTACTGCGCGCAGAACTTCAAACATGAATGTGGCATGCATATTTTGAAAAACTCGGGCTCCAACACATTTACATCAAATTTGAAACACTAACTGGGACACACCCTTTAGAGGCTAAATACTTTTAAATTCCACAATTACGTCTATTTTCCCAAAAAGTAGCCTCAAGATGAAAATAAAGCACACTGTGTAATAAAAATAATCACACAGTGCACTTCTTTACACCCTTTGCAAAGTTACCAAATAACATCAGCTAGTTCCAAAAAGCAGCTTCAAAAACTGACCAAAAGACCTCACTGGAACACGCTATCCAGAGTACAGGCTTGCCTCCAACATATAAACACATCTACCAAAAGACAAATCATGAGAAGAGCCGACCAAAAATATTTTAATAACCAAACATGGCCAGTTTGAAAACTAAAACTGTCTGCACCACCAAAATCACACAAGTCACCTTCGGAATTGGCCTTAAAAACTCACCAACTGAGATCTTCAGGAATTGAAAAATTGGGCATTGATTAACCTCCACACAAGGTACATGAATCCATAATCAAATCACCCAAAAGATGAAGTGGTCAGTTACAATCAAATGCCAAAGTCAGCCCGTTAGAAACATTTAGGACTAAAATAGTGAAATGTATAGAAACTTGATTTGGAAACGGCCTCAGAAAGTAATCAAATGGATTGGGAGAGACCTCAAAATACATAGGAAAGTACACTTCTAGGTCTAAAGTATGGTACAACATTCAATTATGCCTAACCCCAAACCGGGTGCAAACTAGGAGACCTCAAAGTAGGCTACTCAGAAAACTGGACAATGCACTCCTGGCGAAACTTAACAATCTGCAAATATAATGACACTGGCAAACAGGTCAAACGGGCACCTGGGGGGCTGAAAATTGGCATGGAAACTCTCTCTCATGCCTAAAACATGATGCAATAATCAGCATGTTATGACCAATCACAAGGCAAAAGAAGCAGACCTCCAAATTGAGCTACTTTATACAATTCTAGACAAACACAATGCAAAATTCTGCAAACACCTCCAAAAGCCTATTCCCTAAACATGCCAGAATTGAAAATTAAAATTTAAAACCCACTACATATGTCAAATTAATGGCAGTAAACACCCTATCCTGGTGGTGCATTATGAAGAACAACATGACCCAATTTTCAAAGCACTCAAACTAGGCACCTTTACTAATTTTTCAAAAGTATAATTCTGACACTTAGAGAATTTTTTTGAACGTGGACTAAAAAATATAGACTAAATTTTTGAGCTCCAACAGTGGATCTGATTGGGGACACATGCCCCATGTGGGCATGTAGAGAATCTAGAATCTTTGGTACAACAGACCACCCAAAGAAGATCAACTTTAACACTTTGTTTCAAAACTCCAAACCGGGAACCCTCTGCTAAAAGAAAAGACACAACTGAAAGGAAAGAAACTATACATGAACTTACAATATTCACAAAAAGGCTCAAAGTGCAAAAAATATAACCAGTTCTTACCCCTATCAAAAAAATGATTCTCATCTCCATACAACGGAGGTAAACTAAAATTACATCTCCCATCTAGCCTGTCAAAAAATATTGTGGTCCACTTTCAGCATATCATAGAAAAAATGATTAATATACTTACCATCATCCAACAAGATTACACCATCAAGTTGCCATAAATACTGATCACCTTGTGACATCAGAGCATCACACTCTTGATTGTCAACATCGTGCTCAAAAATAAAACACTTCAACTCAACTTCATGGCTGGAAATATCAGCATTTTGATCATTAGTTTGCACAAAGGAATACATTATTTCTATCTCATCACTTTGCAAACTAACATAGAACTTCTCGGGATAAATATTTGATTGCACAAAATTGAAAACAACTTGTTGATCACAAACCACATCAGCATCTGCTAGGAAAGCACAAGCACTATCAATGACTGAATCCTTAATCATTTGTAAACCTGAGAAAACATATTCAGATTTGTCACAATTTCCAGCATCAACATGTAAACAGGAACCATAGATAGTAGGCTCTTTAAAATCAGAATACTCACTAGTACATTCATTAGTGTACTCATCAAATATAACATTATAATGATATGTACTATCCACTTGCATATCTTTTCACTCAAATACAGGAGAAGGAAAATCAGTAAATGTTTCATACATCATACCATCACTTGAATCATCTTCATCAAAACTTATATCTATTGGGCATGGAAGTCCTGAAACAAACTTGGGAGCATACCTCTGAAACTTGGTCTCCAAGAGCTCTAAAATTTTCTCACTACTTAGTGAGTACTGAACTTCACATTCCATCTCTTTGGTCCCATTGGTGATTCTACAAATATCTTCTTTGTTTGGAACAGACACTAAAAACTCCTGACTCACACTATTTTGTTCAAAGCAATCACTATAGAAACTTTGATCCACATCATATTCATCTTTTTTTTGTTTGCACAAATATCTTTTATATTGAGACAATAGCATTGTCCTCTTATGCTAATAAAAGGGAAGACCTACAAACTTATGAGGAGCATCACTAATCGTAGACTCTTCTTCATCATCTTCATACTCATTGACCTCACTACCAGCATCATAATCAACATCATAAGTAAAAATAGATTCAATATCATCTTCAACTTTAGATTCAAAATATTCTATTGAATTTATCCACCTCTCAGTTTTCTTAATACCTTCTTCTCTATGAGATGCAGACCAATTTACTGATTCAGGTAGACAAAGCTCTAAAAACTAAGAAATGAATGTAGACCCTAGAATTTTAACACCATTTGGAAGATTTTTATATCCATTGAGGAATCTCTTATCAAACTCTTGTGTTGATTCCCTTTTCCCTATTTTCCCCACATGTCTTCTTAAGAACACTATGGCTTCCTCTTGGATTCTTTGTCTCAAAAATTTTTCTTCATACTCTGACAAAGAACCACCACAATCAAGCATAGCAGACCCATTGATCTCTATGTCCTCCATTGTTTACTATTTCATACTTCACTGAAATTTTTTCAAAACTACAATCCTAATTTTTTGAAGCATGCAAATCTCTATTTCACAACTTGTTCCTTTTCTCACTGCTCAAACCACTTAATAAGGAAACTTTTTTTATGCTTTGAAAAATAAAATACCTAGAAGTATGTGGCTTAAATGCAACCTACTGATAGATTTGAAGCTTTCTTCACTGAAATCTTTGTAGAGTTTCCACCTCCTTGAACATGACAGATATTTTAAAAACTGAAAACTCTTTTTGTATCCTTTTCCATCAACAAAAATTGAACAGGGTATATAAACTATTTATCAGGACTGAAAATACATCATTTTTATACACTGATCAAATAGAGAACTTCAAAGTCACCACTCACAACTTGGTGAGATGATTTGGAACCTTTTTAAAACTGACTCTTATACACTTTAATAGGAAACATTGGATAAATGAATAAGTCAGCCAAGAGTCTAGCTCTACTCATACCCGCGTTATTCTAACTTCACTTAACATATCCAGAGTAGAGTCACCAGTTTGTTAGGGCCTTTTCTTGTAGAATCAAACTTAGTGAATAGATATGTTTGATTCTTATATTTTTGAACTCTCAATTTTGACAAGAAAGAGTCTAATTGATGAGGATTGGATAAGATCCTCCTTCTGCTTCGAGCTTCATAGGACTCAGGCGGGTATTGCCTAGACAATTTTACTATATTTCAAGTAAACATTCAGATGGTGGATAAGGGTCTTTACTGCTATGCTATTATGCTTCAAATCACTTCAATAGAAAATTACTCTACAAACAACTGAGAATATCCTGATACAGAGTATGACTAAGAAAGTAATAACATAAAATAGTGGCATAAGGATGTTCATCCTTCTTATTTTTTTGAGTTTTACTCAAGGAAGGCTAACCTTTTCATTCTCTCTTCAAGGAATCAATAATATGAACTATACAACCTAGATACAGTCCTATCAAGATATGCATGAACTTAAAAACACAAATGTACTGGTAATTATATTTTGTTCTTGATGACTGAAAGAGGACTATATTACAGAAATCAGACTACTGCCTATTCCATTGGGCAAAAGAGTTTGAATGTAAATCCACAAGAACATTTCAAGGAAATACAGTAGGATGCCTTACAAACTACATCCAATCTAAATAGAATGCCTTACAAACTATCCTATCAATCTTATGTTGTTGTCATCAAAATCCTAACAAATATGTTTACTCTTTGAAATTTCTTATGAGAATTTAATCTTTTCCTTGAAAGAAACTCACAATCAATTAGACTAGTTGCCTTACAACTAGTATGTTTTTAAATGCCTTATAAATTAAAACATATAAGAGTAGAACATAGAGAAAAGAGACAATAAAAAAATAAGATAGAAATTGTATTGTATTTTATTGAAAATGAGCCTGTCTCAATAAATACAAATCTTGAAGTTCAAGAGCCTAGACACGGGACTAGGAAATATGCTCTGTAGATAATTTCAACATTCTTCCCCCTCAAAAATGAAGTTACAACTATTAATAAAACATCTTGGAATCCCTGAGGATGCAACAAGCTTCAAATGTTTTAAGCCCTAACCCTAAAATAGGAAGAGACAAAATACATGGAGGCCTTCAAATAGTGAGAAGACAAAAAATGTTTTGAACTTATATGATATCTGATCTATTTTTTATAACTGACACCTATGTAAGACATTCTGAGAAAATCAGCTTCCTCCCTTTTGAGAAAATCAAATCAGATTTACTTATTACTGCTCTCACCAACTCGATCAAATCTGATTTTAACCACCGCCAATGCATTTCTCATCTTCTCTCATTTTCGAAAACATATTATAAGCCTATATTCTAATAAAAAATGAATCTAGAGGCTTTAATCTTCTGAGCACACTCTGTCATTAAAATATTTGAAATTGTCTCCTAAGTCTAGACTATATCCCATTTTAAATTCTTTTTAAATCTTTAAATCTACCTTTTATGCTCAAACCTCACCAAAATTCTCCAAGTGTCATGATGTGATTGGATGCCTGGACAAACCCCAACCTTAACCTCTGATTTGGAGACTGGGTGACTGCCTTTGATCTCTGAGTCTCTGAAAGAAATTATTAACCATGAGTTTATCCGGTGAACTAGCAAATAGACCTAGTCTCTTAATCTCTGAATCAATCTCTTAACCACGGTTACATCAAGTGACCTCATGACAAGCCTTAGTCTCCAAGTCTCCAGATCCTCTTTTGGCAACTTGGCGACTTCAACAATTTGATGATCTCTGGATTTTTGGCCTCTAACTATTAGCATCTCGTGACTTGGGGACCAACTGCCCATTGGATCTCTGGATGTCAAGCACTTAACTATGAGGATATGGAGACTAAGCGACCACTTAGTCTTTGAATCATGCAACATTTGGTCTTTAATCACCATCATCCGACGACTTAGCGACTAAACGTGTTCTCTAGGTCTCCATATTTTTGCCTTACTATCAGTTTCATCTCACAATAGCACAACCAACTCCCACATGTCCTCCTCAGCCATGTCATCATCATCACTCATCTACAAAATTTCCTATCTCTAGGCCCATCGACATGCTTCCGAGGCAGCCTCTAGCACACGCGCGCAAGCCGAGCCTCCTACTATTTCTTCTAACTTACCATGTGAGTGGAGTTTTTTTTAAGCATATGAACTCCTCATTTTGGGATAAATGTGGGATTAAGTTTTGGAATTTTTAAATGTTTTATTAAAATATACCTTAGTGTGCCTAGCTAGCACACACTTCTGGGTGGGCCCACAAGACAGAGGCCGACACAACCTCTTCTTTTCACTTGATTTACTTATTACCTAGGCATTATTCCATTTAAACATCTCTTAAACACATTTCTCAGTGCACGTGGGACAATGATTTCTACACAGCAACCCCATTTTACTCACTCTCCATGACCTCTTCTTTTTCATTTGGGTCTGTAGGCTAGCACCTTATATGGGAGCTCACATAGGCTATATGGAAACTGATGCAAGCATCCACTTAGCTTGCAAACATCCTTGACCTTGTCTCACGTGACCTCTTCCTTCACTTGTCTTTTTGCTAAGCACTAGCCCCTTTGATTATAGGTAGCCTCATCTAATATTCACATGCGAATCCCTTTCAATTTGTATTTACGCTAGTATTTTCTTTCATAAGATGCATCACTTACCCCTTGTAGATCACTTGGTACTAGCATCCTCAAAAATGCCAATGCGTAGAACTTGCTGGCTTCCCCTCACTAACGCACTCCATGACTGGTATTTAATTGAGGCCTATAGATGTCGTCACACACCTTTGCATGCCTTTCTTTGTCTGTGTGAATCTATACTTGCCTACATCCTTCTAAAAGGTTCAACTATATCCTTGTCAATCTGTCTAGGAATGATACCCATGAGCCTTGGTCCTATTATTCTTATACAATTCTGATGTTGAGTGGATTAATAGAGAATGCTACAGCTATCCATGTACAAGTTCCTCTAATATGTATGTGAACCCACTATGGAAGTCATAGTCACCATTTGTTACTATATTCGATTGCTTCAATATATATATGATATGTTATTGAGATGATGATTATCATTCAACAAATTATTTCATCTCCATGTGGATTCCACTTGTCTTAGTGAGTCAATGGTGGCCGACTACTCTAGCACTTCCATCAATTTTCCTTTCCAAGGATTCTTATTTCACATGATTGGTATTTCTTCTTTGTCGCTATTAGTGGAAAGGGGATGTCCTAATAGTTCCCATTTGTATCAACTATTTATTTTCTTATGAAATTTTCCTTCTTCATCATTGGGTAAGAACAAAGGTAGGCATAATATTCTTCCACCACTCAAAATCAAGGTGAGACATATGTATTGAGAATTTTTCTCATATTCCACTCACCTCCAGCTCTTCTTTGCGTGAATCTTCTACAAGTCTTACGCAAATGATTTAGTTTTAAAGGCTAGTCCATGACTCATACCTTATGCATATCTAGGTACATGTGCATACTATCTTTATTTTGTTGTGCACTGACAGTCTTCATTTTGCATTCATGCTGCTAGCATGCTTTGTTCTATCCTTTGTTGCACACTGGCATCACATTTACTTTGGTAGCCTTCTACAACATGTGTGGACACCTCTGCAACTAAGTGCACACACCCAATGCCAATATATAGATCCTTTGTCATGTACACACACATCCAAACTAGTGCACATATCACCATGCTTCTATTTATCACTTAGCTTATGATTGGTGCTTTGTCTTTGGTGTGTTCTTCCTTCATCTGATGTGCACCTTAACCCTTTAATTTTAATTTGTTCATTCTCATGCTCTAACTATTAATCCTTTGTTATTCATTTCCTTTGAAAGGTGCACAATCATATTAAAAGACCTTAGTATGGAGATTATGGGAACACTGGCATGTGTACTTCAAAATAATAAAAAGGTCGGCCCACCATGAAAATGCACTACTACGTGCAGAACTTCAAACATGAATGTGGCATGCATATTTTTAAACACTCAGGCTCTGACACATTTACATCAGATTTGAAACACTAACTAGGACACACCCTTTAGAGGATAAATAATTTTAAACTCCACAATTACCTATATTTTCCTGAAAAGTAGCCTCAAGATGAAAATAAAGCATGTTGTGTAAAAAAAAAATCACACAGTGCACTTCTTTACACCCTTTGAAAAGTTACCAAATAACATCAGCTGGCCTCTAGAAAGTGGCTTCAAAAATTGACCAAAAGACTTCACTAGAACATGCCATCTGGAGTACAGGCTCACCTCCAACATATAAACACATCCACCAAAGGAGAAATGATGAGAAGACCCGACCAAGAAGATTTTAATAACCAAACATGGCTAGTCTGAAAACTGAAACTGTCCGCACAGCCAAAATCACACAAGTCACCTCTGAAACTGGCCTTAAAGACTCACCCACTGAGATCTTCAGGTACTAGAAACTTGGGCATTGATTAACCTCCACACAAGGTACATGAATCCATAATCAAATCTCCCAAAAGATGAAGTGGTCAGTTACAATCAGATGCGAAACTCAGCCTGTTACAAATATTTAGGACTAAAACCCTGAAATGTGCATAAATCTGATTTGGAAACAGCCTTGGAAAGTAATCAAATGGATTGGTGGAGACCTCAAAATCCATAAGAAAGTAAATTTCTAGGTCTAAACTATGGTACATCATTCAATTATGTCTGACCCCAAACTGGGTGTGAACTAGGAGACCTCAAAGTAGGCTACTCAGAAAATTGGACAATGCACTCCTGGCGAAACTTAACAATCTGCAAACGGAATGACACTAGTAAATAGGTCAAACAGACACATGGGGGGCTGAAAATTTTCATGGACACTCTCTCTAATGCCTAAAACATGACACAATAATTGGCATGTTATGACCAATCACAAGGAAAAAGAAGTAGACCTCCAAAGTGAGCTACTTTATACAATTATGGACAAACAAAAAATGTAGAATTTTGGGAACACCTCCAAAAGCCTATTCCCTAAACATGCCAGAACTTAAAATTCAAAGTTCAAACCCACTACATATGTTAAATGAATGGCAATAAACACCCTATCATAGTGGTGCATTATGAAGGACAACAAGACCCAATTTTCAGTGCACTCAAACTAGGCCCCTTTACTGATTTTTCAAAAGCATAATTCTGACACTTAGAGAAATTTTTTGAACATGGACTTAAAAATATAGACTGAATTTTTGAGCTCCAACAGGATGAACTCATGAGGTTATCCTTCATGGATTTTGCTAAGGAAAAAGACAGATCAATACAAAAAGGAGATAAAAGGGTAAAGATGATTACTAGGGAAGTGGAGACAGTAAACAAACTACTCCCTACAGCTATTTTTTTTCAAGGGAAGGATGAAGCAAAGAAACTAAGCATGGCATTAGACAACTTTGACAGTCACTTTGAGTCAATTCTTAAGACCGTAGAGGATAAGGAAAAAAAAAATTTCTAGAAAAGAAGTTGAAAGAAGTTTTTTAGTCCATCTCATGAGACTTGGGCATTCTAAAATCAACTACAAGAAAGGCCAAAAGTTGTGTGGCAAGAGGAAGGAAGATACATAGTTATTGTATAAATCCTATTAGACATGTGAAGAATATTGAAGACATCATATCCATGGATAGGGATACCCTAGACAACATTATGGATAGTTGTGAAACCTCTTCACAAACTGTATTGGAGATGGATAAGGAGGCATCCAAGATATTGGATAAAATTAGTGCTTTGAATGTAGAGAAAGGGAGAGTAGTGGAAAGATTTGGTTTGCTGAATAGTCTAATCACTACAAAGCTATCAATTCTTGAAGCTCATCTTACGAAGGTGGAGAAAATAGAAGGTTCAATGAAAATTTCCTTACCCACCGAGCTAAAGGTAGTAGAGATAGCATCATATGCACTGAATGGATTGATCCATGTCAGTGAGCTTCTAATTAATTCATGGGAAGATGAAGTAAAGACCTTGGAAGAATCCTTGCAAGACATTATGAGATTGGTTAGTAACCATTGAATTCTTATATGCTTAAAATTTTAAAATTTTGTAAGTACCTTTGCCATTGATGTCAAAGGGAGAGGAAGAGAAGATAAAAATGAAGAGAGGAAAAGAAGAAAAAAATAAGAAGAAAAAGAAATTTAAAAAAAAAAAGAGAAAAAGAGAAAAAGAGAAAGAGAGAAAGAGAAGAAAAAGATATGTATATATGACGTAGAAGGGAGATAGTGCTTAGATAGTCATTTTTCACTAAGTGTTTCCATCAATTCAAAAGGGGGAGATTGTTGTCAAGTGATGTTTTGGGAGCATTAGGAATCACTTCAGGGTTTTCATTTATGGAAACACTTATGTTGGAGTGATTGCATGCAGAGAGTTTTGGTATTGGAGACTCAGTCATAAAAATGACTAAGTACAAAATCAGGATAACATTATACTATGTTAGGAATGGGAACACTAAGAGGGGGGGGGGGTGAATCAATGTTCACTGAATTAAATCTTTTTCTTAGCTTTTTAATCTTAACTTGAATGCTTAAGTACTAAAATGAACATTAACATAAACAATATAGAAGAACACAACACATAACACCAATATGATTACAGGGAAACCCAAATAGGTAAAAACCCCAGTGGGAATTGACACCCACTAATATTCTATACTAGTGTTTTATGATCCTTATTAGAAGATCTTTAACCCTGTTAGGATTTGCTTTATAATATATTTAGTATAGTGACCTGGTCAAGGGTCAGACCCTATTAGGGGTCTTTTACAATAACCCTATTAAGGGTGGGGACACACTATCCTAGAGCTCACTACTCAAGTGGTGAATGCTACAACCTTCTGATCTCAGATACACACTATATCTATTGGATGAACTGGCATTGTGACACTGCTTGTCTGATCAATTCCTTTGATGCACTGATGCTTCGACCTCTTGAAAAGATCTAATACATCTTATCAACTCTTCACACACTTTTTCTCTACTTATTTCAACTTTATAACAACTTCCATATTTAATTACAATGGCGCATATAATATTTATATGTGCATACTAAACAATTAAATAGGTCAGCCCTCTAACCGATTACACACAATGCTTCCAATTGAATTAGCTCAAGGATGTTTAAAAAAAATTTTAATTACATGTCTACAACTTAATTACAATAGGTGCATAGCCTTTACACAACAATAATATAACCACTAACCAAAATACCAACAGTCGGCTACTTGAACTGTTCATCTCTGGCATCCAATGTCTGTGCAACTTGAACTCTCTGTATCTTTCTCATACTAAATCTTCTGATCATGCACTCTTAGATGTAGTATGAATATGATCTTACCAACTTAAATTCTAGGGTTCATACCATAGTTCTATCCTATGCATGTGCATTGATGCCCTAACCTTCGAGTACTCTGTATACTATCCAGTCTTCAACACTTAGCCAATTTCTGATCTTCTCATCAAGTGCGTTGACTCCAAAACACTATATGAATTTTTTTCCATAATGAATGTTGGCATTAAGTAGAATTGCCACTAGTGACAACACTTATTTGCATTCTGGGTACAAATCGAGCAGACAGTACAAACCGAGTAGATAGTACAAACTGAGCAGATAGTGCAAACCGAGCAAACAGTGCAAACCGAGTAGACAGTGCAAACCAAGCAGATAGTGCAAATCGAGCAGATAGTGCAAACCGAGCAGACAGTGCAAACCGAGTAGACAGTGCAAACCGAGCAAGTTAGTACAAACCGAACAGGACAGTGTAAACCGAGTAACATCATGTCTACCGAGTCACTAGTATTTACCGAGTTCAAAACCTACTGAGTGATAGTATGAACCGTGCCTTCACTTCTATCGAGTGCATGACGATGCCGAGTAATGCAGTGGACGCCGAGTATCAGAAAGTCACTGAGTCAGTTTGCAGGAACCGTGTAACCATACTTGGGCCGACTTAGTAGCACTTATGTTTATTTGTCAAGATGACTTTGTAATTGTAATTGTAATTGTAATTAATTGTTTAAGACTTGTATATAAACAATGTTGTAAAAATGTCGAGAAGGATGAGAGAAGAATATATGTGAAAAAGAAAGAAAGGCAGAGATAAGCGAATTACAAAGGGCTTCAGCAGTATAAGGAACAGAAAAGACAAATTCATCACAGAAGGTGATTAGTACATCAGTGAATCTCAATCAGCAATCCACTTGCAAAGCAAGAGATCTACTGTTTCATCCTAACAGGTGAATCAGTACTAAATCCTTTAACTGGGTAGACTTAACAGTCTTTTGTAAAATCTCTTTACCGAGTGCATACTTCATTGTATGTTTTGTAAATCCTTTAACAAGGTGGATTTAGCAATCCTTATTGCTCCTAACAGGGCAGATCATCAAAAGTGATCAAATTGTAAGCCTTAACCGGCCAACTTTATTCTGCAGTATTAAAGCTTTGTGGGTTTCATCCCCACCCCAGTTTTACTTTCTTTTGGAAGGTTTCTGGGTAACCAAATCTATGTGTCATTATTGTGAATGCTTTTAAGTTTCATGCTTTCTGTATGCAAAGGTTAAAGTAAATTACATGTTAATACATCTGTAATTGAAAGAAAATTTGGAGTTACTGATTCACCCCTCCCCTCTCAGTAACTCGGTTAATTCCTGAATATTTCCAACAATTGGTATCAGAGCGGCATTGGTTCTCAAGACAAAGCTTAACTAGCTTGAGCAAAGATCCAGGACAATGGAGGTATTCAAACTGAACAAGGTGATTGAAAATGAAAAGCTAGATCTGGAAATGGCCATAGCTAAACTCAAAGAAGCAAAAGAACATCTTTCCCAATCCCTAAGAAGAAGGAAGGAACTTGCAAATCAGATGAATGATCAGAATTACATTGAAGAAAAGATTGAAGATCTTTTTCCCTCAAATAACTCAGATGAAGCAAACAATGCTATCAAGGAACTCCTAGAAAAGAATGGGTCTCTGCAGGAAGAAGTGAGAAAATTGAAAAGAGAACAAGAGCTACACTCTACAAGATTCTGTGAGATCTTGGAACAAAGAAACAAGTTGAAAGATGAATTAGATGGAAGGAACATTGAAGTCCAAAATAAAAACCTTCAGCTAGAAAACCTAATTGATCAGATCTCTCATACAAATGAGGAAATTCTGAATCTAAGATCAGAAATAGAAAGCACAAGAGAAGAACTAAGATCTGAAAAGCAAATCAATCTAAGATTGGTGGATGACCTAAACGCTGAAAAAAAAATCAATGAAGGAATGCTGAAAAGTCAAGAAGACTTGAATCAGCTGTATGAGCGAAATCTTCATAGGCAAAAAGGAAAAGCAGGACTTGGATACAAAGGAGAAGGCAAATCCTCTAAGCAAGGTACTCAAAGAAATCAAAAACCTACTTGTGATCATTGTGGTAAAATAGGACATACTTCAAATAAATGTTGGAATAATGAAAAAGCAGAATTCAATGGAAAATGTTACAACTGCAATCAACCTGGTCACAAAGCAAATGAATGCAGGGAAAAACCTAGATTTAGAGGTAATTATCACAAGTGCAACAAACAAGGTCACAAGGCATCCGAGTGCAGATCCAAGATATTTAATCCAGCAAAACAAATTATGAAAGCAATTTTTAGATGGGACTACAACACCTGGTGTAGATGTCATTACTGTGGAGAATATGGACACATTGGCATGAATTGCATAAAACATCATCTAAGGAAAAGAGATACTACCGTAAGATGCTTCAAATGCACTAAACTTGGTCACATAGCCAGAAACTGCATGAATGCTAGTGAAGTTGAAGATGGAAAGAAGAATGAAGCAACTAAGGTCAGGAAACAGGTGAGACAAAAATGGATTCCTAAATCTACCGAGAAATCCAGTCCAAGTAATGGAATGGATGGCTCTACCGACTCAAACTAAATTTCCAAGAAAGCACTGGAACTGTATTCTCATAGACCAATCTCAAGCAGTTCTAGAACTAAATTAAAAGAAAGATCTAAATCAGCATACAAGATGCAGTAAGATCACAGGGAGGTCAGTATCAGTCTTCACCGAGCAAGGTCAGTATCAGTCTTCACCGAGCAAGGTCGGTACCCGTCTTTACCGAGCGAGGTCGGAGCAATATGAATTCTCGAGTTCACCGAGTTGCGAAGTCTTTACCGAGCAATTAATTCTTAGTGGGTGACAGTCTGTCAGAATTTATACCCTAATTTGTACTGAGCATTAATGACAGAGTTGTAAACAAAAAGCAAGTAATCAAACTCATTCTTCACCGTGAACTTTTAGCACTTTGAGAGCAGAAAATTTCAAGAGCAACCCAGCGATTCAATACTTTTGCGAAAGGAATTTTCTGTGAGCTACCATGGCATCATCCAACACTTTAGTGAAGAAAGGATTTGATATGTTAGTCCAAGGGGAATGGAAAGCACCAGATTTCAAGATCATGCCCGCAATTGCAGCAGCCCTAGATCCGAACGGAGCTCAATCTCAGATTCCTCCTAAGGTACTACTTATTAATGATATCCGCAATCATTTCAACTGTTCAATTCATGAAATGGGGAACCTAGAACTAGATATTGTGCATGAGGAACTGTGTGTGGATGGTATTCTGAAACTTGAGCACAAACATCTGGAAGATAAAGGTTTAGTTCACATTGCACATCTACCTCGAAAGTTTTGAGATAAATGGGTTAGATACATTCTCAGCCGTGTACATGATGGCAAGATTTGGCTTGAGAAACCTATAGAGATCACAAAGAAGATGATTCATCAAATCACCGGTCTTCCCATGTTGAACAAAGCAAAAACTACCAAAACCCTAGGTCGAACGGAACTAGAGAAGAAAACCCTAGCCGAGTGGGACGGTAGAGGCATGAAAGTTAGCACCATTACCGATGCTGAACTAAAGTTTGGTACACACATTATTGCCCATAAGATTTACAGTTCTAGTCGACAGAATAGTGTCTCCTGTGAAGCTATTGACCTAGCATACAAAGTGGTCAAGAATAACTTAACGTTTGACCTAGCAGACTTATTGTTAAAGCAGTTTAACAAAAATATGGAAAGCATTAAAACTTCCAAAAACAATCCATGTAAGTTTGGATCCTTATTGGTCTATTTATTCTTCTATGTTCAGAAATTCTTCCCTTCTAAAGGAAAAGTTGTATGGAGAAAAGATGTGCCAGTCCTCTATGAAATAAATGAATACATCTCAGAAATGGGTGAAAATTTTGGAAGCATCATGGATAATTATTTTGAGTCTTTCAAAGAGAAAATGAATGACAGATTTCGGATTCCACAGAAGTTGGTGGAAGATTACAAAGATGACATTTGTTTTATGGTGGATTGTGATAATGTATATATTCAAGCAGTTAAACCGAGGACTGTATATGTAAAACCTCTTCCTTATGAGGTAAATATTGATGAAACCAACAATATCATTGAAGCTCTTCTTAATCAGCCTGTCAATCCCAAAGCTCCATATTTTGGAACATATGATGAAGCTAAGGTGAGAATTGAACTAAGCATAAAGCTTCCACAGGCGGTAAACAAAGGAAAGAAGAGGATAGCCAAAATGCAAATGATAACCGAGGAAAAAGAAGAAAAAGATGAAGAAGAAGAGGAAAAGGATGAGAAAATAGAGGAACCAGAACCTGCAAAGAAGAAAGGAAAGGTATTCATCACTAAGGCACCTAAGCCTCCTACTGTTGTATTTACAAGGAGAAATGCAAGAGGCAAGGCAGACAAGGCAGACAAGGCAGATAAAGACATAGTATTCAAAAGGCCTCCTCTAAACCTTCAAGAAAAGCTCAAACTCTTTAGAGACAGATCAAGATCTGGAGTAAGTAACATAAAATCCTTAAAATATGAAACCAGATTGAAAAAAGAATAGAAGGAAATAGAAGATGCTGTTATTGAAAAGATGGGACAGTGGAAATACTCTCCTGAAGAAATAGCCCCACAGGTTCTAGCAGTTCTATTAAATCCAATAAAAATGAGATGGAGCAATGCAAAGCAAATGGTGATAGACATATTTGATCAAACCCTGAGACAGTTGATGCCGAGCTTGAAAAATGATGAAGTAAAGAAGGCATTAAAAGAAAATGAAAGTAAGATGACATTAAAGTTCAATACTTGGTTGATTTTGATCAACAATATTGAATCGGTTGTGAAGGCTGCAAATGCTACATGGAAGAACATATACCACCTTCACCAACTGAGTATTGAAACAGTCATAATAAAAGATATTGAAGATGACAGTGATGAACAAGAAGAAGACACTGAGGTAGATGATACTGTGAGGATAGCAGCAGAAGTCATTGCATCCCTTCCTACCTCTCCAGTAAAAGTTTCTACATCCAGCCCGGAGACACCTTCAAGCATGGTTGCGACAACTTCCACATTTGTCCAATCATCTATAGCAACAACAGAAGCAGCTACCATTTCTTCTACCGAGTTGCAGTCTCCCGCATCATCAAGTTTTCCAGTAGTAAGTCTTCCAGTTTTTGAATCTTCAAGTGTAAATATTTTAAGTTTTCCAGTAGAAAGTATACCAGTCTCTATAGCCAGCCCTACTTTATCTACTGTCACTACTACCAAAGCATTAAGTACAGATAAGCCTAAGGCTCTACCGAGTATAAAATTTTTGGGTAAGAATGTAGTAGAGGATATAGACCTAGATGAAGAGATAGAGATTCCTACATTAGATTTTGCAAATCTATCAGCGGACCAAATGCAAAATATAGGTGAGATCCTCCAAAGGAAAGCAAAATAAAAGAAGCTTAAAGAGGAGAGAGACAAGGAATATCAAATCATCAAGGATGTTAAGGACATTTTGTCTGATGCATTAGGCATTAAAGTAGACTCCTCCCAACATGTTTTGCTACAATTAGCAGAAGCAGTCAATAAATACAATGAGGATTCATCTGGGACAGAAAAGTTAGTTGAAAGAGCCGAGAAGAGATTCAACAATAAAGTGCTTGAGCACATTGCTCAGCACATAGCTATTAACCAAGTAGAATTGTCTTCAGTTTTGTCAAACATTGAATCTATTTATTCGAATGCTACCTCTCTTTTGGCCAGATTGTGCAATATTGCCGAGTTCACAAAGGATGTTAAGGATAAAATGAATAAAATGGATGAGGATATGAAGATTAGCATATAGAAGCTGCAACTTGAACCAAGTTCAAGCTCTGCTCATCACATGAAAATATCACACCTATCAAATATGCAGTCTGATCTACTGAAAGAAGACACAAGGATCTGGTCCACACTACTAGACATCCAACACATGATCCTTCCCATCATGAATACAATGTATAAGCACATTGAACATTCCAAAACATTGATTCATGACAATCAGTTCTCTATAGCAGATCACATGATTGAACTCTCTACAGGAGTCCAAATTGCAATCCAAACATGCAAGATTCTGCAAGAAAGTTGGGACAGAACCCTGGCACTAATAATGAAGGTACATTTTGATTTTCTATACAATTTTGGATTCTCTCTGTAAATAACTTGTATATGCACCTTTGGCATTATCGTCAAAAAGGGGGAGATATGTATAGAAGGAGAGATATGTATAGAAGAAGATTTGTATAAGAAACAGTTAGCACATTGAAAGGGGGAGACAATGTATAAAGCCCTATAACAAAGACAAATTTTGAAAAATCAAAATAAAACTCAGCATGATTCGTGTATATAAGTTTTGGCCAATAAGTGTTTTTGTCACTAATGCCAAAGAGGGAGATTGTTGGCATTAAGCAGAATTACCACTAGTGACAACACTTATTTGCATTCTGGGTACAAACCAAGCAGATAGTACAAACCGAGTAGACAGTACAAACCAAGCAAACAGTGCAAACCGAGCAGACAGTGCAAACTGAGCAGACAGTGCAAACTGAGCAGACAGTGCAAACCGAGCAGACAGTGCAAACCGAGCAGACAGTGCAAACCGAGCAGACAGTGCAAACTGAGCAAGTTAGTACAAACCGAACAGGACAGTGTAAACCGAGTAACATCATGTCTATCGAGTTCAAAACCTACCGAGTGATCAGTATGAACCGTGCCTTCACTTCTACCGATTGCATGATGATGCTGAGTAATGCAGTGGACGCCGAGTATCAGAAAGTCACCGAGTCAGTTTGCAGGAACCGTGGAACCATACTTGGGCCGACTTAGTAGCACTTATGTTTATTTGTCAAGCCGACTTTGTAATTGTAATTGTAATTGTAATTAATTATTTAAGACTTGTATATAAACAATGTTGTAAAAATGTCGAGAAGGATGAGAGAAGAATATATGTGAAAAAGAAAGAAAGGCAGAGATAAGCGAATTACAAAGGGCTTCAGCAGTATAAGGAACAGAAAAGACAAATTCATCACAGAAGGTGATCAGTACATCAGCGAATCTCAATCAGCAATCCAGTTGCAAAGCAAGAGATCTACTGTTTCATCCTAATAGGTGAATCAGTACTAAATCCTTTAACCGGGTAGACTTAACAGTCTTTTGTAAAATCTCTTTACCGAGTGCATACTTCATTGTATGTTTTGTAAATCCTTTAACAAGGTGGATTTAGCAATCCTTATTGCTCCTAACAGGGCAGATCATCAGAAGTGATCAAATTGTAAGCCTTAACCGGCCAACTTTATTCTGCAGTATTAAAGCTTTGTGGGTTTCATCCCCACCCCAGTTTTACTTTCTTTTGGAAGGTTTCTGGGTAACCAAATCTATGTGTCATTATTGTGAATGCTTTTAAGTTTCATGCTCTCTGTATGCAAAGGTTAAAGTAAATTACATGTTAATACATCTGTAATTGAAAGAAAATTTAGAGTTACTGATTCACCCCTCCCCTCTCAGTAACTCGGTTAATTCCTGAATATTTCCAACAATGAAAACACTATATTAAGCCATATACACTAGTAGAGTCAACTTGCCAACAATCTTTGCCTTTTTCATTGATGGCAACAAAGGAATATGGAAAGTGACTAACTGTCCCTTAATACAAAAATATTTAATCATATTCTATCTTATATCTCCCTTATATCTTCTTACTATACATTTTATTTACATAGCTATAGCTCCATATTTTATACATACTCCCCCTTTGAAATTAATGACAAAGGTGTTACAAAACTGAATCTGTACAAGTACTTACACTGAAAGTACATCTGGGTATGCAATCTGTAGATTTTGTATCTCTTGCTTCCAAAATGAAATCAATGCATTGATTGTTTGGAGATGGGCGCATAAGACATATTGAAGTTTCTCCATCTTCTCCAAATTTGAACTAGGACCTTTATCATATTTTACCATGGTGGCATCAATCTCCTTGATATTCTGATTCAACACATCTAAGGAGGGTGCAAGAGAATTTTTAATCCGAGTTTGCCTAGCCCTTATCTTTGACATTTCTTTTTCTACCTTCTCAATTTTGTCAATCTATCCCTGATATACATTGTTGCACATGTTTATATTAGTAGAGGGATCTTCTACTATCTACCTCACCTTTTCAATCAAGGTCTCTGATTCTTGTATCTTCTTGTAGTGGTCGGCAGTCAACTTATCTTGATTCATACAGTCAGCAATATTTCTTCTTCCTTTTCTTACAAACTCTTTCAAAGTTGCTTGTCCAACTTTGAGTGAACTAAGGTCAAGTGAAAAGTTACTGACTGATTCATTTATCCTTTTTTTTCTATACTTTTCTTCTACAACTTGAGATGCAGATTCTTCCAAGCTAGCAAAGTTAGTTTTAAAGGCTATGAGGATGTTGCTAACATCATCAACTGTACTAACCTTGGACACTTTATTGTCTAAAATCAATAGGCTATTCAATATGTTCACTGACTCCACAAATAAGGGATTCCTCATCACTTTTTTCTCTTTGGCTTTTTCCATAGCTAAGACACTGATCTTGATCACGTCTTCTTCTCCCCATGAATCCAAACTGGTTGTGTCAGGTGTCAAACTTGACAACAGTGAAGCTGAGTGTATTGGAGAGATAGGAGTGTTATCCATCACTTCTTGCTTTACTTTGATTAACATTTCACCTGATGGTTCATCTTCTTTTTCTTCTTCTTCTCCTTTTTTCTATTTTTGTTTCCTTTCCTTTTTATTTTTCTATCTCTTTTTCTTTTTCTACCTCTGGTGAGTTACCACTGCATAGTGTTTCAGCTTCTTGTGTGCTTACAAAAGCTTCTTCAAACTTGTTCAAATACATTTTTTGTGGCCTCCATAGTAAATTTCACATTATCAATAAAAATTGAGTCATCCTTGAGTGTCTTTGTCATGGGCACAGATGTATCTGCTTTTGTATGTGTTTCAATTGTAGGCATTGAGTCCTGGGGACCTATCATAGGTATATTAGTGGGCTTGGCCACCTTGACTTCCTTTGTGGGAATTTGAGTTGTAGGCACAGTAGGTGGGTACATGTGCCTGTTCATGAAAACCTTCTCAAATGCTTTCTCAGTTTCCTTAGCAATTAGTTCATAGTTCTTATCCATGATATTTAATGTTCTTACCTTGGTTCAAAGGTGAGGTTTCACCAGATCTAATAGTAAGGTCTTCTCCTCTAAAGAACACACTGGTAAACTCCCATCTAATATTTTCTCTCTTATTTTCAGATCTTCCTCCATTGCTTGTCTCTTCAAGAAATCTAAAATGTTCCAAACTCTGTCTGGAATCATAGTTTTCAATTCTAGCACTATCTTCTTAAACTTAAGCATGTGTTTGACAATCATGCCATGAATCTCTGACTTATATATTTCACTTTACTTATCATAAAATTTTCCTATTTGATAAATCCTTCCTTCATCAACAACCCTTTTACTCAACACTTGAAGGCTAGGTCTGAAACCTACCTCTGGAGGTGCCTAAGTGTTTCTTTTACTTCTTGTTGCTCACGAGGATGGATGACTAGTGTTGATCTATCTCTTCCTCTTTGCTATTGTCTTATACTCTAGAGGAGTAGTAAGATTAACTATTACTGTGGGTGCAAGAGGGGCAACATTAGATTTACCCTTCTGATCATCTGATTTCTCAATTTTCACCTTCTTCATCTTTGGATCATCAAATTTTGTCTTTGTTGTAGTTGCACTCTCTATCTCCAAAGAAATATTCTCTTGCCTTGCTTTGTCTAAGTTGGCTTGGGATACTCCATGAATTTATAGAATCTCTGAATTGGCTTTGGCAACCTTTCTTTTTGTTGCTGCATTGTTAAATACATCATCTACTTCTCTTATTTTCTCTTCATAAGTTCCCCATCTAGGTTCATTGGGGTCCTTAGGTGCTGACAACAGAACTTGAGCATAAGCCTCTAGAATAGGCTCTTCAAATTCATATCCCAGTGGATGAATCCACTTTGTTCTCGGTTCAATAGCCTCCATGCATGTTGTATCAGTTTCCACCATGAAACAAATTGTGTCCTTGTATTTATCAACAATACTTTCCAGAATCCTATATCTCATCTGCATTTTTACCCTAAATGTCTTCAATTCCAGAGTCATTAATCCTTAAGGGTACTTTATGTGGATGCCTTAAAGGATATCTGTAGCATAGTGGGAATAGATTTGTCTAGATACAAATTAGACACCTTTCCAAGAATATGGAAGTACATATAGATTATTAAAGACCCAAACCTAAATATCTTGGTCTTGTCATGTTTGATGGCTCTTATCTTATCTATTAGCTGTGTGTGCAAGATCTCACATAGATTAAACTCTTCATTATCTTTTAGCAACCTTATTGCTTCTAGAATGGTGGCCACTGACACACTGTTTACTCTGCTGGTGTGTGTTGGATTAGGTGAAAAACTAATCTCCCAAGAACACCTGCATGCATAACCCTGTCACATGGAAGAAGCAAAGAATAGAAAGCAAGAAAATCATAAAGGCCAAAAAGCCAGAGACATCATATGCACATTCAAAAGAACAATATCTATTATGAAAAATGCATTGAGTTGCTAAAAAATACAAAGAGGGAATCCTTATAAAAGGATATTGAAACCCTAAAGGAGAAAAACCTAAAGAATAATAAGATGCCTAAGTCTAACTTAAGTGTAGAGAACAATAGACTAATAATTAAATTAATTAATTATTAGCTATAATATGACTACTCTAACACCCCCCTTAAGTGTAACTTAGGGAGAAGCTAAACAACTAAGGACTAAAAGATGCATGAAAACAAAAATGCATGAAAGAGCAATGGGTCCTGGAAACAAGGCCTGATCAGGTACCCAAATACATGAAAAAAGAAAGAGCATGTAAACCATCTCTGAAGCATGAAGTTGTAAACAATGTCAAAAGTAAATGTTGGAAACCCCACTGAAATAGTGCATGACCAGGTAGAGAAGACAAAGTCTGAAGAGCTAATCAATCAAAGAGGTGACCTCCAAAAGTAGGAATGAACGAGTGTCTATATAGTAGATGAACCATCTCACTGAAATGCATAGGTGCCTAGCCACTGCATCCACCTAGTATATAGGAACAAAAACTAATTATGTAGATCACTCAATCGAACCAAGGAAGCAATAGAGCCAACAGGTGAAACCCCCCCATAATGCTGAATAGGGAGAGGGGTGACAGGAACACTAAAATGCAATGCCAAAAATGTTTGCAAGAAGAAGAATAAGGAACACCAACAGTGTAATAGAAGTACAAGCACAGGATAAAGGGCAGTGTCATTGACACACAGCATGGGCTAATGTCATGGAAGGTACACTCACTTGACAAAGGTGGATGAGCACAAAAGGCAAAACATCATAACCCCCCATGGCACTTTATAACTAAGTGCGAGTAAAAACAAACACAAGGTGCTCAAAATCCCAGATATGCAAAAGTAGGCACTTTATCTTAGTTCATTTATAGAAAAAAAAATGCTACAGAAAAGAAGCATACAATGCTCAGAAAGTCAAAAAGAAGAGTGAGCCAGAAGAACAGAAGAAGAGATCCCAGGACCTATAGAATCCAAGTAATCTGCTAGAGTGTGAAAGTGCAAAACTCAGAGGAGAAAAAACCTAGAGTAGAATCTAGATAAGAGACCTCTACCACTAAAAAACTCATTGAACTAGCTTTTTGACAATATTTGGTGAGCCCAAAAATGAGTCTAGATGAGCGAGATATGGCTCCCGAAAGTCAAAAATAAATATAAAACTTTGATTAAAAAAAAACCATCAAAATGGAAAAAATAGAGAATCAAACCTCTGCCATTGGATTAGGCTCGGAAAGAGCTTTCCGATGATATAAAAAAGTTGAAAATCCGATATCGTATGCACAAGATACGGCCAAAAAACCCAGGTACCCTTAAAAATCTCAAAAAAAAATGAGCAAGGTCTAGGTGACATCAGCAACCTGCTTGCTTAAAAATGATGACCATATGGCCGTCGCAGGCTAAACCGTTGGGGGCTTGCACTCAAGCACTCGATCACCCATGTGACCCTGGACAATGCGAGAGGGGGCCGTGTGGGTGGAGGGAGGCCGGTGGCCGGAGCGGGGCCGCATGGGCGTAGACTGGGCAGAGCAGGGTTACTGGCGGAGGATGGGTGCGCTGGGCAGAGCGCACGGAGGGCGGAGCTAGGTGGAGGCCATGGGGTGGCTCTGCAGAGGCTGTGGCTGGGTGCGGGGTGGCCACTCAGCGGTACATGGGTGGCCCCCAAAAAAAAAAATTTTTTTTTTTTGATGAAATTGTTGTACTCTCGTGCATTGATGTGCGTACTAGGGCCGTATGGCCCTGGTACACAAATTTTTTTTGCGTCAAATGGCAAAGTTATCCAAAATGGACAAATTTTATATGGATTCTAAGGTTTTTAGGTGCTCTGAGTGCAACGGTGATGTCTGTTTGAGCCCAAAATCACCAAAAACAATGGTCCCCCCTAAATCCACATAAAAAGCTTCTAAAAACTTTGAAAACCTCTTGCTTCTAAACACTTCAACAAAACACAAATAGCGAGCAGCAAGATGGCTCTGATACCATGTTGGATTAGGTGAAAAACTAATCTCCCAAGAACACCTGCATGCATAACCCTGTCACATGGAAGAAGCAAAGAACAAAAAGCAAGAAAATCATGGAGGCCAAAAAGCCAGAGACATCATATGTACATTCAAAAGAATAATATCTATTATGAACAATGCATTGAGTTGCTAAAAAATACAAAGAGGGAATCCTTATAAAAGGATACCGAAACCTAAAAGGAGAAAACCCTAAAGAATAATAAGATGCCTAAGTCTAACTTAAGTGTAGAGAATAATAAACTAATAATTAAATTAATTAATTATTAGCTATAATATGACTACTCTAACAGTGTGCTGGAACCTATATCCCAGTATCATGGACATCAATTTGATGTCTTTCTCCTTTATAGGCTCTATTGTCATTCCGCACCTATCACTTCTTGATTTGCAAGTTTGTTCTACAAGTTTTCTGACATCCTTGCCCACTAGAAGAAGGGTGCCTTTCTTAGAAAGACATGTCATTTCATGAATTAAGTGACCTGTGATCCTTACTTGAACTTCACCTATCCAGAATAGGTTGTCATGAATCCTACTAAGTAATCTTTATCCATTCAAACTCATAGAACTCATATGCAGTCGCACATTCAATTATCAGATGGTTTTCAAGCTACACATACTCATCCATGAAGGTTTTATTGGGTTTCATCACTGTTTCCATGTGCGCTCTTATTCTATCTAGACCTACTAGTTCCTTCTTGCAATGTATGTATGCCCTAATATCTTCCATATGCATAGCACCCATGGGAGTGCCAGAGAATTCACCTTCAAGGTCATCTAATGTGGACTTGAACAAATGCCTCTTAAACACATATCTCTTCTTCTCAACCACATCAAATACAACGGGAGTAGCCATTACTTGTATATTTCTTTCCAAATGATCTCAAGGACTTTTGAATCAGCACGACAGCTTAGGGCTTCTGCAATAGATCAAATGCACTTGCTAAACATTGGTGAATCAATCTATAATCCTTTGTTGTCAAATGCTAGGGCTCCTCTGCTCTCCAATCACTCTAAATTCAAATGCAATGAGATATCTAAAAGCTTTTGTGTACTTTAAAGTAAGAATTTTTCCATTAATGCTTACCACGTAAACCAGACTTTCATTGAAAATTTCCAACTTTTGTTCTGCTATTATTCAGGAAGTGCACTCTTGCACACATCCTTTATTATTCTCCGAAAGGTTAAATCTGAAGGTGCATACTCTGAGGGTGAGTATACCAACTACGCAGGGGTCTAGAGCTAAATTAGCTCCCCCTATGACCTTGAGGGCCATTCATCCAGATGTAGAGGGTGTGTCCACTATGGATGCATCCAATACATTCTCATCAACCTTATCCTTCTTCGCCTCTAACCAAATCAATGTAACATCTTATGAAGCTTTCACAAACTTGACTTTTCCTTCGGTGTCCAGTATTGATTCTTCTGGCTTTCTATGGCTTTCTTGACTTTGCGTTCTTGATCTACAGAACTTTGAGATGTGTCCAACCTTATTACAAGAGTGACAAATGACTGGAGGCCTTATATTCCTTGGTGCATTGACATGGGTTACCATTTTACACTATCTAGCTGAGTGACCATTATAGTTACATATCTGATATGTGACATTCTGAGAACTTCTTACATTTGATTGATTATAATTTCTTTGATTAGGCTGAGTCTTGTTCTTCTAACTTGTCTTACAATTCATAGCTCTATGACCAAATTTATTGCATGAATAACAGTAACCATTGAAAGGTCTTACCTCTATACACTTCCTTGCTATATGGCCATGCTTGTTACATGCATAACAAGTTCGATCTACTAGCTTGCACTCATTCTTGGATGGTTCAACATGATCTTTATTTTGACTTCTAGTCTCCTTAGCATCTATAGTGTCTTATGGTGCTTTCATTCTTGCTCGCATGTTGTCAATCTAATTTTGTGCTTCATTGAATCCAATGTCATTGGTATCTCCTTTAAGCTTCCAAGCATACAACTAAGATTCAATCAGATCATTTCTTGTGTGTAATTTATCAATGTGATTCTTAGCCTCTTTCAATTAGGATTCCAAGCTTTCTTTATTGTTTCTTAGCTCCAAGATTTCCATGTTTGTCTGCCTTAATTCTTCATTCAGCTGAAGGTTCTCTTTGATCTGTTCATCATAGACTTCTTGATTATTGGTTAGCTTATCATGCAATTATTCATTCAATTCTTTTAGGGATGAATTTTATTCATTCAACTTCTTGATCACTATAAATCACTAGTAGAGCATTATTTCAAATCTTTTCTTAGCCTTTTGATGACTATTTAAGCATCACTAACTTTTTCTTTTAGTTCTTCAATTTCTTTTTTAGATTTGTCCAGGTCTTCAAGAGAAGCTTCAAGATTTCTTTTTAGATGCTTCATTTCTACCTTGTCCATGATCTCCTCAAGTGGTTAAACTTCTTTGCTGAGGACCAAAGCTTTGATACCAATTGTTAGGAATGGGAACACTGAGGGGGGGGGGGGGGGGGGGGGGTTTAAATCAGTGTTCACTAAATTAAATATTTTGCTTAGCTCTTTAATCTTAACTTGAATGCTTAAGTATTGAAATAAAAATTAACATAAACAATATAAAAGAACACAACACATAATGCCAATATGATTATGAGGAAACCCAAATAGGTAAAAACCCCGGTGGGAATTGACATCCACTAATATTCTATACTAGTGTTTTATGATCCTTGTTAGAAGATCCTTAACCCTGTTAGGAGTTGATTTACAATATATTTAGTATAATGACCTGGTCAAGGGTCAGACCCTATTAGGGGTATTTTACAATAACCCTATTAGGGGTGGGGACACACTTTCCTAGAGCTCACTGCTCAAGTGGTGAAGGCTACAACCTTCTGATCTTAGATACACACTATATCTGCTGGATGAACTGGCATTGTGACACTGCTTGTCTGATCAATTCCTTTGATGAGCTGATGCTTTGACCTCTTGGAAATATCTAATACATCTTATCAACTCTTCTCACACTTCTTATTTTCTTATTTCAACTCTATAACAACTTCCATACTTAATTACAATGGTGCATCTAATATTTATATGTGCATACAAAACAATTAACTAGGTCGACCCTTTAACTGATTACACACAACACTTCCAATTGAATTGGTGCAAGCATGTTTACAAAAAAATTTAATTACATGTATATAAATTAATTATAATAGGTGCATAGCCTTTACATAATAATAATATAATTGCTAACTAGAATACCAATAGTTGGCTGCTTGCACTGTTCATCTCTGGCATTCACTGTCTGTGTAACTTGAACTCTCTGTATCTTTCTCATACTAAATCCTCTAATCATGCACTCTTAGATGTAGCATGAATATGATCTTACCAACTTAACTTCTAGGATGCATACCATAATTCTATCATATGCACATGCACTGATGCTTTGACCTTCGAGTACTTTGTATACTATCTAGTCTTCAACACTTAGCTAATTTCTGATCTTCTCATCAAGTGGGCTGACTCCAAAACACTATATGACTTTGTTTCCATAATGACAACACTATATTAAGTCATATACACTAGTATAGTCAACTTTCCAACATACTATGTTACAGTTTTGGTCAACGAAGATAATGTATGATGTATTATGGCTTGCAAAGTTAGTAGAAGACATTTTGGAGTATTTAAAACCTTTAGTTAAGGTCGTACATGTTTTGGTGAAGAGATTAGGAAGATACAGTGATATGAAGGTATGCGAAGATAGAGAATCATTGAAATAGGGCATATGAGCAATCATGATGATTGAGGCAAGGTTATTTGGTATGGAAACATGCTAAGTAATTAGATAAATGGTGTATATTTTTGGAACTTTAGTAATATATGACCGTTGAATCTGTGTTTATCATTTGCATAAGTAATTATTATGTTTTGTGTTATATTTGGAGAGCCAACTAGATGGTAGAATTTGTATAAGTATAGAGTATTTTGTGGAAGTGATAAGTGGGATTGTGATGATAATGTGATGGATGTGAATCTAAGAGCAGAGAGAAGATGTGAGATTAGTGTTTGATAGAGCTATAACTGGAACTATCTAGGCATAGTAGATGCTTGTATTGTTCATCTTTTGAAGAACACTTTGTGACTATGTTGTGATTGTAAGAGTTGTAAGCTCACCACCTTTAATGAGTTTTTGTATACCCCTAACAAGGTTTTGTATTCCTCTAGCAAGGAAATGTACTATGTAATAATCAGCTCCTAACAGGGCTAGATCTCCTAATAGGGATACTATATTGTAGTGCATAGTTGTGCGTACCATCCCCACTGGGGTTTTCCCTTATTTAGGGTTTCCTCAAAAAAAAATCATGGTGTTATGAGTTATGTGTTGTGCATTTATGTTCTTTTCATTTCTACATTAATATGGTTTATTTACAATTGCTTGAAGTTTAAATTAAAGTGTTGTAATATTGATTCACCCCCCCTCTCAGTATTACCTAATCCTAACATGAGCTTCTAGTAAAGCCACAAGGATTTCACTTTTACAAAGACATCTAAGAAAAAGGCCATCGTAGGAATGCTTATTGAGAACATCTGCAAGAAATATATAACTGGCTGAAAGCTTTCAGATTATATTTCTATAATTCCTAGTTGTCGACCCATGCAATGAACCAAATTTCAAGTAATGATAGATATGATTATACCATTCATTAAGATTAATTTTGAGACAAACTTTATCTTATGAAGGATCCTTAGAGATAGAGGGATTAGACAAAGTTTGAATAGTAAACTAAAAATTTACCACTCTGTCAGCTAGAGAGATTAAAGATGTCGCACTAGCCATAGCATCCACATGCCTATTATTTTTTTGAGGTAATGTATAAGTGGAGGAATAAGAGAACTTTCCAAGAAATCCTATATCAAGATTGCAATACTTGGGTAATTTATCTTTCTTTTCTTGATAATTTCCATTAATTTGTTGCACAATCAATTGCGAATCACCAAATATTTTAAAATTCTTAATTTGTAGAGATAAAGCCATTTTCAATCCTACGATTAATGCTTCATACTCAGATATGTTATTAGTATAAGGGAAATTAAGCTTATAAGATAAGGGAATAAGTTTCTTAGATGAAGGTATTATTATAACACTTATGCCAAACCCAATCTGACACCCATATCTATCAAAATATAATTCCCAAGTTTCATCTAATTCAATGGGTAAGACAGACTCATCAGGAAATTTGTTTGGTTCAAATATAGAAAGGGGTGAAGGAGCCTCATCTAGGTGATCAAGTAATACTTTCCCTTTAATATATTTGTGAGAGATAAAATTTAAATCTAATTCTGTTAGGAGCATGACCCATTTAGCATCTAAAAGATCTGTACAATATCCATACACTGTGATAACCAATCTGATCTCCTCATAGAAACATATGTTGACATCAGTGACAAAACACAAATGATAAAAGTATGAGTGCCTATTTAGTAACATAGTGATTAAACATATTAAATGTCTCAATCACCTCCCCGTGCATTAGCAATATCCAACAATCTCCCCCTTTGGCATTGATGTCAACATATGGGAAAATCTATTATCCCAAAGTTATATCAATCCAAAGTTCTGCAACGAGTTCTATAACCAAATACTCTCCCCATACAATAGGTATTTTCTCATAGAAACACTCCCCCCTTTGACAAAAATGGAAAAGGGTGCCATGAGTTAGCAACTTCTTTCTAATATCTTTCTTCCATGATCACTCCCCTTGAGGAGTAGATCCCTACATCCAGTCCAAATTATGATAAGGCTCTGAAAACCCCTTGACTGATGCATCTCTACATCATTTTATTCTGACTAGGAGGGGTCTAAACCCCCAACATATTCTCTTTTGTACTAATATATTCTAAGTTGATTTCCTTTTCTACCACCTTATCTCTCAAGAAGTGATACTTGATAGCAATATGTTTAGTTTTTGAGTGCATCACCAAATTCTTTGACATATTCACTGTACTAATGTTATCACAATGGATAACCACATGCTCATCAAAATTTATTCCAATGTATGTCAGCATTTGTTTCATCCAAATAATCTGACTGCAATTATGGCAGCAACAACATACTCTAATTAACCAGTAGATTGTGCTATACAATCTTATTTCTTACTTAGCCAAGAAACTAACTTTTTCCCAAGGAAAAATGCACCACCACTAGTACTTTTTTTGTCATCAATATTCCCTGACCAATTAGCATTAGTATAAGCATGAAGCTCAAAGCTATCATTTCTATCATACCATAAGCCATAGTCTATGGTTCCTCTTAGATACCTCAATATCCTTTTCACAATAGCTAGATGTGTTTCTTTAGGTTCTGCCTAATATATAGCCACAATTACAACAACATTAGCAATATCTGGTCTGGTGTGGGTTAGATATTGTAGTCCTCCAACCATTGATCTATACAAGGTCTGAAAAACACACTTTGATTCATCATCAAATGTTAGCTTGTTACTAGTCACCATAGGTGTTCCTACTGGTTTACAATCTTCCATTCCAAACTTCTTAAGAAATTCTTTGAGATACTTGGTCTGAGAAATAAAAATACCATTCTCATTCTAAGTTATTTGCAATCCAAGAAAGAATTTAATTTCACCTATCATGGACATCTCAAATTCACTTTCTATTTCTTTAGAAAATTTCTTACATAGATCATCATTACCTCCAAAGATAATATCATCCACAAAGACTTCTATTATCAGGATTCCATCTTCACTAGTTCTTAAATTCAAATTACTGTCTGCATTACCTTTTCTAAATCCAAGACAAAGTAGATACTTGTCTAACCATGCATACCAAGCCCTAAGAGCTTGCTTCAGCCCATACAGAGCTTTCTTCAATTTGCACACCATGTCTTTATCTTCGTATAGAGGAAATCCATCTGGTTGTTCTATATAAACTTCTTCTTCAAGATCTCCATTCAAAAATGCTGATTTCACATCCATCTACTACACCTTGATGTTTTTATGTGCAACATAAGCCAAGAACAAGCTTACTACCTCTATTCTAGAAACATGAGCAAATGTTTCTTCAAAGTCTATGCCTTCTTGCTTTGTTCCTTATAACAGTTCCTTCTTCATCCATCTTGTTTCTGAAAACTCATTTTGTTCCTATTACATTTTTGTTTTTAGGTCTATGAACTAGTTCCCAAGTATTATTGTTCTTTATCTAATCTAAATCTTCTTTCATAGCATTTATCCAAGATTTAGCTCTTAATGCTTCATCTATAGGTTTTGGTTCAACTTGAGAAATCAAACAAATTTCTTCTCTAACTGTGTGTGTGAAAATTGTACCTGATCTGTAAACACAACACTCAGTAAAACATTAGAGGTTAGCTATAATCAAAATCGTGCAAAATTGAAATCTACTCTAACCAAGCGATTTACTGCCTTCTAATAGGTGCGAGATTGATATTCTCAGATTGTAATCGAGATCAGTGACCTAGACGACACCTAAATGAAGGATTTGAATGCAATTGATCTAAATATGAGATTGAATGCAATTAATCTATATTTTTGATATTTTCTATGCAATAAGAATGATAAACTGATATGCTATGAATGCTATTGAAAACTGATATGAAATGAATGCTAAATGATCTAACAATGAAGATTCTAACAATGATATAAAAACTATGAAATTCTATGCTAAGATATAAAACTATGCAATTGAAATTGATCTCACAAAGCTTTGAATTTGCAAGTTGATTCCTCAGCCTCCAATTCTCTAGCATGATTGTGCAAAAATATGAGATGCTTGGATGCAAATTTGAGAGATGATTGAGAGATGAATTATGAAGAGATGATGCTTGTTTTTATAGAAATCCAAGGCTTTGGAGGTGCATGGATAAAAGCCATAAATCACTCAAATAACTCAGGTTGATTTTTGAGTTATTTTTAAATAAAGGATAATTAACTCACAAAAACATGCAAAAGCTAAGCTTTAACTCAAAATAGAGTTTAGCTTTAATTGATAATTGATAGTTGTTTGCTTTTATGATTGTGCATGTTTTATTTATGAATTAATTTAATAATAAAGTGATTTATTTCCAACTTAACTGCTTTTAAAAATAAAATAATTGATTTATGGGTTAATCAATTATTTAATCAAACTTTTATTAAAAACTGTATTATTAAATAATGACAACTTGCTTTAATTAATTAAATAAGAATTTAATCAATTATTCATATGATATTAGATTTATTGTCAAAATTAAATAATACAATTAATAATAGATATAATTAAATTTAATTACACAATTAAGTGGCAAATATTAAATCTAATTAATTAAATATGCAAAATATTTAATTAATCAAATTTTAGAATAAATGTGATTTATTGCCAAATAATTATAAAATTAAAGATAATTATGATGATTAAGAATATTACTAGGAATATTCCCCGATGCAGAATTTAAGATAATCAATTATGATTCGATGATGTTTAGATGTGCCTTAGGTTAGGACTTTGATGTCGATTTCATTCGAATTGTTGATATTGGAGGTTAATGAACTTATAGCCCATTTTTGGGGTATTAAAATTTTCCCCTCTTTGAATTACTGTGCGAAGCGCAGTGGTTCAAAGATAATCTGTGTTTGATAAAGATATGAAACTGATGTTTGAAATTGATAATTGATATGAGATAGAAGCTGATTGATATTGAATTGATATGGAGATAATAGGTCCTGAATGACCAAAGATAATGTTCACTATAACAGCAAATGAACCTATGATTGCGAAAAAGTGTCAAAACGCCTGATTCCAAACCTTAGGATTGCAAAGAAGTGAGTGACCCATTCTAGACTCGATTGTCTTAGCAGAACTAGCAAGTATCACATCCAAATCCTTCAGTTGCCGAAGAACCAAGGAAAGAACACTATGATCTGATGGTTGCAAAAACTGATACAGTTTACAAGATTAGGAGAATACCGGATTGATATGGATCGATGAATCTGATATGCCCCAAGTGATGATAGATTTGCCCCGAGTGATGAGGACTTTTGATGAATCAATAACTAAACGTGATTGTTTGTCTTGATCACTGATGAAAGATATTGATAGACTTGATCGATAGAATTTGATTTACAGACTTTGAATGATGTGCAATACCATGCCCCCTTTGGGATTAAAATTGAAATCTGACAAGAAAAGTCAGCGTTATAGTTTAGAAGCATGTTAATTGATTTGAGAAGTGTGGTGAAACACATCCGAGAACACATTCTACATCATTTGGAGGTCCTGGAGACCGAATTTGACTAGGTTTGACCATGAGTTTGACCATGGTTGACCAAGTTGAAATTTTGATAGTTTGATGAAAGATAATCAGTTAAGTTGAATACTGGATTTTTGTGATAATTGAAGGTTGATTATGCAAGTAGTGAATAAGATAAATGATCTCAGATTTCAATTTTGATCCTGAAAAGGATTCTACTTGCTATTTCATTGGAGGAACCTTCTTGTGAGATTTAGCTCTTGTTAGATTTGAAGAGACAAGTGGAGAATTGTGTAAGCATTGAAGTTCGTTTAGTCATTGTGAGATCATGCAAAGATGAAAAATGCAAAGAAGCATGCAATATGAAATGCAACCTAAGACCTAGGACCTAGTCACTGATCATGTGTCAATTTGTTATCATCATTGAACTTTTAGGTAACTGGATAAATCAATACAATGCCCACTAGCCATGAAACCATAGACATATGAATATCAATTTGTATGCACAAGAATCAATACAACACCCACTGGTCAAACAACCATGGACATATGAATATTGATTTTATTTTTGGAATGCTGGATTAGATATAACCACCAAGACACAAACACCAGGATGACCTGAATATCATGTCCATTTTGATATAGAAATTTGTATAAGCATCAAAACATAAACTTCATGATGACCTGAATACGCCTTGCATTGCAAACACATCAAATAGTCAAGAGATCATTCTAAATCCAATGTGAATTACCCGTAGTGACCCTTTATCGTTCACATCCTTAGGCAAGATTGCATTCCACAGTAGGAGAAAGAACTTACTCAAAAAGATAATAGTTAGATCAAACTTCCTTGAATTTTCTGGGTATCAATGGTCGAGGTATGCATGGCCATCCAATTTGAGATAGAGGCTCTTACAGTCGGACACCATTTCAATCCAGAATTTCCAAAGTTGTTAGATTTTCACATACAAGCAGAAGACAAAGAAAAGATTATGCCCCCAGTCATCACTCTTTAAATCCTATAAAGGACATCATCGAAGAGCTTGAAGGGACACAATATGCAAAAATCTCAATGCGAATCAGTAAGCATACAAGTAGATAAAAGCATGAAGCACAGATTGTTTTCAGTTGAGTTTTGATGTTTGATTGTTGTAGATGCAAAATCCTTTCTGGAGACGAGACAGACTGACTGACTCAACTTGAAGCTTCAAAGGACTCTGACTAGATATGATCCATCTAAGATACATGGGAAACCATAGGATATGACATTGATTGCCCCCAAGTGTTAAACATTGATAGGATACAGACGCTTGAGCTGATTGGTGCATCGACCAACTTATTGAAAACTGGAAATGTTGAAACAAACCGGGAGATATGTACAAACTAAAGCAAGACTGAAAGCTGGGAAAGACCAAGATTGCACTGATAGATGAAGCATTTGGAACAAGTGGCACCCATTTGCTAGGTTTTCACCATTTTGGTAGAGATTCTATTTTTGCTACCAAGGCACCTGTTTCCAGGTTTTCACCAAGGCACTTTTTCTTTTTCTTTTCTTGTTTTGTATTTTTCATTTTTTTAAATTTTTCATTTTTTGATTTTTTTGAATTTTTGATATTTTTTTATTTTTTTGTGAATCATCAAGGCGCCTATTGCTAGGTTTTCACCAAGATGTTCATTTTTTCAGGACTTTTTCTGATTTTTAAGATATTTTCAAGACATTTACCAAGCACTGAATGCCTTAGGCATAGAATTTCTTCAGATGGAGAATGTTGATTGGTTCTCGGAGCTGTTCTCCTTTAGTCGTTGAGAGTTGATAGGCACCAGAGCCAAAAGTAGCAGTGATAACAAAAGGACCTAGCCAGTTGGGTTTGAACTTCCCCTTGCGTTCTCGATGGGATTAATTTTTAGGATTTTCTCTCAAGACTAGATCACCAACCTAAAATTCTCTATGTCTAACTTTCTTGTTGTAGCCTCTAGACATTCTCTTCTGATATACTCTGAGATGATCATACGCTACTTGCCTGCACTCATCTAGTAATTCAAGTTCTTGTAACCTAGACACTCTGTAGTCTTCATCAGTGACAAGTCCATGCATTCTGATTCTAAGTGATGGGATTTCAACCTTAATAGGTAGTACTGCTTCAGACCCATAAACTAAAGTGAATGGTGTAGCCCCAGTAGGCATTCTGATACTAGTTTTGATATTGGTTCTGATACTGATTCTGATACTTGTTCTGATACTGGTTCTGATACTTGTTCTGATACTTTTTCTGATACTGGTTTTGATATTGGTTCTGATACTGGTTCTGATACTAGTTGTGATGCTTATTCTGATATTTATTTTGATACTAGTTTTGATACTAGTTTTGATATTGGTATCTCTTTTTCCATTGCAAACTCTCAACCAAGATCATATCATGGAGTCCCAATGTCTAGCAATGTGGAGAACAAGAGGGATTGACAAGCTGGTGGAAGAGATGGAAGAAAAAAGAATAAAGGATAATGAAGGGAAGAAATCCTCAAGGGAAAACTCCTCAAGAATACCCAAGCACATTTGGACAAGCAATGAAAGACTAGCATAGGATAAGTCACAAAATCATAATGCAAGGGCAGGAAAGGATGCAATCCAAAGGAGTAGACATGTCAAGAGGCTTCTTTTTTTATTAGATCAAGACCAAAGGGGAAAATGATAGCGATAGGCAAAAATGAATGGAGGAAGATGGATATGAAGGCTAAACATGGAAGGAATGAAAGCAAGATCATCATAAGATAGCTCACAAAATAGTCAAATATTCATGTATAGATCAACATTGTCAAGATCAAAGAGAGAAAATGCAATGGATGAAATATGTAGAAGAACTACACATAATGCCTGATTGCCAGGTTTTCATCATGGTACTTATACAAGGTGCTACAAGGGAGTGGTTTTCACCATAGGATAAATTTATTTCTCTTTACTTTTGCTACCAAGGCACCTGTTTCCAAGTTTTCACCAAGGCACATTTTCAATTTTTATATTTTTTTCTTTTTTTGGAAGAAGGCAAGCTTTTTAGATAATGCTCCTTGAAAGGATAAACCATGATATGCCAAGGATTCCAAATGACACGCTCAAAGATGCTGATAGGGAAAGGGAGATGAAAGAGAAAAATGGAGGATAAGGTTTTATGTAAAGCGAGTGAGGTTGGAAGATAGGAGTAATAGGCAAGTGAGGAAAAAGGATAGGAGGTAGAAGGATAATGCATGGAAGGATTGTGAAAGGGTAGATGGAAAGGAAGGCAAGCTCAACATCAACACATACCTTGAAGGGTGGCGAGAGGGTGGAGGAAATGTGAATGAGGGAATACGTGAAGGAATATGGTGAATGGATAGCAGAGGTTGTGGTTTAGGCACATGGAATGGAAGAATATTTTTGGAGGGAGATGAAGTGGAAGCCTTTGGAAGCTTGAATATCAATTTCACTTTTTGCTCAACACTAGACTCTTTCAAGAGAGACTTTGGAATCCATATAGCCGTAGGCTTTTTATTTCATTTTGATGATCTAGAGATAATATCTTCAATGATGGATTTTGGAACCCATACTTGTCTTGTAGTTTTTTTCTTAGATATCTCTTTTGACTTTATGCCTCCGTGTCGATTAGAAGAGACATGGTGATCTTCTTTTTTTGATGGATTCTTGCATTGCTTCTTTTTCTTGTATTGAACATTCAAGTTACTTCCAAAAGACTTGGGATTTGTGGAAGAGGGAGGATACGACTAGTTTAGATGGGTGGGTGGATGAAAAGGATTCAAGGGTATGCATCTATGTTGATCTTGAGGAAAGATGGGAGATGGAGGTATGTAAGGACCCAAGATGGATGGTGAATTAGGAGATTTAGGAGGGGAAAGTGAAGGGACATAAGGACCCAAGATGGAAGGAAGGTGTGAAGATCTTTGTAGTGGTGGAAGAGGTCCAAGGATGGAAGTGGAAGACGCAAAAGGATAATCAATAAGTTCATCAACATCTATATGACAACCAAGGATATCAGCATCTTTAGAGTGAGCATTAGGATCTTCAATAGAATCATGGACATCTTGAATATGAGCACCTTCTTTGATAGGATTGTTCAAAGCTTGCAAAGACTTAGGAAGAGTAGAAAGTGGAAGTGAACATGGAGTGGTAGAATAAGAAGATGGAAGACTTTGATCTTGACAAGGATCTTTGGATAGCATAAGCGCATAATTTTTCTCTTGTTTTTCTATAGGCTTAACATTGGAAGTAACAACACTATTTTCAATAACCTTAATGGAAGTATCATCTTTGGAAATTGGAAGTGGGGTAAGGTTATTTTGATTGTCAATAAGCTCAATGGTGTAAGTAGTAGCTTGATCTTGCTTAGGAGAAGACTTAAGACATGGTGGAATGCATGAAAAATGGTATGTAGGATCAAAAGAACCTTGAAGCGAATAAGAGACATCATGAAAAAGAGTGGATGAAATGGAGGGTTCTTGATCTTGATCTTCCTTTATGTTCTTTTCTTCATCATTTTTGGAATCCTCTTGACATGAAGCCACTTCTAAGGATAAGGAACCATGTTGGGATTGTATGGATGACTTTGGAAGAGATGGTGAAGGACTAGCTGAAGTAGGCATTATAGCATATGAAGGCTTAGGCTTTTTAGGTTTATCATTATTGAAAGTCTTTGCAGCCAAGTGAAGGTTAGCTTGAGTTTCTTTAAGAGGCAGCCCTAGAGGATAACTATAGGGAACCACATGAAAAGTATCAAGGCTTGTGTCAGATGAAGGTTCTATGAAAGATTTGAAAGACTTGGAAGCTTTAAGAAATGTACGGGTATTGGAGGAAGTAGGGGATGGAAGGGAACCATCACAAGACAAAGGTCCAACATTAACATGATCGTGCTTGAGAGTTTAATCTTTATTTTCAGCCTGAGAGTTCTTAGAGGAGAGATCCTTATAGTATTGATGTTTCAAGCTAGCACGATGTATTTTATAGTCCTCTGCAGTAGTAGATGGATCATCATCAAGGTATTATCCACAAAAGCCATCAAAATCTCTTTCAAAATCAGAATCATATGGATCACCATCACGATCTATCCAATGTGATGGCCCATTTGTAGTAAGCAAAAATGAACGATGAGGAGGACTCTTAGGAATAAAGGTGTCATAGGTATCATTACATTGTCTGTCATCATAGTCATCATAGTCTCCAAAGCTTGATGTGTCACTCTCTATGGAAGAAGTATCATAAGGGTTGTCACGTTGCTCACATTTTGTCTGAGGGCATGGTGACATGTACAAGTCTTTATCAAATGGAAAAGAGTATAGAGATTCCATGGAGAACTCTTTAGATTCCTTTTTTTTCTTAAGATTGTTAAGTTCAACTTGCATAGCTTGCAGCTGCTTCATCATAGTGGTGATTAGAGCTTCTTCCTCTTATGTACTAATTCTTTGAGACATGTGTACTGATTTTCAATATCTACTGATTTGTTCTTGACACAATGATATTTTTGACAGATTCTGGAACTAGGCTGGAAACATTGGATATCTTGCAATTTGACAATTTCTGACAACTCTCTCAAATTTTTCCAAATGACACTCTACAGACTCATACGACACTGGGTAGTCTATGAAACGACAGTTGCTAAACTTGTATGACAGTTGGGTAGCAATGAAATGATAGTTGACAAAACTCATACGATAGTTGCTAATAGGGTTTTGACTTTCTTAAATTTGCTGGTTTGAAAACTCGTACGACACTGGGTTCTCAATTGTATGACAGATGGGCAATACTAAAATGACACTTGACAAAACTCATATGACTTTTGACTTCTTGAAATGACTTTTGACTCCAGAAAGATTTTACGTCAATTTTTGCAAAATTTAAGGTCTTCAGTTTTGGATTGTTTGCAAATTGTACTATTCAGATTTTGAAGGTTATACCAGATTTGATCATTTTTAATAGCCAAGTAGATAAAGAAGTACACAAAACAGCAAGCAAGTGATTCCAAGAACATCTGAAAACAATGAACAAGGGCAAAAGCAACCTTGCACATGAACAATCAAGTGACCAAATTGTGCTAATCCCTAAGAGTACTAATTGTGTATGTTCTAAAAAGTTTTGCAATAACACACATATACCTAAAAGTGAAAAATTGGCCTCTTTAGGGTGTTTAGTAATGGTTTGACTCTGCAACTTTTATGATTCAAAGGGGTGAACTCCAATCCCGACGCACCAGGGTTTTGACACAGTCTGAGAACTTAATCTTCAAGAGCTGCTAGGGAGATCTGACAACCCAACAATGAACCATACCCGTCAAGATTTCTTCCACAAGGACATTTATATAGCAGCTGTCACTACCATGGCGAAAATGGCTATTACAGCTTGAGGTTCTGTCAACGCAGTTTGCCCTATGAAGGGATTGTCTGCTACGGTTAACCCTCTCTAAAGGTGACTCATAGATTTATACCACAAGGGGACTTGGCTCCAGATCCAAGGTTTTTGACACCTTTTCACTTTTAACCCAAACAAAGCAAACAGATTAATCCGACACGCTAAGACAAAGTTTTGCTTCACCAAGGTCTATGATGCCAACTCCACGTGATCTATCAACCTCTCCAAGGAGAGAATGTATCAATCAATAAGAGAAGGCACACTAACCAATTTTGATTCACCAAAGCTCGTGATGTCAACCCCACGTGATCTATCAACCTCTCTTGGGAGAGAATGTATCGATCAATAAGAGAAGACACACTAACTAAGTTGAATGTGAAACACACTAAGTATCCTCCCTACCTACAAGGATTCTGTCATCAAGAAATATTTCTCTAGGAATCCAATCTCTCAAGAATCATGAATAGTGTTCATAGGGCCTAATTACTATGTGAGCACAGATATATTCCCGAAGGCAAATCTACCAAAAGCATCCAAAAAGTAGAAAGAGGAACACTTAATGCTTAAAGCGAATATGAGATGAGTCCACAAGATGGAACACTTAACACCTCACACAAGCTGAAAATGAGTCCCCAACTTAGAAAATAAGTGAGTTCCTAAAAGCACAAAAGGGTTGCCAAGTGGAACACTTAACGCTTCTGTCCTGTTGACCCCTCCCCTTTATGGCGCTGAGATTGCAACCATAGGGCGGAAATGAAGGGCCGACAGATTAGCGAGTCCAATAACCCAAGATAGAAATCAAGATCAATCACAAGTATTCTAAGACTACTTAATGAATCCTTAAGGGTTCACAACCTAGTATCAATTATGCAAGTGTGTAGAAATAGATCAAAAGCATGAAAAGATGCACACAAGCTTGACACATAAGAGATTTATTTTAAGTCCCAAATCAAAATATTATTAGATGAAGGAGAATACTTGGGACCCTCACAATGTGCTTAGTAGATTTTACTTGATTTTTAGCAATTCTTGTTGAGCGTTTCCATGCAAGCAAGTGACGAACTCTCCAACAAGCAAACAAGCAAACAAGCAAACAAGCAAACAAGATATGCAAAATATATTCAACTTATGAAAACAATAGGGTTAGCTCTAAAAATCAATTTTTAGGAGCAATAATAATCATAAATTAATCCAAATGACAAATCATATCATGCATTGAATCATATGAAAAATAAGTGCATACCCATCATAAAATTTTAATTTTTTTGCACTGCATTTGACCTTGTCAACAAGATCTGATTTTTTTGATATGATTTTAGCCACAAAAATAGAAATTCAGAATAGAGACCCCTACTAAAAAACAAAGAGCTTTCCAAAAATGCAAAATTTTTAGAAAAATCTCTTCATTTGTGCCCTAGAGACCCATTTGATCAAAATAGACCAATTTTTGTAAAGTTGACTATTTGAGCTACTAAATTGCATCCAAATTTAAAATAAAAAGAATAGACCCCCTGTATAATTTTAAGAAATTTCTGAAAATATAAAAATTTTAGAAAAATATGCTGATTTACGTCAGATATTAATTTTTTATGAAAAATAAAAAAAAAATTATTAAAAATTCAAAATGATTCAGAAAATTATGAATTGTTTTTTGATGCTTCCTTGATATGTCTCCAACCTACAAAAAAAATTTCAGACCAAAATTCCAAGCCGTTTGGGAGATAACATTAAATCTTTGAAACTTTGGGGTTTTAGCTCCCAAAAAAAATCAAAACTAGCATGCAAAGGTGGGTTGCCCCACGGTAGGTGCCAGAAATGTGTGTGTGAAAATTGTACCTAATATGTAAACACAACACTCAGTAAAACATTAGAGGTTAGCTATAATCAAAATCATGCAAAATTAAAATCTACTCTAACCAAGCGATTTACTGCCTTCTAATAGGTGCGAGATTGATGTTCTCAGATTGTAATCAAGATCAGTGACCTAGACGACACCTAAATGAAGGATTTGAATGCAATTGATCTAGATATGAGATTGAATGCAATTAATCTATATTTTTGATATTTTCTATGCAATAAGAATGATAAACTGATATGCTATGAATGCTATTGAAAACTGATATGAAATGAATGCTAAATGATCTAACAATGAAGATTCTAACAATGATATAAAAACTATGAAATTCTATGCTAAGATATAAAAACTATGCAACTGAAATTGATCTCACAAAGCTTTGAATTCGCAAGTTGATTCTTCAGCCTCCAACTCTCTAGCGTGATTGTGCAAAAATATGAGATGCTTGGATGCAAATTTGAGAGATGATTGAGAGAGGAATTATGAAGAGATGATGCTTGTTTTTATAGAAATCCAAGGCTTTGGAGGTGCATGGATAAAAGCCATAAATCACTCAAATAACTCAGGTTGATTTTTGAGTTATTTTTAAATAAAGGATAATTAACTCACAAAAACATGCAAAAGCTAAGCTTTAACTCAAAATAGAGTTTAGCTTTAATTGATAATTGATAGTTGTTTGCTTTTATGATTGTGCATGTTTTATTTATGAATTAATTTAATAATAAAGTGATTTATTTCCAACTTAACTGCTTTTAAAAATAAAATAATTGATTTATGGGTTAATCAATTATTTAATCAAACTTTTATTAAAACTATATTATTAAATAATGACAACTTGCTTTAATTAATTAAATAAGAATTTAATCAATTATTCATATGATATTAGATTTATTGTCAAAATTAAATAATACAATTAATAATAGATATAATTAAATTTAATTACACAAATAAGTGGCAAATATTAAATCTAATTAATTAAATATGCAAAATATTTAATTAATCAAATTTTAGGATAAATGTGATTTATTACCAAATAATTATAAAATTAAAGATAATTATGATGATTAGGAATATTACTAGGAATATTCCCCGATGCAGAATTTAAGATAATCAATTATGATTCGATGATGTTTAGATGTGCCTTAGGTTAGGACTTTGATGTCGATTCCATTCGAATTGTTGATATTGGAGGTTAATGAACTTATAGCCCATTTTTGGGGTATTACACTAACCTTTGATCTAGTTAATACTCCTTGACTGGTATTGCCAATAATTTGATTTTCAGGATGGTTATTCTTTACATACCTCGGTGTTTTAGGAGTCTCATTAGCCTTACTTGTGCTAGCATCACAAGCTTCTTTTTCACTTTCTACCTCAAAAAGTTCTTCTCCTTTGGCAACTTTATACTAATAAAAGTATCTTCATAGAATTAGGGTTAATCATCAACAATAAGTGAAATAATAACTAAATACAACCACAATTGAGCAACTATTTAACAAAATCAATGACTAATTGAACATCCTATGACTCTCTAACTAAGATGTTAATGAATTTGCTCTTGGCAAGCTCTCACTAATGACAGTCCTAGTATGAGAATGATAGAGATAAAACAATATGCTAAAGCTAACAATTATCAAGATGAATGCTAAAATTTCTCTTAAATGCCTTTCTAAATTCAAATTGCAAGAGGTTTGATGCAATTCTCAGATAGGTGGTTGATAATAATGAAATATTTTGGCTTTCCTTTTATAGATTTTCCAATGGTAGGGGGTGTAGTTGTGTTTAATCATGGTTGAGTTGGGGTTAAGTCTTTGGTTCCACCCTTTGAAGATAAAGAAAAGTTTGTGTCCTCAAAGCTTGGGACAAGTAGACAAGATGGATGGTTAAGATTCCTTTTCACTTTGAGTGAATGAGATTCAATTTGGCTTGATCCATGTGAATGCCTTTCCTCAAATCTCATTGGTTGATTGATTTTCTCTCTTTTTGGTTTGTTGAGAGTAATTAGGATTTATTAATTGATTTATTTTAGCCATGTACCCCTTGAATGGGTTGAATTTAATTTAATCCAAGACTATACAATTAATTGAATTAATTGTATTTTGATTTGATTGCACTTGATTAAAATGCTCTCAATTTTGATTGATCTCGAATTAAAACTTGATTTTCATTTTGATTGGCTAATTGTGCATTGTGATTTAATTGATTCAATTATGTCCTTGATTTACCTTGATTTGAATTGATTTTCTTTGAATTATCATTAAATTGTCTTTGTCCATTTTTAGGTGATTACATATGCCCCTCTTTGAGTTGACGTGCGAAGCATGTCAATTCAAAGAATACTCTGATCTAGCTTGATGATAGGTCCTGATTCATTGATGGTCGATCTTTGATGTTCTTTCTTAATGTCTTTCAATGGTCGATCCTCTGATTCTTGATGTGAAATTCCTACAGGTCATGATTGATATGAAACTCTCCTAATTGATGTGGTTTTGATGATCATTCTTGATATGATGATTGATTTGCTAATCAATATGAAACTCTCTTGATGATTTGATATGATGCCCCTTTCATTTGATTACGGAAATTTTTTGATAAAAGCTTTCGATTTGATTTGATGATCAGTCTCTTTCTTCAATGATGATATTACTACTGATTATCCAATGGTATGCCCCCTCGGGAAATGAATGGAAATGATTGTGGCTAGTTTGATTGAGATTCAAAAATTTTGATTTATTTCCCGATATAAAAATTTGGAAATGCCCCGATCATGAGAGAATTTGATGAGAAAAGATTTGATTGATAAGATGTTTATGCTCCAGATAAGTTGATAATGGTTTAGTATCATTTGATTTCAGTCAGAATCACTTGGTTGATGTTGATGTCAATCTGATAGGATAAGTTGATGGGTTGATATTTCGCTCTCAAGATCTAGAGAGACAAAACAATGAATTTCCTTCCTCACGATATAGAGTTAGGAGATTTGATGTGCTCACGATGAGAAAATGGATGATAGGATAACTTGATTGACGTTAGATGATCAATTGCATGATTTGACTGATTGATATTTGATACAATATGATTAGATGTTTTGTTTCAATGATACGGGGTTGATTGGATGTTCTCTTGATGCAAAATAGGGATTGGTAGAAGGTGATGAATATAATTAGGTTTCCCCTACTTGATTAACATGATTGATTTTTGATGATATCCTTGATGAAGCATGAATCATTTTGATGGATCAAACATTTGAAGATGTATCTTGATGATGTTGATGTACCTTTGATGACTAGATTGAGAAGAATTTTTGATGACGGATACTTCAAGCATTGATGATGTTGATTAAGACTTTGATTATATTGATGGACCCTTGATGATGTAGATCTCAAGAAATTTGATGATGTACCATTGATGATATCATTGACCATTTGATGTATGTTGATTTGGTCTTTTGATGATGATAACTCCACCCTTTTTTTTATTTTCCTCTTGTAATTTATTTTCAATCTAAGAAATGCAACTACTTTAAATGCATTTAATCTAGGATATATGCAACTAACTGTCATTATTCAAAATTTGGAAGCTTATTTTCATCATCAAGCATTTGGAACATGAAATTGGTACAACTGTCACTGGTTCAACCATGATGATATGAATACCTCTTTCCTCAAATTTTAATATTTCAAGTAAACAGTCAAATAATTGATCCCTTTCATATACAAATGTCCTCAATGATTCTTTGATGATCATGTCATTAGACAGATTCACACACTGCTATGAATCAACCTAACAAGCACTCAAGAAGCAATCAAGAAAATATCATGTCTTCATCATCGCTCATCTAGTCCAAGACTTCATTGATTCGCTAGAAAGAAATGATTCCAAAAATCAAGTAATCACTTTGAACATTTTTGCTTTTGTTTGTAGATCCATATTTCAAAAACTTCATCCACTTTGATCCTTAGTTATGTTTGAGCCTTTTAGATTTTGATTTGATTTTATTAAGCTTTTTAGATTTTGATCTAAGTTTTCAAATGTTTTTATTGTTTAAATCAAGTATTTGGATGTTTGAAATGTGATATTGATCATGAAGTTCAAGTGTAGCCATTTTCCAATTTTGATGCAATGATTTGAGCCAATTGATGTTTGCTTTGCTAAGCTCGCTGAATTTGGATTGGTGCCCCCAGTTTGATTTGGAAAAGATAGTGCTTTGTTGGGCAGTGCCATTTTTGAGTGTTTACTTAAGATTTGCAATTTTTATTTTTATTTTTAAATGATTTTCAATTTTTTTTTGAATTTTTAGAGATTTTTTATGTTTTAAATTTTAGAGATTTTTTTATTTTTTTAATTTTTAGAGATTTTTTATTTTTTTGGATTTTTAGAGATTTTTTTTTTAAAAATTTTTTTAGAGATTTTTTATTTTTTTGGATTTTTAGAGATTTTTTATGTTTTTGGATTTTTAGAGATTACTAGTTCTCAAGAAGATCACATTGAATTTCCCCCAATGTCTAGCAAGGTATAGGACATAAAAGATAGATTTGCTAACTGATGGATGTAAGATGAATAGGCCATGATGGATGAAGCAAGTGAATACAACCCGTAGGACCATCTCCTCAAGATTATCCAAGCTAGGGAAAATGTATCTCAATATAGGCCAATGATGTGGTGTTGGATAGCATATGGAATAATGACCCGGTGTCATGACAATGGTCCAAAGGAATGGACATATCAAGAGACTTTTTCTAACATTTTTTCTTTTTTTCATTTTTCATTTTTCACTTGGATCAAGATCAATGTGGATAGGATCATAAAATCATGATAGAGGGGTGGTGTAGGCTATGATTGAATAGTTTGGGATTATGGGAAGGCTTCTTAGGAATAATGAAGGTGGCTTTAGGATAAGCAAGATCATGAGAAGGTAGCATGATTGCAACAAGTGAATAGGTTGATGGATAGGATAACTCATGTCAAGATACTTAATGTTCATGGATATGTTCAACCTTGTCAAGATCAAAGGTGAAAGATGGAGTATATATGCAAGTGAGATAAATGGTAGAAATATGGAGGATATGATAGCTGAAACTTGCCCCCAAGTGTAGAGTGCAAGAGAGAGGAATTACACATGATGCCTGTTTGCCAAGTTTTCATCATGGTACTTGTTCAAGATGCCACAAGAAGTGGTTTTCACCATAGGATGGATTTATTTTCTTTTTCTTTTTCTTTTTTTTTCTTTCAATTTTTTTTTTTTCTCTTTTTGGATAGACTCAAGCCTCATGCTCTTTAGATACTCTTTGAAAAGGTATGATATGATAAGCCAAGGCCATTGAAAGGTATGCTCAAAGATGTTGATAGGGTGATGGAAAGGTGATATGGTGGATAAGGTAAAGGGTGGCTAAATATTTATGATTTGGATTGGATAATGGATATGGAAGGATAATGAATGAGAGGATAATAAATCTTTCCATGTGTGGGCATGAAAAATGGAATGGAAGAATAATGAATAGGAGGATAAGAAGTATTATCAAGATCAACATTGATACACACCTTGAAGGGTAGTGGAATAATGGAGGAAAAATGGGTGAAATAGCTTGGGATTTTGATGTAAGAGAGGATACAGATCTTGGGACACAAGGACTCAAAATGGATGGACAAGATGGAATGTGTTTGGGATAATGTGAAGTGGAAGCCTTTGGAAGCTTGAATGTCAACTTTGATTTCTATTTTATGTGTAAGTCCTTCAAAAGTGACTTGGGAATCCACACTTTTTTTTATTTGTCTTTCCTTTTAGATGCTTTAGAATGCATTTCTTCAATGAGGAATTTAGGAACCCATATGTTCTTTGATTTTCTTTTTGCTTGATGGACCTTTGTGGTCTCTTTAATATTTCCTTTTTTCTTTCATTCATATGTCGATTAGATTGGACATGGTGCTTGTTAAACATAAGTGTATTCTTGGATTTATGATTCTTATGTTGCAAATCCAAACTTATTCCAAAGGACTTGGGATTGGTGGATGAATAAGGTTGACATGGCTGGTTCAAATGGGTGGTCTGATATGGAGGATTGACATGGGTGGGTGCTTGGTTTCCCAAGTATGTATGTCTTTGTTGATCTTGATACATGGTAAGGTAAGGGGATGGTGGGATAGGGATGGTAGGAAAGGTTGATGGAGGAATATAAGGGCCCCAATATGGATTTGGAGGATGTATAAGGTTTCAACTTTGGAATATAGGGACCAAGGATGGATTTGGAGGATGTATAAGGACTATTCTTATGGAGGTAAATGGGATGTGGGAGGGATATCAACATCTTTATTTTGAGTTGCATGGCCAAGGATTTCATCTTTCGGATTTATCTTTGTACCAATAGGCTTATATGTAGCTTTGATAGGAGTCACTTTGATATGAGCAATTGAAGCTTGAGATAGATATGGAGGCTTATGAAAAGTGGATGTTTGCATACTTTGATCTTAACAAGGATCTATTGATAGCCTGGGAAGAATAATTTTCTTTTGATTTTCAATAAGTTCATCATAGATGGAGGGAATACTTTGATCTTTCTTAGGAGATGGGTATGATATAGGAGGTGAAGGAATATGGGGTGTTTGAGATGGAATTATATCTTCTTGAAAGAGATGGAAGGGTATGAAGAGTTCATCATGGGATTCTTGAGATATGGGACTTTGGTCAACTATAGGATAAGGAGGGATATTATCTTGATCTTGATCCTTAATAAGACTTGTTTATTTGCTCTCTTGATTAGTCTCTTGACATGGAGCCACTTCTAAGGACAATGTAGGAGTTTGGATCCGTGCAGGCGATTCTTGAAAGGCTAATGAAGGTTCATTTGAAATAGGAATGATAGGCATTGTAGCACATGAAGGCTTGAGGTCTATAACCTTTGAATCATGAAAGAAGTTTGTAGCAAGATGTAGGTTAGCTTGGATTTCTTTTAGAGGTAGTCCTTGAGGGTATACATAGTCATTATGAAAACTGTTTGGATCTTTGTTTGATGGAGGAATATTGGATAGCTTTGCTTCTATATGAAATAGAGGAATGGTGGAATAGGTGAAAGCTATAAGAGGACCACTACTAGACATGTGTTCATAAGTTTGATCTTGCTTGAGAATAATATCTTCATTAGATGATTCATTAGGATTTTCAATTTCAATTATGTCATCATCAATAAGATTTTGGATTTTATGTTTCAACTCCATGCAATCTAAAGTTTTGTGCTCATTATGTCTATGATATGCACAATAGTTACTCAAAAATATAAAACCACATGAAGTGATTTGAGGCAACGTGATGAGATCATTTTCAAGGAGTTTTTCCAAAGCTGATTCATATGAAATTCCAAAAGGCGTAAATGATCTATACCAAGGATATTTGGATGTATTTTTGTTTCCCAAAGAGTTTTCATATGATGAATATTGTTGAGATGGGACTAATTCCTCTTGATTTCCTTGATCAAAGAAGAGATTCTCTTGATATTTTGAAATAGGTTCTTCATCAAATATTGGTTTATCATTAGGATGTTCTTGATCAAATATAGGATTTTCATGATATTCTTTTTGATCAAATTTTGAATTATCAAAGCTATGATGTTCATAATGTTTTTCTTGATCATAGAGGTAAGGAAAAAATGTTCTTAATGAAGATTTGTTGGATAATGTTTCCCTTTCTTTTTCCATTTCTTGAATTTTTGTTGTTAATTGATTTTTGGATCTTAATGAATGTTTTATTTTTGTAAGAAAAGATCTTCAAGCACAACACAATGATTTTATCAATTATCACAAGAAATCCTTCCAAGCAACCTATCTAAGGTCAAATTTGGCTTTTAAATGGCTCTAATGAGGTAGGCTTGCTAATTGATCAAGGATTTAATATGGATTCCATTCAAATAGACTTTAATCTCTCATCCCCCAACTATGTTAAGGGGCTTCCCACACGTACCAAGGTACAATTTTGTGCAATCCGTGAGGACTACTAGAGGAAGGTTGAAAAATTTAAAATCCATTTTTCACACACCCCATTAAGGATGCATGCATTTCATTTTAGAGTGGGTTGGATTCTCGCGGCAAAAAGCAAGCGTATCCCTCTTTGGACTGTCCCTCTCATCGGCCTCGTTAAGGAAAACTCAGGAGGTGAGCCCAACTAAAGTTCTAGGATGGTATTCTCTGTAGGACATTATTTTTTGTTTCTTTTTTAGCACTTTTTAACAAACAAAGTTAGCAAGGTTCAATTTCCTCACCCACTAACTAATCAGAATCGAGTATTGCTACTCTTTTCTACAAACAAGGGGTTTTGATTAAGTGTTTGGTTTATTCCTCTAAGCTATCCAAATTACTAGATTTTGAAAGGACAATGCCACAATTTAAGCACACAAATCACCAAGTTTTAAGGCTTATCTCTCCTTGTAGCTAACAAAAGTTAAGGGCATTTTTGAGTTTTCTCCATGATTTTATGCTTACCTTGGCTATAGTTCCTTTCAAGTGTGTTTGTCCTACAGAAAGTTAGTCAACACTAACAATCACAATGAAGGGAAACCAAAATAAAATTTGACAAATAAAATATTTATGTAATGAATTTTAAGTACCTTATTTGCAAATTTTCAAACAAAAATTTGAACTAAGGACTAAAGATCCAATTAAGAGAGACAAATTTCTTTTTGTAAGCTTTAATCATAGCAAGGTATTTCTGATATACCTGATTGTCCTCCTCTTGTGTTGACTCAAGAATGGCCTTGATATGTGCTAGGTTCTCCCTTTTGATCTTCTTAGCTAGTGTCTTCCCTTCTTGATTAAACCTACTTTCTGGTTTCTAAAATTTTTGGTGCTTGTTCATTTATAGTCAAAACATACAAACAGAGAGTTAAATGAAATAATTTATCAATCTGAAAGAAAATTATGATAGAAAATTGAAAGTGACATTGTCCAACAAATACGCAATATTAAATTGTTTGCAGGCGACACTTAAAAGTTAACAGGTGACACAGAAAGTTAAACAAGCGTAAGCAAATTGTTGTTAAGCACAAAGGAACTTTAAAATTGCATAAAACTGATTAATTCAAAGCAACACTTTAAGACAAGTAGGCATAAGAAAGATGATACTAGGTGTGACTTGTTCTTTAAAGTGCTTCACAAAGTTTGGTCAGAAGTGACAACAGATTATCGGCAGGCGACACTTCTCAACTCCCAGACATGACTTCTTGAGGCAAATGCAATATATCTTTATCGCATAGGCATGATTGTTTTGATTGTAGGTGACAATAAAGAATTTAATACAGAATAGAAAGTATCGACCAGGTGCAAATGTTCAACAAATAAGCATCAACACAGAGCTTGTAGGCATCATCCAAGTGATTGTAGACGTGACTGAATTGACTGTAGGCATGATTTGACCTATTTCCTGCAAAAAATTCTACAAAAAATAGCAAATACAAGCATACAAAAGATGATCCAAATGATAAAATTGATAAAATGAGGCTTACTGCCCCATGGTGGGCACCATTTTGTATACTAATAAAAGTATCTTCATAGAATTAGGGTTAATCATCAACAATAAGTGAAATAATAACTAAATACAACCATAATTGAGCAATTATTTAACAAAATCAATGACTAATTGAGCATCCTATGGCTCTCTAACTAAGATGTTAATGAATGAGCTCTCAGCAAGCTCTCACTAATGACAGTCCTAGTATGAGAATGATAGAGATAAAACAATATGTTAAAGCTAAAAATTATCAAGATGAATGCTAAAATTGCTCTTAAATGCCTTTCTAAACTCAAATTGCAAGAGGTTTGATGAAATTCTTAGATAGGTGGTTGATAATAATGAAGGATTTTGGCCTTCCTTTTATAGATTTTCCAATGGTAGGGGGTGTAGTTGTGTTTAATCATGGTTGAGTTGGGGTTAAGTCTTTGGTTCCACCCTTTGAAGACAAAGAAAAGTTTGTGTCCTCAAAGCTTGGGACAAGTAGACAAGATGGATGGTTAAGATTCCTTTTCACTTTGAGTGAATGAGATTCAATTTGGCTTGATCCATGTGAATGCCTTTCCTCAAATCTCATTGGTTGATTGATTTTCTCTCCTTTTGGTTTGTTTAGAGTAATTGGAATTTATTAATTGATTTATTTTAGCCATGTACCCCTTGAACGGGTTGAATTTAATTTAATCCAAGACTATACAATTAATTGAATTAATTATATTTTGATTTGATTGCACTTGATTAAAATGCTCTCAATTTTGATTGGTCTCGAATTAAGACTTGATTTTCATTTTGATTGGCTAATTGTGCATTGTGATTTAATTGATTCAATTATGTCCTTGATTTACCTTGATTTGAATTGATTTTCTTTGAATTATCATTAAATTGTCTTTGTCCATTTTTAGGTGATTACAACAACAATAGTAGTTTCTTTTATCTCTGAAATCTAATTACTGTCATACATTCTTTCTTGTATCTTAAACTTCTCATCTATTCTTACATTGTTACTTTCAATCATTTTCCTCAATCTTAGATTGAAACATTTGTAAGCCTTTCTCTTAACATAGTAACCAGGAAAATTCCTTCATCACTTCTAGCATCAAAATTCCCTATCTCATCATTTCTCTTGATATAACACTTACTACCAAATATTCTAAAATATTTTATAGTAGGAGTATGATCAAACCATAATTCATAGGGATTCTTACTTGTACCTTCTCTGATTTGAATTTTATTCAATGTATACACTGTTGTTCTAACCTCTCTCCAATGTACATGAGATACATTCCCTTCAATCAACATTGTCCTAGAAGCATCAAGTATAGTCTTGTTCCTTCACTCTGCTATCCCATTATGTTGTGGAGTCCTAGGAGTAGATGTCTATCTCTTTATTGCATGCTCTTTGCAGTATGAATTGAATAAGTCTGCAGTAAACTCTCCATCTCTGTCTGACCTTAAACACTTAATCTTTGAACTTGATTCATTCTCTACTTTTTCTTTGAACAACTTGAATTTTTCAAAAGCCTTTGATTTTTCTTTCAAATAAGTAACCCACATCATTCTAGAAAAATCATCAATAAAGAGTATGAAATACCTTTCACCATAGTATGATTTTGTCCTTGTAGGTCCACATAGGTCTATTTATACCAACTCCAACTTCTCTTTTGATGTATATGCTTTTCTTTTGTAACTGCTTCTAGTCTATTTTTCCATGAAACACTCTTTGCCAACAGTGTTAGATGGTTTCACAATCTTCGGCAGATCACTCAATGCATTAGTCATACTTGCCTTTACAATGTTACCAAAATTAACATGACAAAATATCCTATGCCATAACCAACTGTCATCAACCTTTGCAACAAAACAAGAGGCTCCAAATATATTTAATTCAAATAAATTACCACTAGATTTGGTACCAGTTGCAATCAGCTTACCTGCCTTACTTCTGATAAAACATTTTCCATTAACAAAAATTAATTGAAACTTTTTATCCATTAACTATCCAACACTCAACAAACTATGTTTCAGTCCTTCAATAAGTAGCACATTGTCTGTATTAGTCTTCCCATCCAGAGTAATGGATCCTACTCCTATGATAGATTTAGGGAGATTTTCCCCAAACCTTACAACACCTCCATCATACTTTACTAATTTAAAAAACTTGTTCTTGTCACCAGTCATATGATGAGAACAACCACTGTGTATTATCCATTCAATTTTCTTGTCAACATGAGATACTAAATATTTTTCTTCATGTACTGGTTCATCTCTAATAGAAACAAATTCAATCTCTTCACAATCTAAATCATCATCATCAGACATTCCTTCACTAGCATAATAACATTCTTTATCCCTTTTAATATTTTCATAGTTAGGTTTGTACTTAGGAACTCTTTTAGGAGATCTAGATGAAAAATGACCTAGCTTACCTTATTGCATGAAAAAAATTTCAAGGGTAACTAGCCTTCAAACTTTCCCTTACCTCTTTTTTCTCTTCTAGCAATCAATGTAACAAGTTCATCCATCTTTCTTTATTCTATCATTATCTGTTCCCATTCCTCAACATACTCACCAAGCTCTTCTTTGCTGGTGCTTGGAAGTGTAGACAATTTCTTGTATGTAGATGCCTTAAATGAAGATTCAACTTTAGGTACAGCCTCTCCTAATTTTGTAGCTTAAAAAGTAGTTAGATTTGCAATCAACATCTCTCTTTTAAATTTTGGAGTCAGAGGCATAGTTTCTTGAATAGACATAGCCTTGAATTTGTAAGCAAGTGTCAAGGATCTAAGGATCTTTGTAATAACTTTATCCTCATCATAAGTGCCTCCATAGTTTTTGATTCCAACTATAGCTTCTGTAACCCTTTGAACATAGGACCTAATGCTTTCATCCTCATTCATTTTCAGTTTCACCATCTTGTCTTCTATTTTTGCAACTTCTCTTGTTTGGTATACTTATCTCCTTCATATAGTGCTTCTAATCTTTCCCAAATTTGGAAAGCCAAATCCAAGTCTTTAACTTTAGTAAACTCTCCTTCAGAGCATTTGCTGATCAGTGCTCCTCTTGTGATCATGTTTAGTGAAAATATCTTCTTTTCATGCTCAGTAGCTTTTGTCAATTCATCTTCAGTCTTTATAGCTATCTTGTTCCTTGTAATCATCCAATAGTCAACCCCCAAACAAAATAGGTGAGTTCACATCTTGTTCTTCCAACTGTCAAAGTTTTCAGGATCAAATTTTGGACTATCTTTCCTATAGAATGCCATTTCCAAGATCACCTCAAGCTGTTAAGCTTTATCTCTAAGGACCACTTTCTCTTATACCAATTGTTAGGAATAACAGTCAACAATACAACTAAGAGGGGGGGTGAATCAGTTGTATAACATATTATTAAACTTTAAACTTTAAGCAGAAGCAATATCAGATCCAATGAACATAATGAATGCCAACATAATAACACAATATTTTGGTCTTGTGGAAACCTTGTTAAAGGTAAAAACCCCAGTGGGAATTAGCACCCACAAATGATGTACTGCGAGTATAGTTATCCTTGTTAGGAGCTTATTGAAACATTACAGTACATAGTCTTTGCTAGAGGACAAACCCTATTAGGATTCAAGAACAAAAGGGAGGGCTCACTGCCCAAAGAAGGTTAAGTCCACCTTCAGAACTCACTGTTTGCAACACAAGTGTATATGAAGAAATAAACAATCTTTGAACTATTTTGTAGCAACTATCTTTGCTTGATCATTTACAATGAAGTTCAGCAACAAACCTCTACTCTACATACAACAAACACAAGCTCACAACTTTTACAACCTCTCTATATCATCTTCTTCTCATCCATATATTTTCCAAAGAAAAGACATTTCATTTATACCTTATTACAATTCTTATAAACAGGTCAGCCAATAAGGCTTTCCTAATTACAAAGAATTACATAAACCCTTGCTAAGATACACACAGTATCTATAACAAGTCTACAATGATTATATTACAATAATTAAGGACCGACATCCTTAATTCAAGTTCACCATTTGTCATACACGCTACATCTCTATAGTCAGCTTTAAAATAGATTACCTTCCAGAGTACATGCCACAACTGACATCATCTTGCATTTCATACCTTGTGTAGTTCATAGAACACTCTTCAATATTCTATCTTTCATCTCCGAAGTTCACATGCACTAATTCCTTATCTCTTGTAAGCTATACACAATAAAAAAAGACTAACTCTATCATTTCTCACTGTCACAGTCAGTGACCAGTCTTCACCAAAACTTTTGTAACTCATCCAATATGAAGCAATAAATGATGCAATCTTGGATATAAGATCACAACATCCTCTTGAAATCTCATATGTCTTCGCAGCATCTGAAACATCTGTATAATGTCCATACACTCTGATAACCAGTCTGATCTCCTCATAGAAACATATGTTGACATCAATGACAAAACAAAAATGACAGCAATATGAGTGCCTATTCAGTAATGTAGTGATTAAACATATTAAATGTCTCAATCACCTCCCCATGCATTAGCAATATCCAAACATCATAATCTGAATTCCCACCTTACCTCCTTCACATTTATAACTAATTCTTTTCCCTATTAATTGAACCTAGACACCTATCCAAAAGTCAACATGACTTTATATCACATCCATCCATCTTAACTTAAACCTCTTAATCCTATTCATTGTATAAGGATATTTCCATAACCTTATCTAAAGTCATATATCTTACATATTATATGATATCTATCACATGACTACAACTTTGAGGTTAACCCTAATCATCATTTAATCTTAGCCCTTCATTTAATCTCTTAACCACAACCCTTGATTTTTCCCCTTAAGGATTCTATATTTAGAGGTGTTAATAAACATATTTGTCACTACAATCATTTCTCCAAAATTGACCTTGTTTGGCCAAAGAGCAGTGATAACTGTACCAACAATTGGAGGGATCAATTTTATGGAACAAAAATCTTCCTCTACATATATGATGGGTGACTCCCTTGTATTATGGAGTTTCTAGGATTTTTGTGTACTTTTAACCTAAAAGAACATAAAGGAGAAAAACTAAAACTAAAAGAGAATGGAAAACAAAAATCTTGTTGGAAGATATATAAATACCAAAGAGGATTTCATAATTGATACCAATTACAAGCGGGGTTTATCAACATATGCCTTTATCTATGTGATGATCATGAAAGAAGGATGATGAACCTCAACATACAAAGAGATAGGCTACTTCAACACATTCAAAATAAGATCCCAAACGCTTGATTGTGTATCATTAAGTCAATTGCACAAACTATGAATATTTTAATAGATGTTCAGGGTGAAAATGACATCAATGAGTCTAACAATGCAAACTAGGTATATCAAGTTTACACTTTCTCCCTAAGTCATTCAATACAGGAGAAAGAGGGGTTTTCAAGCATAACTCTCAATATGACCTAGGTTAGATTAGCAGAACCCAAAGGTGATTAGGGATGAAAATGCTAAACCCAAGTTATGTTAAGGATGTATACTAGAAAGGCCCCTTTAATGCAATGTAATTCAATTATAGATATGTAATGAAGTTGAAAAAATTGAAACAATTGATTAAGAAAGAAGTGTAAGATGAGTCTGGGAACCAAGTAAATGCAATCAACCCAATTAAGATACAGAAATAGATCTATCCTAATAGATAATTTTTTTTGATAAGGTTCTTACCTTGAAATAAGCAATGGAATATGAATTTTTTATCAAAAAATCATGGATATGAGACTACAACAAAACTTCTGACTACAGAACCATGATCATAATAGAAAACCCATAAAATGTTGTTTTTGTTAGACCTCTAGGAATAGGTTGACAATGTCACTATGTTCTGGAATAGGTCAACTAGGTCATTGTGTTCCCGAGATACCATAGCCAAGTCGATCCAACTTCTTTAGAAATGTCTCAGAGAGTAGGTTCTAAAAATATGATTACCAAACTGATAACCTGCAAGTCTTTTATAGAATTAGTGTGTGGGTGGCTATGAAGGGGTTTTCCTTATTCAACCCCCCATTTTTGTGATTTCCACCTCCACAAATAGCCATTAGGAAAGATGTTGTGTGTGTATGTAGTGCTTGTGAACCCTATATTATAGATCTAGAATGTAAAAGAACTAGTAAATGCTAATAATCTACTCTATGAGTGAAACCCTAGCATGTAAGTGTGCTTGTAAATGTAAATATGTACAAAAATATGAAGAGGAAAAGATCAGATCTAAACATAGCATAGAAATAATACCAAGCCCCCAAGGCTAAAATACCCTAACCATCTTCATGATCACCTAGCATCTCCATGATGTCATGATATGATTGAATTTAATATATGTAGATGAAGACCTCAATTTGCAATGAAAGAACTATATCCAACCCTTAGATTGCACCTTTCAATTTCTCTATGTCAAATTGGGGTGTCCATGCGTTCCTCTACCTTTCTTCCATAATCCTCCATCATGAGGAAAATGAGGCATTGGATGCATTTTTTAGTGAATTTATGAAATTACCCCCGCAAGAGCCAACTACAGTGAGTGAGAATGAATGAAACTTTGAAATAGGACTAGGCCCAACACTTTCCAACCACCAACAAATAGGTCAACTTGGTTGAACCATTCTTGAATAGGTCTACTTGGTCGACCTATTCTCCATGTGGCTACAATCTTGGATTTATAACCCAGGCTTCCAGAACTGCAGAGAATCCAGGTGTAATGTGTATTGGAGATTGATAAATCAAGGCTAGATTCTAAAAAATGAGACCTAAAAAGAGGAGGATGCATAAAAATTAGATCCTACCTCAGCCTATGAGTGAGAGAAGGGAAAATCAAGGAGGAAGTGTTAGGTCCTACCTTTATTTCACCTAGGAGAGAGAGAAAGAAAAAGTAAAGTGTGTGCCCCAAGTGCAAATGTGCAATGCGAAAACACTAAAGAGGAGTTAAAATTTCATAAATTGAAGTGTGTCTAATTTAAGATGGTACATTTAGGCCCCACTTTAGTGGTATATGACACTACATTTGCAATTCCTGCAAGAAAACATCAGTAACCGCATATTACAAAACCATAGGTTAGTGATAATAAAAATCACCTAGGACTTACTAGAGAAAGATGATGAAATTTTCAGGTAGTTATATGCCCCCCATATTTTGGCTTTCTTATTCAAGAAAGGTGAAACATGGTATCACATTTACCACAATGAACTGAATAAGGAAAATTATGCCAAGTAGCCTTCAAAACTATACAAGATGATCCTAAATGTTTAAAAAGGTACTTGGATAGCAAGGTAACTTAATCATAATTCTAACGCTTGTGCTGGCACCCAAATCAGAGCTATTAAACTCAAGATATGATTGAAAGAGTGAAAGAGGGAAATAACATCTAACAATGATAAGCTAACTTTTCATAAAAAAAAGTAACCTAATTAATGATATACATAAAGTGAAGTTACCTTTGTGAAAGCTCATTTGGAACATTTTCTTTAAGGTGAAGAAGGAGAAGGAGAAGGATTTTGAGGAAGGAGGAACTATCACCAACACAGATGGAGGTGATCCGACAGGTAGTGGTAGATGGCACAGAGCAAGAGGAGGTACTTCATTCTCATGCTTTCTGTAGATTTAGGAAGTTGTTCTGCATGCCATAGTAAGTTGTTTTTGATAGCTAGGTCATGAAGATGACTTGTTCCTAGGAATTCGAGCTATTCCTAGGAGGTAGACATGTTCCTCAGGGAGAAATTTGACCTGTTGCTAGGAATTTGACCTCTTCCTGAGAAGTTGAATTGTTCCCTAGGTAGGTCAAATGTAGAATTATATATGTTAATAGCTTCTATTTGATACTAAGAACTGATTGAGTTTTCCATGTTTCTATTGTAGGATCTTCCAATGATGAGAGAACACTTTATGTCAAACACTATGATATATGTTTGAGAACATATAAGCGAGCTTGATGCAATAGAGACATAGATTATGAGAGACACTGGACTCTTCTGGGTAGCTCAACTACCTCACATTTGATTTCAAAGAGCCATGATTTTAGTGTTGATGGAGAGATGGGATGAGGATACATGCTCATTCCATCTACCTATGGGGGAGATGATAATTACTCTTGAGGATTTTTATCAGATCTTATATCTACTAGTACAATGACCGATGGTTAGACCATGAGTCAACCATTCTATAGAAGAGATCACCAAATATTTGGAGTACTGTATGGGGATGTCATTCAGAGAGAGAGAGAAACTCAATCAGTTAACCTTGAAGGGTATCTTGCTTGAAAAAATCTCTTTTCTAAGGAGGCTCATGATTTTTACTATTTCCATATTACTGATGCCCGATATGAAGGGCACTATCTTCTACACTCTTCTTACACATGTGGTTTGGCACATGGAAATAGAATCTACAGTGCATGTATGGGGTCGAAGAATTATTGGGCACCTTTAATATGAGCTTAGGAATTTCATTAGATATTAGAGGCATAACATGATGATGTGTACACTCTTACAAGTGTGGGATTTTGAGCATTTTACATGTACAAGGCTTGCGGGATGTCCTATGGACATGCCAACTAAGTAACTAAGTGAGTGTTTTCATATACATTGGGTTATTCATGGTAGTTTGGTGATGTTCTACAC
>BSBK01000773.1:1927500-2167500 GCA_027943335.1 Chamaecyparis obtusa | reverse complement strand
GATCACTATAAGGATAAGTGTCAGGAATTGAAGAAGTACAATTATATCATAAAAGGAGAACTCACTCAATCCAAATTGCATATTGAGAAGTTACACATGAGCAGTGACAAGATTGATGAACAAAGAGAAAGACATAAACCTAAAGGAGACATGACTCGAGTTAGATTCAATGAAGCAGAATGTTCTAACACTAATGAAGAAAAAAATGAAGAAAAGACTGAAGAAAGACCTACTCTTGAGATACCTAGAGATTAGACTAGAGATTTCAAAGGTAGATGCTTTGGATGCAACAAACTTGCACACATGAAAAGAGATTGTAGAGGTAACAATTCTTTCAAACCTTTTTATGGTTATTATTATAACTATTATGATTATGGACATAAGAAAGTAGAATGTAGAAAACCTGATCAGTCTAGATATAAAAAAAATTACATCAGAGAAGATTCAATAACCAAGATCATATGCCTCAAATGAAATAACTTTGGGCATACTACAAGGTATTGTAAGCTTCAGGTAAATTAGGATAGGAGACCACCTATATGTTACAAATGCAACAACCTTGGACACATAGAAAAGTTTTACAGATACAATGGAGAGGAAAATAGAATAGTACCAAGAGGACCACCTCCTTGTTAGGAATGAATGCTGAATATATCCTATGGGGAATTATTCAAAGCCATTCTTTAGCAGTTTTAGTTGCATTCATCACTATGATTGTCATTGATGTCAACATAGTGATCTATTGGAGATTAGCAGAGAAGCAGATAGTGTTTGAATTAGCATATGTGGAGTATTGTAGATCAAGCTATGTGGAGTTGAGGAATTACTCTATATTTCATCTTGAGATCATGTTCAAGAGTGCATACAAAAATTTAATTATTCATGACAGTTATGTGTAATTCAATGGAAGCAGTATTCAGGTAGAGTTCCTGAGAAGCGGTTTGTGGTAACTAGATGATATCTCCTAATCGGGATAGAATCTAAGCATGAAAAGTTATAAAATTGATGAAGACTCTTTGGTGGTGACTTAGATGAGACAGTGTGGTTAGAGGTTGCACGTGTGAAGATTTATTCTATTAAGAAGCTGAAAATCTTATGTAATTGTGAAAATATTATGTAACGTGTAAAGGTTTATATTTTGTAATTGGTTAAGCCTTGTATGCCGACTCATTTTTAATTACTTGAGTGTGTTATAAAGGAAGGATTGTTTTCTTAATTGTAATATGAATGTGTGATATGTGAAAAGAAATATTTGTAAGAGGATGTGCGAATTGCAGAGATCTGGTATTGAGATCTGGTGAAGCAGTTGGTGCAATTTGGTATAGTCAGAAGAGCAAAGATAAGTTGTTGAGATCAGTAATTATTTGGTATTATTATATTGAGTAATACAGAGATTAGTTGGATAGTGTGTATAGTGATCTTTCCCTTGAAGTTGTTTGGATAGTGGGTCCTTCTGTCTTCCATAACTCTTAACCGGGTTAGAATCTTTTAATAGGGATTCAAAGTCTCCTAACAGGGACTCAGATGTACTGAATGGATTTCATAAGAATCCTAACAGATTCCATCCTCTCACAAGTAATTTTCATATTATTATTGTATGGTGTAAAAGTGACCACACTTCTATGAATCATTACATGAAAGGTTTCTCAACAATGAGGCCTCACAAAGCGACTCATAGCTCTCTATGCATGGAGTTGCAAGGGACTATGATAAATTTGCTCTCAGCTAGAGCTACAAACTTGTGACCTTGCTAGTCAACCATACAATGAGAGATTCACAATGAAGACAAGGGCAAGAGTGCTAATATCTTCAGTGGAATCAAAGTATGCAATGCAATGCAAATCTAAATGAGAATGCAAACTATTCTATGGAAATGAAAGTACAAATTAAGCTATTGAAAGGAAATACAAAGGATTACAACCTTCCTAATTAAGCTATGTGAAGTTATCTATTGCATAAAGAAACTAATCTATGAAATGAAGCTATGGATGCTATGATAATGCAAGAAATGAAGTCTAAACTATGAAGCAATGAGGAAATCCAAGAAAATTTTGATGTAGCAATGATCTCCAAAAAAAGCTCCAAATGCACCTAGAAAACCTGCAGCATAACAATAGCATGAAAGAGATGAATATCCAAATGAAGGAGAGAGCTCTCCTTTTATAAGAAATGCAAAGGAATGGACCATGGAGATTAAGAGGCAAAAGTCTCAATCAATGATGGAGCTTGAAAGAGGAGCAATCCATGTGCACAAGTATCCTCGAATAGGAAAATAGGAGTTGACTTTATGTCTATATGAGACAAAAAGTGCTTTTCTCTTTTTATAAAATAAGAATAATGCTTTATTTGTGCAACATAGGATAAGAAGAAAAGGTGGGGATTTTTATTTAAAAAGGAGAGGAAATATTCCTTTTAAGTAAATAAAAACTTAGGATAAATGGTTAGCCCATAGGATAAAATCCAATATATGATTGAGATTAAGAATTGATCAAGAAATTGATAATGTTGAAAATATTGATTAAAATGATTTAGGGTTGATAAATCAAATAAATGGGGCCCAAAGTCTAGGCAACCATTTTTGGGTGCATACATTTGCCCCTCTTTGACTAATGTGTGATCGATTTGGGAACACATGTAGTCAAAGAATGAAGTTGAAATGTGAGATCGATTTGGGATCACAAAACAACCTAGATGTGAGGTCGATTCATGATCACACCCGGAAAAACATAAACAAAGGCCTTTGAACATGAGGTCGATTCAGGATCACATTCAAAGTAAGAGATAAGAATCTCAAATTTGAACAAAAGCTCACAAAAGATGTCTGAATCAAGAAAATCAAGGAAATCAGGGATGAGAATCCCATAGGAACTGCCCCCTCAGAATCGAAATCGAAATCAGGTAGATGAGAAGCAAAAAATTGATAAAGATTTAATCAAATCAGAATGAAATCATAATCGAATGTAAAGGTCAATACGGTAACTAATAGGCAATGAAACATGCCCCAGTGATGAAGTAGAAGAATAAAAATAGAAGACTAGGAATAGAGCGAATGAGAGATTAGAAAATTTGAGAGACATGGAAGGAAGAAAGTCCATCGAAAATTGGATTATGCCTCAAAAAGTCAGCCAATTTCTCAGAAGAAGGGGAAAATTTTGAAACATGATTTTGACAATCAAGATGTCCTCAGATTTCAATTTTGAGTCTGAAAATGGATCCAGGATGTCAAAATTAGTTAGGGGTGCAATTTTCACGCAATTCCAAGGTGTTTTGAAAATTGGTCAAAAAGTCAAAATGCTATATAAGGGGTAAAAATGTCATTTTCAAAATCATTTGACTTTTAACTATTTGAGAATCTTAGAGCTCTGAGAGATAGTGATGGCTCAACCAACAGGAGTTCCCATCAATAGACACCAATTTGAGTGCTCCCAGTTGCACAACCGGCCTCCACATTATGGTGCCCCAGTATGTATCTGAAAACTAACCATTGTTTGAGTCCTTCATAGTATTTAAAGCAAATTTAGCACATTTTGGAATTTTTAAATTTTCAAATTTCTAGTTTTAGGTGAACTATCGCATGATACTTTAGAAGTATCACGCCCTTTGGGAAGAAACATCGCGTGATACTTCACGGGTCCCCAAAGTATCACGCACATATAGACACTAGTATCGCATGATAGCTAGAGAAATATCACATGATACCAGGTGAAGTATCACATGGCCAAAGGTGTATCGCACTGATATAAAGAGGAATATCGCACGATACTTCTCTGTAAAACTTAAAATTTAGATCATTTTGAGCAAAGTAAGACATGGGTCTAGACAATAGCTGTGCTTTTAGTGTCTTGTACTAATTTCATCATAGTATGCACTGACATATGGCTTGGTTGAATGGTTTGTAGGAGGTCTTTTTGGCATTGATCATCAAAGCACCGAAGGTGGTGGGATTGAGATGTGTCCAGAACCTAGATGATCTAGGTGAGGATGACATCAGAGTGATGGGATTCCAGTACCTACTGAGGTTCCCCTACATCAAAGATGATCACGGGCTACTGACAGCTTTGGCAGAGTGATGGCATAGTGAGCACAACACATTTCACTTACCGATAGGAGAGGCATCCATCACATTAGAGGATGTCTATAGGATCCTGCAGGTACTATGCCATGGCGAGCCTGTAAGTAAAATCATGTTTTAAGATATAATTGTGTAAGTGTAAAGTTTTCATATGATGAAAACTAACATGATTTGTGTGTTGGCACAGGTCTATTATGATCAGGATGCCACTGAGGGGTGAGGATTGATACAAGAGATGTTCTAGGATGTCACCATTTTAGATAGGCATGTCAGCTAGGAGAGGTTGATAGATGATTTTGGTAGAGACTTCCTGATGTCATGCATTGTGGCATCATTCATTTCATAGATCCTGATGACTGACCGCAGTCAGAAGGGATTTCCACTCGGCTGGGGTAGGTTACTGGTGGACTTGGTAGGGAGACCGCGGTGTATGTAATGGGATCCTGCCATACTAGTAGAGATGTATCATGAGCTGCATGAGGTCATCTATAGGGATGGTTGGAAATGGGCATGTGGGGCCATCCTGGCACAGGTGTGGGCATGGGACCACATCGCTGTGATGCACCCTAGAGTTTAGTCAAGAGAGAGGAGATACCCATATATATATAGATATGTAGGTTTCATATCACATGCCCATACAAGGGATGTGACACATTACAGGTAGATCCTCGATGAGATGACCTCATTCACATGGAGGCCATACAGAGATGTTGAGGCATGGGGTGATGTAGAGGATGAGCTGAGCTACATGTTATGTACCTGGCCACTAGTAGGCCAACACTCAGAGATTTTTGAGAGGTTCTACATCACTTGGGTATGGTGACAGCTTGGGAGGTAGCAGCGAGTCTCTATAGAGACCACTACATATGTGAGGGCCAAAGATGAGGAGGGACATGGGTGGCTACCCATGTTAGACTATCAGCAGGTGATCAAGGAGATAGTTGGGATCAGGAGGGAGCCTTGGGAGTATCTCCCAGACATGGCTGACATAAGAACTGATGCAACATATAGGGTAGAGTGACGGAGGGTACCATTCCCTTGATTTACTGTACCAGATGTAGCACAGGTTGCCTCAGGAGGAGGAGATGGAGGAGATGATGGGGGTAGAGGAGGAAGCTAGGTTAGAGAGGTGAGGGAGGGATCTAGAGCTGGTGGCTAGAAATGGCCATGAGGTCAAGGCTTAGGGAGTGAGGAGGTACAAAGACCTTCTCAGGAGCAGGTGCAAGGATAGGTGGATCCAACTGTAGGGGATGATTTGAGAGCCCACATGCAGACTCTTGAGGTAGAGATTCAGTAGCTGAGAGTCACTATAGTAGTATGGGAGTAGCAGCTGGCAGATTTGATATCAGAGAGAGATTAATAGATGAGAGATCTCAGGGTAGAGATAGCACACCGTGAGACATCCATATAGATAGCTACATTAGAGATCTGACAGGAGATAGCCAGAGCTACATATTATCATAGAATCTATCTGCAGGTAGTGCCAGAGGGTTAGAGAGCACCATCCTACTCTCAAAGGGCGGGGGCATCAGACATGGTGCCAGACAGGGTAGCAGCACCACCTCCACCACCACCATGTGATGGGGAGAGTCAGACCTAGGTTTAGGGATTAGGTTTAGATTTATGTCAGATGATGCTATTGAGACTTTTGATCCCATTGGGATCTCATTTTTATGGTTTTATATCAGTGATGACATTGTACTATGACTTTGCTTTTATATATGAGATATACTAGATGTTTGATGTATCATATTTGATTGTCTCACTTGGATGTGTATCAGTTTTCATATGTATTTTCTTGTCTTACTTCACTTAGAATGTTTATGTATGTGCTTATGTATGTTATCTCTCATAGATGTATGTTTGATTCTCATATATATGATATAGGCTCATGTTTCTGATAATGACATTTTGAGATAGATAGAATGATGATATGATTAACCCCTTTTTGATGACAAGAATAGGTTTGAGATGAAAAGACAAGGAGTGGAAGATGTGATCAAGAAGAAAGAAGGATGAGCGCAGTTGACTGACAGGTCCATGTGAGATGAAAAGGAGAGCTCTCTCCATATGCAAAGTGCCAAACTAAACTAATCATGAACCTAAAATACAAGCTACTATGAAAAGTGGTTGACTTGCAAGGTCATAATGCTTATAAACATCTAATTATCATCATCGAGCATTAGGTAGTGCTGTAAGATCATACAATGCACACTAGTATGACTATGTGAATCTGAGTATGATCTCTATTAGATAGAAATGTGGAAATCCCACCTAGGCATCAAAGACATGGAGGTCAAGATGACTAATGTAGTGAGATCACCTAAGTTTGATCTGGTGAGATTATGCTTGTATCAAGACACATGGAAAGTCAGGATAACTAGAAGCATGCACTCGCATAAAATAGTCAAGGATAATACCTTGTCAATCCATAGTGTCAAGTAGGACTAGCATAAATGCTCATGATAGTTAGGATTCAACAAACTATACCCATAAGTAGATAAAGAAAGAAAACATGTTCTCATACCCTCAGTCTTCTAGTTATGCATCATTGAAAACCTCTCAGGGAGAGACCACTCATCAAAGAAATCCTCATAGATAGCACACAAAGAAAAATAAAGTCAACATATCTCAACATGTTGATTGTTTAAGTGCATGTGTGTTGGTCATAGAGTCAGACTCTGATCATCGCATTTACAAATGAGAAATATCGCATCAAACTTAGACTATTGAGTAAGACATCTGATAAGTGTTAAGAAACACTTGACGCAAGGGTAATGTTGAAAAATATTGTTTTGGGGTGGTGTTGAAAAATAGCTGTTGTGAAATGCCCCAAGAGACAAATGCACCTAAAGGACCTATGCTAACAGGCATGCCCCCTAGACAAAGACAAAGACCAATTCCAAACCAAGTCAAATAAGGTCAAGGCATGATGGAAAAAGGCTTAGTGTCAAGGACGCATGCTAACAAATAGGAGTGCAAAGGCCTCAAGTAGCACCTATTTCTAGGTTTTCACCACTTGGATTTATTGCAATTTTTCTCTCTTTTTTTCATTTTTTTGTATTTTTGCTACCAAGGTGCCTGTTTCCAAGTTTTCACCAAGGCACTTTTTCTTTTTCTTTTTGAATCTTTTTGCATTATTTTTTTTGATTTTTTTGTATTTTTTCAGGATTGTATATGCTTTTTAGGATTTTTTCAGCATCATATATGAATTGTTTTGGTATTTTTTCAGGATCATAAAATATGTACAAAGGATGCCCCCAGATAGAATAGGCATCAAGGATAGAACTTCTTAAGGTGCACAATGTTGATGGGCTTAGGGAGCTGGTCTCCATCTTCATCTGACAGTAAATATGCACCTGTACCAAAAGCTGCTATGATAATGTATGGTCCAAGCCAATTGGGTTTGAACTTTCCCTTTTATTCTCTATTCTATTGATTCTTAGGGTTCTCTCTCAAAACAAGATCACCTATCTAAAATTCCCTAGGGTGAACCTTCTTGTTGAATGCTTTGGACATACGCTTCTGGTATACTCTCATGTGATCAAAGGAAGCCTTACGCTTCTCATCTAGAAGTTCTAGTTCTTGTAACCTCATGGCGTGGTAATCCTCATCTATAATTAAACCTTTGAGTGAGACTCTAAGTGAAGGTATCTCTACTTCTAAAGGCAACACCGCTTCAGCACCATAGGTAAGAGCAAAAGGAGTAGCTCCCGTAGGTGTACGAATGCTAGTTCTATAAGCCCATAGTGCCAGATTAATTTGTAAGTGCCAATCCCTACCATTCTTGTGTACTATTCTATGAAGGATTTTAAGAATGGTTTTATTAGAGGCTTCTACCTTTCCATTTCCTTGTGGAAAATAGATGGAGGACTAATGTTGTTTGATTTTAAACTTTTTTCATAAATGCTTTAGGTCCTTGTTCTTGAATTGACCTCCATTATCAGTAATAATCTCAAAAGGCACTCCAAACCGGCAAATGATATGATTCAAGATAAATAGTGAGACAGTCTTTCCCGAGGCAATAGAAAGAGGGACTGCCTATACCCATTTCGTGAAATAATCAGTAGCTGTGATGATAAACTTATGCCCACCTGATGAATTGGGGTGAATTTTCCCCACAAGGTCAAAGGCCCAATGCTAAAATGGCCAATGAGAAATAGAAGGAATTAGCTCCCTACTTGGAGCATGAATTAGGTTTCTATGTTTTTGACATTTCTCACAAGATTTAGAGAAAGCTACTGCATCATTTTACATTGTGGGCTAGTAATACCCCACCTTAAGCAACCTTCGGGCCATGGCAAGACCATTAGAGTGTCCACCACAAATGCCCTCATGGATGTCTGCTAACGCTTGGTTGGATTCTTCCTTTTCCAAGCACCTAAGAAGTGTCCCATCTAAACCCCTCCTATATAAGTCACCAGAGATAAGGGTGTGGCAAGAGGCATTATAGATGAGGTTTCGGTGGTCAGAATGGTTGAATGTGTTAGGGATGATGCCATCACAGAGATATGAATAGATAGCACCATATCGGGAAGACTCATGAATGACAAGGGTACAAATGACATTGCTTTTAGATGAGTCAGATATGGGGTGGTGTAGCTCTTCCACTAGGAATTCAAATCTTGATTCATGTTGTTCCAACTGAAGGAGTGAAGCTAATGTGGCCATAGTATCTACAACTTTGTTCTTTGTCCTAGGGATCTGTTGAAATGTCATAAATGTAAAGTAATGTCTCAATGATTCAACCATCTTTTTGTAAGGTACCAATTTATCATCCTTGGTTTGATACTCCTCAATGACTTGGTTGATAATTAACTGTGAATCCCCAAAGACATGTAATTCTATTATGTTCCATTCTATAGCCATTTTCAATCCATTGGTCAAAGCTTCATATTCAGCAATATTATTTGTACATGGGAATAAAAGTTTGTAAGACTTTGGAATGTTGTACCCATGTGGAGAGACAAATAATACTCCAACACCTGATCCATTTTGCATGTGGGAACCATCAAAGAACATCTTCCAAGTGTGGGTAGTCATATACAGTATGTGTTCATCTGGGAATTCTACCTAAATAGGCATACTATCCTTAACTGGGAAGTCAACTAATTGGTCAGCAATAGCTTGCCCTTTTATGGCCTTTCTTTCAATGTACTCCATATCAAATTTAGATAAAACCATCATCCACTTGGCAAGCCTACCCATGAGGGTACCCTTACTAAGCAAGTACTTAAGAGGATCAATTTTTGCAACCAAATGTATAGTATGAGCAAGCATGTAGTGTTGCAACTTTTGGGAAGCAAACACTACTACCAGACAGGACTTTTCAATGCTATTATAATTGATCTCATAAGATACTAGAGTATGACTAATGTAGTAAATGGCCCTTTCTTTCCCAGTATCATCTAATTGAGCCAACAATGCCCCCAAGGAAGACTATGTTGCTGAGATGTATAAAATCAAAGGTTTCCCAAGAATAGGCGGCATCAAAATTGGAGGATTAGCCAGGTATTGTTTAATTTGATCTAGGCTCTTTTGGCATTCCTCATTCCACATGCAAGAAGCACCCTTATGCAATGTCTTATTAAAAGGTTGTGCTCTATCTGCAAGCTGAGAAATAACCTCCTGATCAACTGAAGATGTCCCTGAAGACTTCTCATTTGACTGATATTTCTTGGAGGTGGCATATCTAATACATCTTATACCTTTTCAGGATCAACCTCTATTCCTTTTGCTGAAATTATGAATCCTAGGAGTTTACCTGAGGCAACTCCAAATGCACACTTTTTTGGATTCAATCTAAGCTGAAACTGTGCCATGCGATCTAGAATTACTTCTAGATCATCGAGGTGTGTGTCCCATTTTCTAGATTTAGCCAAGGTATCATCCACATAATCTTCCATGTTCTTATGCATCATATCATAAAAAATTGTGGTCATAGCTTGCTGGTATGTTGCTCCTGCATTCTTTAGGCCAAATGGCATGACATTCCAACAATAGGTTCCCCATGTACATGTGAAAGTTGTTTTCTCTTGATCTTTGGGAGCTATTTTTATTTGGTTATATTCGAAAAAGCCATCCATTAAAGAGTATATCTCATAGCCCGCGGTCATATCCACTATCATGTCTATGTTAGGGAGTGGAAAGTCATCCTTTGGGCATGCTTTGTTAAGGTCTCTAAAGTCTATGCATACATGAATGGATCCATCATGCTTTGAAATTGGAATGATGTTTGAGATCCACTTGGCATAATTGATAGTTCTAATAAATCCTGCACTGAGGAGTTTTTCTAATTCAGCCTTAACAAGGAGAGCTATGTGAGGATGCATTTTCCTCAACTTTTGTTTAACTAGTTTTATTCCTAGAGCTATAGATAGATGATGCATAATAAGATTAGTGTCAAGTCCTAGCATATCTGAATATGTCCAAGCAAAGTTGATTTTCTTATTTTGCAAAAACTTTGTATATGCTTCTTTTTCTTCAGCTGATAGAGACTAAGCTAGGTGCACTATTTGGGGAGCCTCCTCTGTATTCACATTCAATGGTTGCATAGGCTCAATGAGAACTGATGACCTATCTTGGAAGTAACTTGGAAAGTTATTAAGTACCCCATCCTTAGGCACCTCAAAGAGGTTTTCACCCTCGGATACGTCTTTTCTTTTTACTATTTTTGGTTCTGACACCGCCACAAAGTGGTTTTCGCCATCATACCTATTTTTATTTTTTTCTTTTTCTTTTATTTTTAGACTGAGGTACTTAATATCAGGCTCTATCATAGTTTTTGTCAGTTCACTGGTGGAAGAGACTATAGGTTTGAGAGCATTCAGATAGTAGGCAATTTCATAGTCATTCTGAAAAGTGAGGAGTTTAGGCTCTTGATGTCACTAAGACTAGTCAATTAGGTCGTAGTGAACAAGGGGTAAGTCAATGATTGGTTCAAAATTGTTTATGTGGAAGGTGTTATCTCTGGTGACCATACAATCAGGATTCATCAAGTCCCCTCCTAATATACCTGAGTTAGGATTTGTCCTACCAAATGAAGCATCATCCATTAAGGCAATTCAAGGAGTACAATCCTCTAGTCCTACACTAAGCTCGTTGGTCACATCGGGTTGAATACTATAAGTATGGACAACATCCATGTCCAAATCAACTATTGCATCTAAAAGTGAGTCCCATTCAAACTCATGTGAGTCTATTTCTGAATCATTATTTGGTCCTTGTGATGTAGAAGCCTCAAGATTGGGAAGAGTTTCCCCTTTTCTAACACTAGCATTGTTACTATCCGTCGCAGCTAGGATAGCAACACTTTCCATTGTCAATCTAGTATTCATACTATCAGTTGTCAAATCTTTTGAATCTCCCCAAAGGAGATTTGTTGAAGGCACCCAATCATCAGACATGTCTTGTTGATTGGAAAGATTAGGTGTGTAGTCTGAGTCATTGTCACTGTCTGTCGCAACTGAGACAGGGACACTTTTTTGTTTCTTTTTTTCAAAACCTAAGCCAACTGTTAACTTATTCCTTCATCCAAAAAGGGCATGGTTAAGAGGTTCAGCCTTAGCATCCAACCTATGACTAAGGGGACCATGTCCTGGATAACCCATATTCTTGACCAATGTATACCCTCTCCCATAAGCTCTAGGGGAAGGTGCAAAATTCTCATTATGTAGGTATTTCTCTTCTCGGTAAATCCAGTCCCTAATGGAAACCTCTTCTTTTTCTTCTTGAATCGGAACTGAGGATTCCACAAACTTATTGAACAATGTCATGGCCGAAGATGAGGGCTTCATTTCTTGAGAAGGTTTGCCATAAGACCTAGGGGAAATTGGCAATTTTGTGAATGAATCCAATTTTTAATCCCCCATACCAAGATCTATGGTCTTGACTTTATTCTTGCATTGTTCAAATGTAGTATCAAAAGTGTTAGCCTCCCTATTCAAAGGAATGTGAGACCTTGCTGAAATTGTGTTGACTGACAGTATGCTATCCCCAGGTATGTAGACTTCTATTCCATTTTAGGGGAACTTTACACACTGATGATAAGTAGATGGGACCACTTGCATCTCATGTATCCATGGTCTACCTAACAAAATATTGTAAGCCAAAGGACCGGCATCAACAATCTGAAACAAAATATCTTTCTCTACAGGACCAATTCAGATAGGAAGAACAACCAATCCTTTAGAACTACATTCTGCTTCATCATAAGCGTTGATACTTATCTTCTTCCTTGTATCAATGACTTCTTTTGAATAACCCAAGGCCTTCAATGAGCTCAAAGAACAAATATTAAGCCTAGCACCCCCATCTATCAACACGCGCCTGACATGGGTCTTGTGGATCATAACCTCTATATGAAGGGCCAAATTGTGTGAGTGGCTTAATGACTTGTCATCTTCTTCTGAGAATGTAAGGTAGTGAGGGCTAGCCAAGTGGTTGACCATATTCTAGAATTGATCTACATCTATATCATTAGGGACATTAGCCACTTGCAAGGCATCTTCAAGGACACGCTTATGCTTAGGGGACAATTCCAAAAGCTCAAAGATTGAAATCTATGCTGGTGTATGTTGTAATTGGTCAACAAGATTATAATTCAACTCAGGACCAACAAAAGATTTTGAAAGAACACCCTTTGACACTGGCTGCTTAGACTTACTAGAGTTAGGACCTCTAATAACAATGGGAGCTTGAGACTGGCTTCTAGTGACAACATTGAGGGGTTGAGACATCCTTTGTGAGTGAGGACCTCTTAGGACCACAATGGGTCCTTCGTCAAGTATAGGATTTGAATCCACATCATATCCATAAGGGTCTTTCCCTCTCATCATATTGACATTATCATCAACAATTTCAACCATATTAATAACATTTTCAGCATTTGTGTAGGTGTAGTTGATAGTAGCCTTGTCGTTCTTGTTGCTAGAATTCTCTCCTTTCTCATATTTGGGCAAGGGTTCTTTAAAATTTTTATGATCTGCATTAGTGGTTAAACCATCAACTTGTAATCATCCACTTTCAATGAGATCTTGGACAAGATGTTTAAGTTTAAAACAATTTTCTATATTATGCCCAATTCCATTGTGAAAGACACAAAATGCCTTCTCATCCCACCAATGAGGCTTAGGATCTGGTATGCGGTGCTTTGTAGGATTTTGGGGGTGCACCAAATTATGAGCAATTAACATCTTAAAAATGTCTGCATAGGAGTCCCCAAGTTTGGTAAATTGCTTCTTTTCTATTTTAGGTCTCGCTTGATACTTGGGTTTATTCTCTTGTTGTGCTGAAGATTTTTGTAGCTTCATGGCTTGGACTGCATTGGAGAGATTAAGAACTCCTTCATTCTTAGGTTGAGATGAGTCAACAACTCCGTCATTGACCACTTGCTTATTCTTGTTCCAATAAAGGTTCTTTTTGTCCTTATTACCATTATTGTTGTTGTTTTGGCCATTGTTGTTATTAGTTGGTTTAGCCAAAATTCCTTGTTCTTTTAGGACATCCTCTATGCGACATGCCACTTCTACCATGGTATCAACAGAATTAAATGGGATCTTCCTGACCTCATACCTTAGCTGTGGTATTAAATTACTCACAATGATGTCTATTCTTTCTTCCTCAGGAATTGTCCTAGGATACTTTGAGCATAACCATCTCCATCTTTGTAAGAAGGTGACAAAAGGTTCTCCTTGATTTTGTTTGAGTTTGCACAAATCAAGCATTGTGACTGACCTAGATAGATTGTAAGCAAAATGTTGGACAAATCTTTGGACAAGTTCTTTAAAAGTCTTCACTGGAGGAGTAAGGTTGGTGAACCACTCCATAGCTTGACCTTTTAGACTCCTTGGGAATAATCTCATTAAATAGGAGTCTTCATGATGAAAAATAAAGCTCATTATATAAAATTTTCTAACATGGTCATGAGGATCACCAATGCCATCATATTTGTCATAAGTTGGGAATTCAACCTTCTTAGGAAATTCAATCATCACCACACTTTTGGCTATAGGGTTGGGACATATGGAGTCCAAATTAAATGCATTCTTAGGAGCCCTAATCCTTTCTATATCCTTTTGCATTTTCATGATCACCTCATTGGTTGAAGGATTATGTTTCATAATCTTTTGGTGGATATCAAAATTATACGGGACCTTAGACCCTTTGTTGATGAGACTTTCTAGGAATTGGTCCTTGTTTTGTTCCACATATCTTTCCACATATGCTTGAAAAGTTGGTTCTTGTTGCATAGTCATAAAATCCATTTTATCAAAGTTGGCATAACTTCCTTCATGTCATGAACCATGATGTGCTCATTGGGAGGGTTGTTTTGAAAGTCTATGAGGTGACCGTCTCCTATGGTAATCATATCTTGAAGTCCTTCTTCCTCTAGGACTTGGGGACCTTGAGGGCATCCTTGACCTTCTTCTAGGACTTGGTGAAGGGATAGATGGGGGTGAGTTGGTCCCACTATTGGTACCCCTCCCATTAAATTGATTTTGGAGTTGTTATGCATAGAGCCTATCTTCTTCTTCTTGGGTGACTCTTTTTCTTATGTCCAATAATGCACGTTCCTCTTCCTTGAGTTGTCTAAATTTCTCCTTTTTGGTAGCTTGTTCATCTAGATAAGCTTGCTTCTCCATTTCAATATTTTTCAATCTCGTATTTTCATATCGAGAGGTATCTTTAAGTGGAGAAGATTGTCTTGACTGCCTTATTGTGTTGGCTGCATTGATGTGATGGTCACTAGATTTTTTGTTCTAGTCCTCATGCTGTGTCCCTAAATTTCAGTGAGTTTTCCTATAATGTCTCTCAGCTCATTGATGAGCATCAAAATACCTTGTGTTGTTGGGGGGTGACCCAGGTGGACTAGCATGAGAAGAACCACCATGCACTCTAGTACTCCCATGCTGTTGGAAAATATCCTCAAGAGTTTGATTCATGGCTTCTCTTTGTTGTCAAGTGAAAGTGTAACTCATCTCCATACTTGATGAAAGTGGTGCTAAAGAGGTGCTCACTTCACTAGGATTACCTTTTGGATTAAAACAAACCTCAGATTCACTTTTAGGAGATTGATCGAAAAGGGGTTCTTTTCCATTGTGCTATTGACGAGTCTTAACTAGTGGTAACTAGCTAAAGGCAACAGGGGGTCACTTCCCTTGATTGACTTGGTACCTCATTGTAACTAAAATGAAAGAAAGAGATTCTTGATGATGGGTCAATCTCTCAAAGTGTCAATTCCAACCTAGGATAATTGAGATTCTCTATTGTCCAAAGAGAAGATGAAAAGATAGAAAAATAAAAAGCATCACCAACACTGTCAAAGAGGTGCTTCAAATCAAAGGGTGAATACCCTTGCACTTTTGAATCAGGAGGTTGGACTTAGCCAAAATTAAAATTGAAATTGAGATATACAAAAAATGATTTGGACAATAGTAGGATTAGAATTCTTCAGGGGTGTAATCAACAATCTTAAAGATAAACTTTTCACTAATAATAGCTTTCTAGCTTGGCAAATTATTTTCAAGGTAACCTTATAAATCAATTGAAATGATCCCTAAAAGGCTAAAATCAGAAATTTGCAATCAAAATAGGTCTCTAATAGCGAGGTCAGGTAACCTACTCAAAGGTCAAGTCGTACTACAAGCAACTCAATGACTGAAACTAAGAATACTGCTGAAAATATCTAGGCGACAGACTCTAGGCAAATCAGGTGATATACCTAAGACCAGGTGATACTTCACGTGATTCCAAGTGATAGACCTCAAAATTGATAGGTGATAGACCTCATAACTGTTAGGCAATACAGTTCTAGGTGAAATATTATGCAATATTTCTCTCTTAAGCAGGCAATGCTGATGTAATTTTTGACCAATTTATGCAAAATTTCAAGTTTTTAAAGTCTGATTTTGGATTTTCTGAATGTTAGGGTGAAAATATCTGATTTCAATCACAAATTTAATAGCATTTGGACAGGTCTGCAAATAGTAGAGGATCAAACATGTCTTCAAACACTTGAAACAAGGGCAAAAGCAACCTTGCCAAGACAAACACTTTTGATATCAAAAATAAAATTGCACCCTATGAATGCTACCGATTGTTTGTATGTTGAGAACATTTACACTGGTTTAGCACATTTGAGAACACTTCAAGAAATATCTACCTACAAAACAAGGCTCATTACTCATCAACTTAGCCCACAACTTGATGCCCCCTTTCCTCACACCAAGTGGTTGCCCACAAGAGATATTGGCTTTGTCATGGAAGTGTCAAACAACACAACCAAAGGGGTACATATGGTGAGTATCTTGGGGTGATCCAGGTTAGTCCACTTGGATCAATCCTTGCACTAAGAAGATAAGTGGCTAAAATAGGTGGCCTCTAATCCTATGGTTCTTAGTAAGGGCTTCCGTTCATAACACCCCTCTTTCTCCTCATAGAGGACTCGGACCTCGTGGCCTCAAGAGTACCTTAAGCATTCTTGCTCAATGCTTTCCCCATGGTTGCAATCCCATGAGCTACTCACATCAAGCAAAGACAAGTGTTATGTCTACCAAGGTTTTGTGTCCTCGATAGCCTTGAGATTATAGTGAGTTGGAATAGCTGGCAAAAGGCTTGTCCCCACTTGGGTCATCCCTCTTGATTGCTCAAGAGCAGGCCCACTAAAGGATCCTAAATTAAAATAAAGAATGGATGATTTTTGAGGTTCAAGGTTGTTGGTTCACCACAAGGGTGAAGAGCATACTGCCCTATCTCAAAAACTTCTCCCAAACACACCAAGCAAATATTCAATTACCCCCTTGCTTCCAAAACATTAAGATGGGTCAATATTTTTTGGTTCACCTAAAGGTGAAGAGCATACTTCTCCTACCACCTCAAAGTCTCTTGCACAAGGTATTAAGATTCCTAAAACAATTAGTAGATGCCACACTTGAAAGGAAATAAATCACAAACACTTGAAATTTTTTTATTTTTTATTTTTTGCTTTTGACTATGCTTTGGGAAGCCATGCAAAAACCATTAGCAGCCCTTTAGTATGAAATTTATGGCAATCTCCTTCAAGAAAAGCTCCTACAACCACAACTTGTTAGACAACTAGGGTTAGGAAAACCAAAATCTAAATGAAAGCAATGCAAAAACCTGATCAATTTAGATTAAGAAATGCAAATTAAACTTTTCTAAATGTAGTAAAGTAAACCAACAAACTAAATGTGATCAGATTCAGATAATAGAACTCAGATTGAAACTCTCTGCCAGATCAGGCAATGTACTTTAGACTTCACCAAAATTGCATGACACAGTTTCCTGTACTCGGGTGATATACTTCAGTCTGGGTGATACACTTCAGAACATATGGGTGATACTTCGCGCGATGCCAGGCAATAGACCTTAGTACTAGTGGCTGATTCTTCCTTTGCGCGAAGTGTCACACTAGTATTATAAGGTCTATCACGTGATGTACCTAAGAAGTGTCACATGATATTCTGAGATAGAAAAATAGAGAACGTAGAATATCTAAGAATTAATCTGAAAAATGATGAAAATGCAAGAAACTAAAGGACAAAGTCTATCTACTCTACCCCACGGTGGGTGCCAAAAATGTATGGTGTAAAAGTGAGCACACTTCTATGAATCATTACATGAAAGGTTGCTCAACAATGAGGCCTCACAAAGTGACTCATAGCTCTCTATGCATGGAGTTGCAAGGGACTATGATAAATTTTCTCTCAGCTAGAGCTACAAACTTGTGACCTTGCTAGTCAACCATACAATGAGAGACTCACAATGAAGACAAGGGCAAGAGTGCCAATATCTTCAGTGGAATCAAAGTATGCAATGCAATGCAAATCTAAATGAGAATGCAAACTATTCTATGGAAATGAAAGTACAAATTAAGCTATTGAAAGGAAATACAAAGGATTACAACCTTCCTAATTAAGCTATGTGAAGTTATCTATTGCATAAAGAAACTAATCTATGAAATGAAGCTATGGATGCTATGATAATGCAAGAAATAAAGTCTAAACTATGAACCAATGAGGAAATCCAAGAAAAACTTGATGTAGCAATGATCTCCAAAAATAGCTCCAAATGCACCTAGAAAACCTACAGCATAACAATAGCATGAAAGAGATGAATATCCAAATGAAGGAGAGAGCTCTCCTTTTATAAGAAATGAAAAGGAATGGACCATGGAGATTAAGAGGAAAAAGTCTCAATCAACGGTGGAGCTTGAAAGAGGAGCAATCCATGTGCACAAGTATCCTCCAATAGGAAAATAGGAGTTGACTTTATGTCCATATGAGACAAAAAGTGCTTTTCTCTTTTTATAAAATAAGAATAATGTTTTATTTGTACAACATAGGATAAGAAGAAAAGGTGGGGATTTTTATTTAAAAAGGAGAGGAAATATTCCTTTTAAGTAAATAAAAACTTAGGATAAATGGTTAGCCCATAGGATAAAATCCAATATATGATCGAGATTAAGACTTGATCAAGAAATTGATAATGTTGAAAATATTGATTAAAATGATTCAGGGTTGATAAATCAAATAAATGAGGCCCAAAGTCTAGGTGACCATTTTTGGGTGCATACAATTATATCTTTTGTGGTCATCATTCCCACTAGGGTTTACTCTTTGATCAAGAGGTTCCCTAGTTAACATATCTTGTGTTATTGTGTCATTGTGTATGTTTATCTTTATATGGTTGTATCTTACATTGATTACATGGTTGAAATCTGTTAGTGGTGATAAAAGTTGTATTTATCTGATAACTGATTCACCCCCCCTTCTCAATTATCTTGGTGGACTTTACTTTCTAACAATTGGTATCAGAGCATCAGGTCCTTGAAGGAAAAGTTTAACAACTTAAGGAGATCTATGATGACTCATTTCAGGAAAGAAAGCCCTAAATTTGATGGAGTAAACTATGAAAACTAGAAAGAAAACATGAAGACACATTTGCTATGTTTAGGACCGGGATATTGGTTGATTATAAAGAATGAGACGACTATCATTGAACAAGAAAAAATTAAAGAATGTACTGAAACAGAAAGAGATCCATTCATGTGTAACATACCTACCACATAAGCACTCTTATCAGCACTTCCAGAGAATGAATACAGTCAGGTAAAAAATCTAAGGGCATCTTATGAGATTTGGTTAGCTTTACAATCTACATTTGAAGGTGATGTACATGCTAAGAGAATTAGATTACATAATTGGATATGTTTATTTCAAGATGCAAAGATGATGGAAGATGAATCTGTTAGAAGTTATATTGGTAGGATATCAGAGATTTTTGCAGGTATCAAAGCTTGTGAAGGAAACAAGACTGAGGATGAAGTGATATGGAAGATTCTAAAGACATTGACTCGTGTATTTAGATAGACATCACAAATGATTGAACAAGTTATACCTTGTACTGAGAAGTTTACCAAAGAAAATCTTCTTGGAAGATTAGAAGCAGCAAAGATAGGCTTGAGACAATTTGGATATCTACCTAGAATTGAGAGCATTTAGTGAACTTAGTGTTCACCCTACTTTGTCAAGAAGTACTAGTGTCAATGGAGACTATGCTAGTTGTAGCAGATCTAAGATTGAAGAAGATAAAAATATTGAGGAAGGAATTGCCTTACTTGTGAAGAGAGAACCATAAGGTAAGAAAAGCTTTAAATGTTGGACTTGTCAAGAATATGGTCATTTCACATCTAAATGTCCTAAAAGAGTAAAGAAATATTAGAACTTTAAACCTAGAGGATCCAAAGAATGTTACTATGCTAATGATGAAGAACTTGAGGCTAGTGTTGAGAAATTATTAAGTGAAAGTGATAATGAGAATAATGAGATAGGATTTGTAGCTATAAAAGAAGAAAAATCTAAAACTAAAGTTAAGGAAGAGAAATGTTTAGTTTCCCAAGTAGAAAAGAAAAATGATTGGATTATAGATAGTGGTTGCTCACATCATATGACTAGAGACATGAAGAAATTTGTAAAGTTTAACAATTTTGATGGAGGAGTTGTTAGAGTTGGAAACAATGCACCTTGTTTGATAAAAGGTATAGGATCTATAACTCTTGATGGAAAGACCAACACTTATGATGTTTATTTTGTGGATGGATTGAGACATAATATTTTAAGTGTTGGAAAATTAGTTGATAAGGGATATCAAGTTTGGTTTACTAAGAAAACATGTGTGATCAAGGATAAGGATGGAAATCTAATTGGAACAGGATCAAGAACCAAAGGTAATGTATTCCAGTTGAATCTTGCAGAGATGACATGTTTGATTACTAAAATTGATGACAGTTGGTTATGGCATAGAAGATTTTTTCATATAAACTTTGATAACATTGTGAAAGTAAGTACTACATTTGTAGTAAGAGATTTGCCAAAGATTATGAAACCTACTAGCATGATTTTCAAGGAATGTGTGATGACTAAGCAGAAGAGAAGTTCATTTCCAAGCAAGAAGTTTACATCAGTAGAAAAGTTGGAAATTGTTCATACATATTTGAGCGCTCCCACAAGGACTAGAGGATTCTATGGTGAAAGGTATTTTATGATTCTTGTTGATGAATTTACAAGAATGATGTGGATTGCATTTCTTAAAAAAAAGTCAGAAGCATTTGATAAATTCAAGCTGATTAAGAACAAAATTGAGAATGAATCTAGAATGAAGATTAAATGTTTAAGGTCTGATAGAGGTGGAAAATTTACTTCAAAAGAATTTAACACTTTTTGTGAAGTGAATGGAATTAAGAGGTAGACTTTAGCCCTAGAACACCTAAACAAAAATGGTATTGCATAAAGAAGGAATAGATCAGTAACTAAAGAAACAGGAGCTATGTTATTTGAAAATGACTTGGCGAAGACATTTTGGAGAGAAGTAGTGAAAAAAGAAGTATATACAATGAAAAAAGTAAAAATAAGAGCAGATACAAACAAGACAGCTTATGAATTATGGTTTGGACATGCACCATCAGTTAAGTATATCAGAATTTTTGGAAGTAAGTGTTATAAATTAAAAGATATGATGACATTGGAAAGTTTGACCCTAGAAGTGATGAAGGTATATTTCTTGGTTATTCATTGAAAAGAAAATCTTATAGATGTTTCAATAAGAGAACTAAAATTATTTTTGAGAGCGCAAATCTTGAAGTTGATGAGAAATTAAAAATTTAGGAAATAATGCTTGATTATGAATTTGAAGAAGAAGTTTGTCCAAGAGTTAATCTAGAAAATGTTGAATTATTCTATGAAACTGACAGTGAATTGTAGAATGAAATTCATACTGAGGAAATCAAAGAAGAATCTAGAGATGAACAAAGGACTAAGACAGTGAGACCTAACATGAATCTAGCAAGAAATAACCCTATTGATCAGATTATTGGGAACATAGAAAAATGAGTTCTCACATGGAATAAGGTACAAGAAGTTTGTTTGATTTCTCAAGTTGAACCTAAAACTACTGATGAAGCTTTTAAGGATGAAAATTGAATTAAAGAAATGAAGGAAGAACTAGATCAAATTGAAAAGAATAAGACTTGGACTTTGGTCCCTAGACCTAAAGATAAGAATGTTATAGGAACCAAATGGGTATTCAGGAACAAGATGAATGAACAAGGAGAAGTTGTAAGGAACAAAGAAATATTGGTATGTAAAGGATACTCACATTAAGAAGGAATTGATTATGAAGAAAATTTTGCACCTGTTGCAAGAATTGAAGTAGTAAGAATGTTTTTGGCTTATGCAGCTTTCAATAAATTCAAAGTATATCAGATGGATGTTAAGTCGGCATTTTTGAATGGAGAATTAGAAGAAGAAGTCTATCCTAAATTTTTTCCCTTACTCATGAAGGAGACATGGTATGTAAACTAAACAAAGCTTTATATGGACTAAAATAAGCACCTAGAACATGGTATGCAAGACTAGATAAGTATTTGATAAAATTGGGATTTGGTAAAGGGACAACAAACAGTAATTTGTATCTAAAAGAAATTGAGAATATTTTGTTGGTTGTAGTTATTTTTGTTGAATCTTTGGAGGAGAAGATGAAGCTAGTGATAAATTTGTGGAAGAAATGAAGATAGAATTTGAGATGAGCATGATTGGTGAAATGAAATATTTTTAGGATTATAGATAACATAGAACAATGATGGTATTTTTCTATGTCAAACAAATTATTTGAATGACTTATTAAAAAGATTTGGAATGGAAAATTGTAATTCAGTTGGCACACCTATGATAACTGGACATAAGTTATCTAGCGCAAATGAAACTCTTGTTGTTTAATAAAAGAAGTACATATCTATGATTGAAGGATTACAATACTTAACTCATACAAGACCAGATATATCACATGCAGTTGGAATTGTTCCAAGATTTCAAGATGGTCCTAAAGAATCACATTATGCAACAATAAAAAGAATACTGAGGTACTTGAAAGGAACAATTGAACATGGATTATGGTATGAAAAAACTGATGACTTTACCCTATGTGCATACACTAATGCAGATTGGGGAGGCAACGTTGATGACAAAAAGAGTACAAGTGGTGAAGCATTTTTACTTGGAGGAAGATTGGTTTCTTGGCTAAGTAAGAAACATAATAGTATTTCACAGAGCATAGAAGAAGCCGAATATGTAGTAGCAACAAAAAATTGTAATCATATAATATGGATGAAACAAATGTTGAAGGATATTGGAATCAAGTTTGATGAGCCTGTTGTTATACACTGTGATAACACTAGTACAATAAGTGTGTCAAAGAATCTTGTATTGCATTCAAAGAAAAATAATATTGAAATAAAGTATCATCTAGTGAGGGAGAAAGTTGCAGAAAAATAAGTTACACTTGAGTATATAAGTACAAAGGAGAAGATTGCAGATATATTTACAAAACCCTTACCTAAAGATACATTTGAATATTTAAGAGGTGTGCTTGGGGTTATGCCCCAACTTACTATTGGAGAGTGATGTAGTTTTTTGCATTAGTCCAGTGGTATAAGAGCTCTATCTTTTATGGATTATATGTTGGTACTTCCTCTATGGGGGAGTATGTGTGTTTGATTTGAGTCACAAAGGACTCTAGTGAATGTATATTTTTGAAAAGTGTCTTTTTACATTGAAGTTGTTGACATAGTGATGTATTATTTGTCATTGATGTCAATGGGGGAGAAGGATACAAGCAATATAAAATGGAAAACTATAAGAATTGAATAGAAAAACAAAACAAGATTTGATTGATGAAGAGGATTTGAAAACATTTTCAAAGTAGTAGTGTTGTAGTTGGTATTTATGGAACTTGGATTTTTTTTCGTCTATTTTTCCATCAATGCCAATGGGGGAGATTGTTAGGAATGAATGTTGAATATATCCTATGGGGGAGTATTTAGAGCCATTCTATAGTAGTTGTAGTTGCATTCATGACTATGATTGTCATTGATGTCAACACAGTGATCTACTGGAGATTAGCAGAGAAGCAAAAAATGTTTGAATTAGTATATGTGGAGTATTGCAGATCAAGCTATGTGGAGTTGAGGACTTACTCTATATTGTTTCTTGAGATCATTTTCAAGAGTGCATATAGAAATTCAATTATTCATGATAGTTATGTGTAATTTAGTGGAAGCAGTATTCAGGTAGAGTTCCTGAGAAGTGGTTTGTGGTAACTGAATGATATCTCCTAATCGGGATACAATCTAGGAATACAAAGTTGTAAAATTGATGAAGAATCTTTGGTGGTGACCTGGATGAGATAGTGTGGTCAGAGGTTGCATGTGTGAAGATTTATTCTATTAAGAAGCCAACAGTCTTATGTAATTGTGAAAATATTATGTAACATATAAAGATTTATATTTTGTAATTGGTTAAGCCTTGTATGATGACTCATTTTTAATTACTTGAGTGTGGTATAAAGGGAGGATTTTTTTCTTATTTGTAATATGAATGTGTGATATGTGAAAAGAAAGAATTGTAAGAGGATATGCGAATTGCAGAGATCTGGTGAAGCAGTTGGTGTGGTTTGGTGCAGTCAGAGGAGAAAAGATAAGTTTGTTGAGATCAATAATTATTTGGTATTATTCTGTTGAGTAATACAAAGATTTTTTGGATGGTGTGTTCAGTGATCTTTCCATTGAAGCTTTTTGGATAGTGGGTCCTTCTATCTTCCATAACTCTTAACCGAGTTAGACTCTTATAACAGGAATTCAAAGTCTCCTAACAAGGACTCATATGTACCAAATGTATTTCATAAGACTCCTAACAGAGTCCATCCTCTCATAGGGAATTTTCATATTAGTACATATTTTGCAAGCATCATTCCCACCGGGGTTTACTCTTTGATCAAGAGGTTCCCTAGTTAACATATCTTGTGTTATTGTGTCATTGTGTATGTTTATCTTTGTATGGTTGTTTCTTACATTGATTATGTGGTTGAAATCTGTTAATGGTGATAACAGTTGTAGTTATCTTTGTGGACTTTACTTTCTAAGACTCATGTGGTTATAAAGAAGAATGTTAGTGATAGTGGTAAAAGTCTTAATGAGTATATGGATGAGTTTGAGAATCATTTCAATAAATCTGTAAATTAAGAGGATGAGAAAGTATGGAAGATAAAAGAGTTCAATAAGGCATTGGTTTAGGGAGAGACAGTAGATGCTATTGTGTCTTTGCATGATGATTTCATTGAGACATCGACCTAGAAGGCCGCATGGCCTTAGGGGGAGCATTGGATGCATATAATAGATTATATCCAACCCCTAATAATTCTATGGAATAAACTCATGTTAGCTTAGATATGGTGTGTACAGACACTATGGATTCTATGTTTCTGATTGCAACACTTGGAGATTCATATCTTTTGTTCATGAGATTTTGTTTAACAGGACAGTGTGTGAAGTTGAGCTACATGTGATTAATGCACTTACTCAACTTGTGAAGGATAAAAGAGCTTGAAGCATATCATTTCTACACTATTTAATAATCAACAATCAAGGAGAGCAATGTGAAGAAGCATTTTAGCCACCTAGAAGCCACTTTGCGTGATCAATTCAAGCAGAAGTTTTAGAATTTAGCATGTTAAAGGTATTTATACTTTATACTCTTTTAGAAGTTATGAATGCACTCGTGATTTTTGATGTTATGGACATACCAAGGTACAAGTTTAAGAAACATTTGTTTAAGTCTTTTGAGGATGATCTGGAAGGAGCATTTTCAAAAACCCCTTACAGCATGTTGCATGTTGAGGACATTAGGGCATACATACACTGCAAGTATGAGATCATATGAGATGTCAATATCTATAGTGAATTAGATGGGATGATAGAAGTAGATGAAAAGATGGTAGAAGAGTTTAAACACTTGGAAAACCAGTTCATCATCAAATTAACCCTACTGAATGAGTTCCATGAAATTGAATGGTTCAAGATAATCCTAAGTAGAATCCATGACCAATTTACATGGATTGGAGAACAACTAGTAAAGATATGTGCTCAAATGATTCATGAAATAACCGGTTTGGATAATACTAGAGCCCTCCTAGTAGCAAAGAAAAACATAAGAAAATAGGTGAAAACCCAAACCCAAATAATTTTTTGAAAATGTGAAGTTTGTTAAGAAAGACAAGTCTAAGGCATTCAGGTTTGGATCACTTCTGGTTTATATGTACATCTACATTATACACAAATTCCCTGGCATGCACTCTAGAGCATGGAAAGATGATGTACCTACTGGAATTCAAATTTCTGAGAGCTACCAAAGACAAGACAAGAATTGGATAGATGAAGAACTATTTGATATGACCAAAATCCTACAAAGGAAGATGAAGGAAAGATATAGGATACCTGAAGATCTAGTTGAGAGTTTGAAGGACACTATTTGTTTCATGGTTGAAACTGATTGTGTGTTCTTTGAGGCAGTTGAGCCTAGGAAGAAATGATGTTACCCTATGGGGTATGAAGTTAGTTTTGAAGTTCTAACTATGCAAGTTGAGCATGTATTGGTAGTAGAAATAGACACTTCTGAAGAAAGATGGGAAACATATAGTGAAAAATCTAAAAAAATTAGAGAAGAATAGGATAAAGGGACTAGGAAGAGAAAGATGAACAAAACAATTGAGGACATTACTGCGAAGGTAGGAATCACTAGGGAGCAGCTGAAGAACATAAGGAAAAATATGACAGAAGCATCTACCAGCATGGAAATTGATGCACCTCCCCTTTCTGAAGCTAAAAAGATAGTAAGTCCTACACCGAACATAATTGATTTATCAGTCTCACATGAGAAGATTGTAGAAGAAGTTATACCTACAAGAACACCTAGAAGATCCACATGATCTACCAAAAAAATAAGTCCTAAGAATCATAAGGTAGAAGCTAAGACACAGAAGGAAGAATAAAAATTAATAGAGAAGAGGCCACAAGATCTGTGGAAGCCATACATTCAAATGTTACAAAAGAGAGTGATAAGGGATGGAAATATGAAAACAATAAATAGATACTATGAAAGGTATGACCCTGAAAACAAGCAATAATTGAGGACACTATAATTGAACACTTGTTAGTTTTCAAGAACTTGTTAGAGATAGAAGGAAGCATTCCTAAGGAATTGTACATAGCAAGTTGGAGATTAGAAAACAATTAGCACAATATGAGGATGAGAAAATAATGAACAAGGCTATTGAAGACATGTTATCTATTATCTCAATACAAGAAAGAGAGAGAATCATCAAAGAATTGAAAACTTTATTGAGGACTAAGGCTAGACTGGTGAAAATTATGGCAAGAAGATATGATGAAGTCAAAGAAGATACTCAAAAAGGAACTGGACCAAATCCTTATGAGTGACATGCTTGTAAAGACCCCACCTCCCAAGTGTACCAAACCTACAACTTTGGGAATTGGAGAAAGTTCTAAGACAGTTGAAATGTGTCAGCAAGCAAGCAAAGCTAGCATGCAACCAGACTTCTTTGTCTCGGGTGTGCCTATGACCCTTGACACATCACATGATGTAAATGACTCATTCTTAGATAGTGAGATGATAGTTAAAGAAGAAGGATAGATAAAGGTACAACATACAAAGGTAAAATAGGAAGAGAAGGTACAAGAGAAGGAGATACAACAAGAAGAAAGGAAGGTAGAAGAGACTGGAGCAGAAAAAGCAGTTGAGGTAAGAGTTGAGAAAAAGAAAGAATCAGACACCTCCTCTAATCTATTGTTGGAATGTATGGCCAAACCAGTGAGTGCAGATGGTCGATAAGGATCTTCACTGCTATGCTATTATGCTTCAAATCACTTCAATAGAAAATTACTCTGCAAACATCTAAGAATATCCTGATACAAAGTATGACTAAGAAAGTAATAACATAAAACAGTGGAAAAGGATGTTCATCCTTCTTATTTTTTTGAGTTTTACTCAAGGAAGACTAACCTTGTGATTCTCTCTTCAAGGAATCAACAATATGAACTATACCACAAAGATATAGTCCTATAAAGATATGCATGAACTTAAAAACACAAATGTACTAGTAATTATATTTTGTTCTTGATGACTGAAAGATGACTATATTATAGAAATTAGACTAGTGCCTATTCCATTGGGCAAAAGAGTTTGAATGTAAATCCATAGGAAGATTTCAAGGAAATACAGTAGAATGCCTTACAAACTATAGGCAATCTGAATATAATGCCTTACAAACTATCATGTCAATCTTATGTTGTTGTCATCAAAATCCTAACAAATATGTTTACTCTCTGAAATTGCTTATGAGAATTTAATCCTTTCCTTGAAAGAAATTCACAATCAATTAGACTAGTGGCCTTACAACTAGTATGTTTTTAAATGCCTTACAAATTAAAACATACAAGAGTAGAACATAGAGAAAAGAGACAATAACAAAATAAGACAGAAATTGTAATGTATTTTATTGAAAATGAGCCTATCTCAATACATACAAATCTTGAAGTTCAAGAGCCTAGACACAGGACTGGGAAATCTACTCTGTAGAGAATTTCAATATTCATCGCTCTCAAAAATGAAGTTACAACTACTAATAAAACATCTTGGAATCCCCGAGGATGCAACAAGCTTCAGATATTTTAAGCCCTAACCCTAAAACAGGAAGAGACAAAATACATGGAGGCCTTCAAATGATGAGAAGACAAAAAACCTTTTGAACTTATATGATATCTGATCTATTTTTTATAACTGACACCTTTGCAAGACATTCCCAAAAACTCAGCTTCCACCCTTTTGAGAAAATCAAATCATAATGAAGGCCTTGGAAGAATCAACAAATCTAATCTGAAAAAGAAACCCAGGAAAGTTCTACAAAAGGAAAACCAATTTGCATGTAATCAGATTCTGTAAAAGATACGATTCACTCCCCTATGCCAGATCTACAAATTAATCATTTATGAAATTGAAATATCTCTCTCAAAATTTGATCTCAGATTAAAGAATCCATTACTTCTCTCGCCCACTTGATCAAATCTGATTTTAACCATCACCAATGCATTCCTTGTCTTCTCCCATTTTCAAAAACATATTATAAGCCTATATTCTGATAAAAAATGAAATTATCTCCTAAGTCTAGACTATATCTGATTTTAAATTTTTTTTGAATCTTTAAATCTGCCTTTTATGCTCAAACCTCACCAAAATTTTCCAAGTGTCATGATGTGATTGGATGCCCGGACAAACCCTAGCCTTAACCTTTGATTTGGAGACTGGGCGACTGCCTTTGATCTCTGAGTTTATCCAACGAACTGGCGAATAGACCTAGTCTCTTAATCTATAAATCAATCTCTTAACCATAGTTACATCAAGAAAACTCATGACAAGCCTTAGTCTCCAAGTCCTTGGATCCTCTTTTGGCAACTTGGCGACTTCAACAATCTCATGATCTCAGGATTTTCGGCCTCTAACCATCAGCATCTCACGACTTGGCGACTAACTGCCTGCTGGATCTATGGATGTCAAGCACTTAACTATGAGGATCTGGAGACTACGTGACCATGTAATCTCTGAATCATGCAACATTTGGTCCTTAACCACCAGCATCTGACGACCTGGCAATTAACCGTGTTCTCCAGGTCTCTGGACTTTTGCCTAACTGTCAGTTTCATCTCGTGAAAGCATGACCAGCTACCACATGTCCTCCTTAGCCATGTCATCACTATCACTCATTTGTAAAATTTCCTATCTCTAGGCCTGTGAACATGCTTCCCGAGGTAGCCTCTAGTACATGTGCGCAAGCCGATCCTCCTACTCTTTCTTCTAACTTACTATGTGAGTGGAGTTTCTTTGAAGCATATGAACTGCTCATTTTGGGATCAATGGGGGATTAAGTTTTGGAATTTTTAAATGTTTTATTAAAATATACCTTAGTGTGCCCAGCTGGCACACACTTTTGAGTGGGCCCACAAGATAGAGGCAACCAAAACCTCTTCTGTTCACTTGATTTACTTATTACCTGGGTGGTATTCCATTTAAACATCTCTTAAACACATTTCTAGGTGCATGTAGGACACTGATTTCCACACAACAGCCCCATTTTACTCACTCTCCATAGCCTCTTCTTTTTCCTTTGGGTTTGTAGGCCAACACCTTATATGGAAACTCACGCAAGCATCCAATTAGCTTGCAGACAACATTCACCTTGTCTCGCGTGACCTCTTCCTTCACTTGCCTTTTTTTTATGCACTACCCCCTTTGATTATAGGCAACCTCATCTAATATTCACATGCTAATCCCTTTCACTTTGTATTTGCACTGGCATTTTCTTTCATAAGATGCATCACACACTCCCTACAAATCACTTGGTACTGGCATCCTCAAAAATGCCAATGTGCATAGCTTTTTGGCTTCCCCTCACTCATGTACTCTATGACTGGTATTTAATTGAGGCTTGCAGATGTCATCACCCACCTCTACATGCCCTTCTTTGTTTGTGTGAATATATACTAGCCTACATCCTTCTAAAAGGTTCAATTGTATCCTTGTTGATCTATCTGGGCACGATACCCATGAGTCTTGGTCCTATTATTCTTATACAATTCTGACGTTGAGTGGATTAATAGAGAATGCCAAAGCTATCCATGTACAAGCTCCTCCAATATGTATGTGAACCCACTACAGAAGTCGTAGTCACCATTTGTTACTATATTCAATTGCTTCAATATTTATATGATATGTTATTGAGCTGATGATTATCATTCAAGAAATTATTTCATCTCCATGTGGATTCCACTTGTCTTAGTGAGTCAATGGTGGCCAGCTACTCTAGCACTTCCATCAATTTGCCTTTCCAAGGATTCTTATTTCACATGATTGGTATTTCTTCTTTGTCGCTATTAGTGGAAAGGGGATATCGTAAGAGTTCCCATTTGCATCGACTATTTATTTTGTTATGAACTTTTCCTTATTCATCATTGGGTAAGAACAAAGGTAGGCATAATATTCTTCCACCGCTCACAATCATGGTGAGACATATGTATTGATAGTTTGTCTCATACTCCACGCACCTCTAGCTCCTCTTTGCATGAATCTTCTGCAAGTCTTACATAAATGATTTAGTTTTAAAGGCTAGTCCATGACTCATAGCTTATGCATATCTAGGTACATGCACATACTATCTTTATTTTGTTGTGCATTGCTAGTCTCCATTTGGCGTTCACACTGCTAGCATTCTTTGTTCTATCTTTTGTTGTGCACTGGCAGCACATTTACTTTGGCAACCTTCTACAACATGTGTGGACACCTCTACAACTAAGTGCACACACCCAGTGCCAATACACAGATCCTTTGTCATGTACAAACACATCCAAACTAGTTTGCATATCACCATGCTTCTATTTATCATTTAGCTTATGATTGGTGCTTTTTCTTTGGTGCATTCTTCCATCATCTGATGCACACCTTAACCCTTTTATTTTAATTTGTTCATTCTCATGCTCTAACTATTAATCCTTTGTTATTCATTTCCTTTGAAAGGTGCACAGCCACATTAAAACACCTCAGTATGGAGATTATAGGAACACTGGCATGTGTCCTTCAAAATAATACAAAGGCCGGCCCACCATGAAAATGCACTACTACACGCAGAACTTCAAACATGAATGTGGCATGCATATTTTGAAAAAATTGGGCTCCAACACATTTACATCAGATTTGAAACACTAACTTTGACACACCCTTTAGAGGTTAAATACTTTTAAACTCCATAATTACCTCTATTTTCCTGAAAAGTAGCCTCAAGATGAAAATAAAGAACACCGTGTAATAAAAATAATCACATAGTGCACTTCTTTACACCCTTTGCAAAGTTACCAAATAACATCAGCTGGCTTCCAAAAAGTAGCTTCAAAAACTGACCAAAAGACCTCACTGGAACACGCCATCCAGAGTACAGGCTCACCTGCACCATATAAACACATATACCAAAGGAGAAATAATGAGAAGAGCTGACCAAAAATATTTTAATAACCAAACATGGCCAGTCTGAAAACTGAAACTGTCTGCACTGCCAAAATCACACAAGTCACCTCTGGAACTAGCCTTAAAAACTCACCAACTGAGATCTTTAGGAACTCAAAACTTGGGAATTGATTAACCTCCACACAAGGTACATGAATCCATAATCAAATCACCCAAAAGATGAAGTGGTCGGTTACAATCAGACGCCAAAGTTAGCCCGTTAGAAACATTTAGGACTAAAACAATGAAATGTACATAAATCTGATTTGGAAACGACCTGGGAAAGTAATCAAATGGATTGGTAGAGACCTCAAAATCTAGATGAAAGTACACTTCTATGTCTAAAGTATGGTAAAACATTCAATTATGCATGACCCCAAACCGGGTGCGAACTAGGAGACCTCAAAGTAGGCTACTCAGAAAATTGGACAATGCACTCTTGGTGAAACTTAACAATCTGCAAACAGAATGACACTGGCAAACAGGTCAAACGGGCACATGGGGGGCTGAAAATTTGCATGGAAACTCTCTCTCATGCCTAAAACATGATGCAACAATTAGCATGATATGACCAATCACAAGGCAAAAGAAGAAGACCTCCAAAGTGAGCTACTTTATACAATTCTGGACAAACACAAAATGTAGAATTCTGTGAACACCTCCAAAAGCCTATTCCCTAAACATGCCAGAAACAAAAATTAAAAGTTCAAACCCACTACATATGTCAAATGAATGGCAATAAACACCCTATCCTAGTGGTGCATTATGAAGAACAACATGACCCAATTTTCAATGCACTCAAACTAGGCACCTTAACTAATTTTTCAAAAGTATAATTCTGACACTTAGAGAAATTTTTTGAACATGGACTAAAAAATATAGATTGAATTTTTGAGCTCCAATAGTGGCTCTGATTGGGGATGCATGCCCCATGTGGGCATGCAAAGAATCTAAAATCTTTAGTACAACAGACCACCCAAAGAAGATCAACTTTAACACTTTCTTTCAAAACTCCAAACCGGGAACCCTCTGCTAAAAGAAAAGACACAATTGAAAGGAAAGAAACTATACATGAACTTACAATATTCACAAAAAGGCTCAAAGTGCAAAAACTCTAACCAATTCTTACCCCTATCAAAAAAATGATTCTCATCTCCATACAATGGAGGTAAACTAAAATTACATCTCTCATCCAGCCTGTCAAAAATATTGTGGTCCACTTTCAGCATATCATAGAAAAAATGATTAATATACTTACCATCATCCAACAAGATTATGCCATTACATTTCCATCAATACTGATCACCTTGTGACATAAGAGCATCACACTCTTGATTGTCAACATCGTGCTCAAAAATGAAACACTTCAACTCAACTTCATGGCTGGAAATACCAGCATTCCGATCATTAGTTTGCACAAAGGAATACATTATTTCTATCTCATCACTTTGCAAACTAACATAGAACTTCTCGGGAAAAATATTTGATTACATAAAATTGAAAACAACTTGTTGATCACAAACCACATCAGCATCTTCTAGGAAAGCAGAAGCACTGTCAGTGACTGAATCCTTAATCATTTGTAAATCTGAGAAAACATATTCAGATTTGTCACAGTTTCCAACATCAACATGTAAACAAGAACCATAGATAGCAGGCTCTTGAAAATTAGAACACTCAGTAGTACATTCATCAGTATACTCATCAAATATAACATTATAATGATATGTACTCTCCACTTGCATATCTTTTAACTCAAATATAGGAGAAGGAAAATCAGTAAATGTTTCATACATCATGCCATCACTTGAATCATCTTCATCAAAATTTATATCTATCAGGCATGCAAGTCCTGAAACAAACTTAGGAGCATACCTCTGAAACTCAGTCTCCAAGAGCTCTAAAATTTTCTCACTACTTAGTGAGTACTGAACTTCACATTCCATCTCTTTGGTCCCATTGGTGATTCTACAAATATCTTCTTTGTTTGGAGTAGGTACTAAAAACTCCTGACTCACACTATTTTGTGCAAAGCAATCATTGCAGAAACTTTGATCCGCATCATATTCATCTTTTTTTTGTTTGCACAAATATCTTTTATACTGAGACAATAGCGTTGTCCTCTTATGCTGATAAAAGGGAAGACCTACAAACTTATGAGGAGCATCACTAACCGTAGACTCTTCTTCATCATCTTCATACTCATTGACCTCACTACCAACATCATAATCAGCATCATAAGTACAAATAGATTCAATATCATCTTAAACTTTAGATTCAAAATATTCTATTGAATTTATCCACTTCTCGGTTTGCTTAATACCTTCTTCTCTATGAGATGCAGACCAATTTACTAATTCAGGTAGAAAAAGATCTAAAAACAAAGAAATGAATGTAGACCCTAGAATTTTAACGCCATTTGGAATATTTTTATATCCATTGAGGAATCTCTTATAAAACTCTTGTGTTGATTCCCTTTTCCCTATTTTCCCCACATGTCTTCTTAAGAACACTATGGCTTCCTCTTGGATTCTTTGTCTCAAAAAATTTTCTTCATACTCTGACAAAGAACCACCACAAGCAAGCATAGCAGACCCATTGATCTCTATGTCCTCCATTGTTTACTATTTCATACTTCACTGAAATTTTTTCAAAACTACAATCCTAATTTTTTGAAGCATGCAAATCTCTATTTCACAACTTGTTCCTTTTCTTAGTGCTCAAACCACTTAATAAAGAAACATTTTTTATGCTTTGAAAAATAAAATACCTGGAAGTATGTGGCTTAAATGCAACTTGCTGATTGGAAGACTGATAGATTTGAAGCTTTCTTCACTGAAATCTTTGTAGAGTCCCCACCTCCTTGAACAAGACAGATATTTTAAAAATTGAAAACTCTTTTTGTATCCTTTTCCATCAACAAAACTTCAACAGAGTATATAAATTGTTTATCAGGACTGAAAATACATCATTTTTATACACTGATCAAATAGAGAACTTTAGAGTCACCACTCACAACTTGGTGAGATGATTTGGAACCTTTTTAAAACTAACTCTTATACACTTTAATGGGAACCACGGGATAAATGAATAAGCCAGCCAAGAGTCTAGCTCTACTCGTACCCACGTTATTCTAACTTCACTTAACATATCCAGAGTAGAGTCTCTAGTTTGTTAGGGCCTTTTCTTGTAGGATCAAACTTAGTGAATAGATATGTTTGATTCTTAGATTTGTGAACTCTCAAGTTTGACAAGAAAGAGTCTAATTGATGAGGATTGGATAAGATCCTCCTTTTGCTTGGAGCTCCACAGGACTCAGGTGGGTATTGCCTAGATAGTTTTACTATATTTCAAGTAAACATTCAGATGGTGGATAAGGGTCTTCACTGCTATGCTATTATGCTACAAATCACTTCAATAGAAAATTACTCTACAAACAGATGAGAATATCCTAATACAAAGTATGAATAAGAAAGTAATAACATAAAACAGTGGCATAAGGATGTTCATCCTTCTTCTTTTTCTGAGTTTTACTCAAGGAAGGCTAACCTTTTGATTCTCTCTTCAAGGAATCAGTAATATGAACTATATGACCTAGATATAGTCCTATCAAGATATGCATGAACTTAAAAACACAAATGTATTGGTAATTATATTTTGTTCTTGATGACTGAAAGAGGACTATATTACAGAAATTAGACTAGTGCCTATTCCATTGGGCAAAAGAGTTTGAATGTAAATCCACAGGAATATTTCAAGGAAAGACAGTAGGATGCCTTACAAACTACATGCAATCTGAACAGAATGCCTTACAAACTATCTTGTCAATCTTATCTTGTTGTCATCAAAATCCTAACAAATATGTTTACTCTTTAAAATTTCTTATGAGAATTTAATCCTTTCCTTGAAAGAAACTCACAATCAATTAGACAAGTTGCCTTACAACTGGTATGTTTTTAAATGCCTTATAAATTAAAACATATAAGAGTAGAACATAGAGAAAAGAGACAATAAAAAATAAGACAGAAATTGTAGTGTATTTTATTGAAAATGAGCCTATCTCAATACATACAAATCTTGAAGTTCAAGAGCCTAGACACAGGACTAGGAAATTTGCTTTGTAGATAATTTCAACATTCATCCCCCTCAAAAATGAAGTTACAACTGCTAATAAAATATCTTGGAATCCCTGAGGATGCAACAAGCTTCAGATGTTTTAAGCCCTAACCCTAAAATAGGAAGAGACAAAATACATGGAGGCCTTGAAATAGTGAGAAGACAAAAAACCTTTTGAACTTATATGATATCTGATCTATTTTTTATAACTGACACCTTTGCAAGACATTCTGAGAAAATCAACTTCCTCCCTTTTGAGAAAATCAAATCATAATGAAGGCCTTGGAAGAATCAACAAATCTGATCTCAAAAAGAAACCCAGGAAAGTTCTACAAAAGGAAAACTAATTTGCAAGTAATCAGATTCTGCAAAAGATACGATTCACTCCCCTATGCCAGATCTGCAAATTAATCATTTATGAAATTGAAATATCTCTCTCAAAATTTGATCTCAGATTAAAGAAGCCATTACTGCTCTCACCAACTCAATCAAATATGATTTTAACCACCGCCAATGCATTCCTTGTCTTCTCTCATTTCCAAAAACATAGTATAAGCCTATATTTTGATACAAAATGAATCTGCAAGGTTTAATCTTCTGGGCACACTCTATCATTAAAATATTCAAAATTATCTCCTAAGTTTGGACTATATCTCATTTTAAATTCTTTTGGAATCTTTAAATCTACCTTTTATGCTCAAACCTCACCAGAATTCACCAAGTGTCATGATTTGATTGGATGGCTAGACAAACCCCAACCTTAACCTTTGATTTGGAGACTGGGTGACTGCCTTTGATCTCTGAGTCTCTGAAAGAAATCATTAACCACAAGTTTATCTGGTGAACTGGAGAATAGACCTAGTCTCTTAATCTTTGAATCAATCTCTTAACCATAGTTACATCAAGTGTCCTCATGACAAGCCTTAGTCTCCATGTCTCCGGATCCTCTTTTGGTGACTTGGCAACTTCAACAATCTCATGATCTCTAGATTTTAGGCCTCTAACCATCATCATCTCGTGACTTGGTGACCAATCACCCGTTGGATCTCCAGATGTCAAGAACTTAACCATGAGGATATGGAGATTGAGCGACCATGTAGTCTCTGAATCACACAACATTTGGTCTTTAACCTCCATCATCCGACGACTTGGTGACTAACCGCATTCTCTAGGTCTCTGAATTTTTGCCTTACTGCCGATTTCATCTCACAACAACATGACCAAATCCCACGTGTTCTCCTCAGCCATGTCATCATCATCACTCATCTACAAAATTTCCTATCTCTGGGCCCATTGGCACACTTCCCAAGGTAGCCTCTAGCACACATCCACAAGCTGAGCCTCCTACTATTTCTTCTAACTTACTATGTGAGTGGAGTTTCTTTTAAGCATATGAACTCCTTATTTTGGGATAAATGTGGGATTAAGTTTTGGAATTTTTAAATGCTTTATTAAAATATACCTTAGTGCACCGAGTTGGCACATAGTTTCGGGTGGGCCCACAAGACAGAGGCTGCCACAACCTCTTCTTTTTAATTGATTTACTTATTACCTAGGCGGTATTCCATTTAAACATCTCTTAAACACATTTCTCAGTGCATGTGGGACAATGATTTCTACACATCAGCACCATTTTACTCACTCTCCATGGCCTCTTCTTTTTCCTTTGGGTCTGTAGGCCAACACCTTATATGGGAGCTCACGTAGGCTATATGGAAACTGATGCAAGCATCCACTTAGCTTGTAGACATCCTTGAAATTTTCTCACGTGACCTCTTCCTTCACTTGTCTTTTTGCTATGCGCTGCCCCCTTTGATTATAGGCAGTCTCATCTAATATTCATGTGCCAATCCCTTTCACTTTGTATTTGTGCTGGTATTTGCTTTCATAAGATGCATCACGCACCCCCTGCAGATCACTTGGTACTGGCATCCTCAAAAATGCCAATGTGCATAACTTGTTGGCTTCCCCTCACTCACGCACTCCATGACTAGTATTTAATTGAGGCCTATAGATGTCGTCACGCACCTCTGCATGCATTTCTTTGTCTGTGTGAATCTATACTAGCCTACATCCTTCTAAAAGGTTCAACTATATCCTTGTCAATATGTCTGGGCATGATACCCATGAGCCTTGGTCCTTTTATTCTTATACAATCCTGACGTTGAGTGGATTAATAGAGAATGCCACAACTATCCATGTACAAGCTCCTCTAATATGTATGTGAACCCACTACGGAAGTCATAGTCACCATTTGTTACTATATTCGATTGTTTCAGTATATATATGATATGTTATTGAGTTGATGATTATCATTCAAGAAATTATTTCATCTCCACGTGGATTCCACTTGTCTTAGCGAGTCAATGGTGGCCGACTACTCTAGCACTTCCATCAATTTGCCTTTCCAAGGATTCTTATTTCACATGATTGGTATTTCTTCTTTGTCACTATTAGTGGAAAGGGGATGTCCTAATAGTTCCCATTTGCATCAACTATTTATTTTGTTATCAACTTTTCCTTCTTCATCATTAGGTAAGAACAAAGGTAGGCATAATATTCTTCCACCGCTCACAATCAAGGTGAGACATGTGTATCAAGAATTTGTCTCATACTCCATGCACCTCCAACTCCTCTTTGCATGAATCTTCTGCAAGTCTTATGCAAATGATTTAGTTTTAAAGGCTAGTACATGACTCATACCTTATGCATATCTAGGTACATGCCCATACTATCTTTATTTTTTTGTGCACTAGTAGTCTCCATTTGGCATTCACGCTACCAAAATGCTTTGTTCTATCCTTTGTTGAGCACTGGTAGCACATTCACTTTGGCAGCCTTCTACAACATGTGTGGACAGCTCTGCAACTAAGTGCACACACCCAGTGCCAATACGTAGATCCTTTGTCATGTACACACATATCCAAACCAATGCGCATATCACCATGCTTCTATTTATCACTTAGCTTATGATTAGTGCTTTGTCTTTGGTGTGTTCTTCCTTCATCTGATGCGCACCTTAACCCTTTTATTTTAATTTGTTCATTCTCATGCTCTAACTATTAATCCTTTGTTATTCATTTCCTTTGAAATGTGCACAGTCACATTAAAATGCCTCAGTATGGAGATTATGGGAACACTGGCATGTGTAATTCAAAATAATACAAAGGTCGGCCCACCATGAAAATGCACTATTACATGTAGAACTTCAAACATGAATGTGGCATGCATATTTTGAAAAACTTGGGCTCTGACACATTTACATTAGATTTCAAACACTAACTGGGACACACCCTTTAGAGGATAAATAATTTTAAACTCCACAATTACCTATATTTTCCTAAAAAGTAGCCTCAAGATGAAAATAAAGCAAGTTGTGTAACAAAAATAATCACACAGTGCACTTCTTTACACCCTTTGCAAAGTTACCAAATAACATCAGCTGGCCTCCAGAAAGTGACTTCAAAAACTGACCAAAAGACCTCACTGGAACATGCCATCTAGAGTACAGGCTCGCCTCCAACATATAAACACATTCACCAAAGGAGAAATGATGAGAAGACCCGACCAAAAATATTTTAATAACCAAACATGGCTAGTCTGAAAACTGAAACTGCCGCACTGCCAAAATCACACAAGTGACCTCCGGAACTAGCCTTAACAACTCACCCACTAAGATCTTCAGGTACCAAAAACTTGGGCATTGATTAACCTCCACACAAGGTACATGAATCCATAATCAAATCTCCCAAAAGATGAAGTGGTCGGTTACAATCAGATGTGAAAGTCAACCTGTTAGAAACATTTAGGACTAAAATAGTAAAATGTGCATAAATCTGATTTGGAAACAGCCTCGAAAAGTAATCAAATGGATTGGTAGAGACCTCAAAATCCATAGGAAAGTACACTTCTAGGTCTAAATTATGTTACAACATTCAATTATTCCTGATCCTGAACCGGGTGCGAACTAGGAGACCTCAAAGTAGGCTACTCAGAAAACTGGACAATGCACTCCTAGCGAAACTTAACAATCTCCAAACGGAATGACACTGGAAAATAGGTCAAACAGACACATGGGGGGCTGAAAATTGGCATGGAAACTCTCTCTCATGCCTAAAAAATGACACAACAATTGGCATGTTATGACCAATCACAAGGCAAAAGAAGCATACCTCCAAAGTGAGCTACTTTATACAATTTTGGACAAACACAAAATGCAGAATTCTGGGAACACCTCCAAAAGCCTATTCCCTAAACATGCCATAACTTAAAATTAAATGTTCAAACTCACTACATATGTTAAATGAATGGAAATAAACACCCTATCCCAGTGGTACATTATGAAGAACAACAGGACCCAATTTTCAATGCTCTCAAACTAGGCACCTTTACTAATTTTTCAAAAGCATAATTCTGACACTTAGAGAAATTTTTTGAACATGGACTTAAAAATATAGACTGAATTTTTGAGATCCAATAGGATGAACTCATGAGGTTATCCTTCATGGCTTTGGCTAAGGAAAAAGAGAGATCAGTACAAAGAGGAGATAAAAGGGTAAAGATGATTGCTAGGGAAGTGGAGACAGTAAACAAACTACTCCCTACAGCTATTTTTTTTCAAGGAAAGGATGAAGCAAAGAAACTAGGCATGGCATTAGACAACTTTGACAGTCACTTTGAGTTATTGCTTAAGACTGTAGAGGATAAGGCAAAAAAGAGTTTTCTAGAAAAGAAGTTGAAAGAAGTTTGTTAGTCCATCTCATGGGACTTGGGCATTCTGAAATCAACTACAAGAGAGGCCAAAAGCTATGTGGCAAGAGGAAGGAAGATATACAGTTATTGTATAAATCCTTTTAGACATGTGAAGAATATTGAAGACATCATATCCAAGGATAGGGATACCCTAGACAACATGATGGATAGTTGTGAAACCTCTTCACAAACTGTACTGGAGATGGATAAGGAGGCATCCAAGATATTGGATAAAATTAGTTCTTTGAATGTAGAGAAAGGGAGAGTAGTGGAAAGATTTGGTTTGAAGCTCATCTTATGGAGGTGGAGAAAATAGAAGGTTCAATGACAAGTTCCTTACCCACCGAGCTAAAGGTAGTAGAGATAGCATCATATGCACTGAATGGATTGATCCATGTCAGTGAGCTTCTAATTAATTCATGGGAAGATGAAGTAAAGACCTTGGAAGAATCCTTCCAAGACATTATGAGATTGGTTAGTAAGCATTGAATTCTTATATGCTTAAAATTTTGAAATTTTTTAAGTACCTTTGCCATTGATGTCAAAGGGAGAGGAGAGAAGATAAAAATGAAGAGAGGAAAAGAAGAAAAAAATAAGAAGAAGAAAAAGAAATTAAAAAAAAAAGACAAAAAGTGAAAAAGAGAAAGAGAGAAAGAGAAGAAAAAGATATGTATATATGACATAGAAGGGAGATAGTGCTTAGACACAGTCATTTTTCACTAAGTGTTTCCATCAATTCCAAAGGGAGGGATTGTTGGCAAGTGATGTTTTGGGATCACTAGGAATCACTTAAGGGTTTCCATTTATGGCAACACTTATGCTGGAGTGATCACATGCAGAGAGTTTTGGTATTGGAGACTCAGTCATAAAAATGACTCAATAAAGAATTGGGATAATAGTATACTATGTTAGGAATGGGAACACTCAGAGGGGGGTGGTGAATCAGTGTTCACTGAATTAAATCTTTTGCTTAGATCTTTAATCTTAACTTGAATGCCTAAGTACTGAAATGAACATTAACATAAAAAATATAGAAGAACACAACACATAACACCAATATGATTACAAGGAAACTCAAATAGGTAAAAACCCCAATGGGAATTGACACCCACTAATATTCTATACTTGTGTTTTATGATCCTTATTAGAAGATCTTTAACCCTGTTAGGAGTTGCTTTACAATATATTTAGTATAGTGACCTGGTCAAGGGTCGGACCCTGTTAGGGATATTTTACAATAAACCTATTAGGGGTGGGGACACACTGTCCTAGAGCTCACTGCTCAAGTGGTGAAGGCTACAACCTTCTAATCTCAGATACACACTATATCTATTGGATGAACTGGCACTATTACACTGCTTGTCTGATCAATTCCTTTGATGCACTGATGCTTTGACCTCTTGAAAATATCTAATACATCTTATCAACTCTTCACACACTTCTCTACTTATTTCAACTCTATAACAACTTCCATAGTTAATTACAATGATTCATCTAATATTTATATGCACATACTAAACAATTAAATAGGTCAGCCCTTTAACCGATTACACACAACGCTTCCAATTGAATTGGCTCAAGCATGTTTACAAAAATTTTTAATTACATGTCTATAACTTAATTACAATAGGTGCATAGCCTTTACACAACAATAATATAACCGCTAACCAAAATACCAATAGTCGGCTGCTGCACTATTCATCTCTGGCATTCAATGTCTATGCAACTTGAACTCTCTGTATCTTTCTCATACTGAATCTTCTAATCATGCACTCTTAGATGTGGTATGAATATGATCTTACCAACTTAACTTCTAGGGTGCATACCATAATTTTTTCCTATGCACGTGTGTTGATGCCCCGACCTTCGGGTACTCTATATACTGTCCAGTCTTCAACACTTAGCCAATTTTTGATCTTCTCATCAAGGCGCTGACTCCAAAACACTATATGACTTTTTTGCCATAATGAAAACACTATATTAAGCCATATACACCAGTAGAGTCAAATTTCCAACAATCTCCCCCTTTTTCATTGATGGCAACAAAAGAATATGGCAAAGTGAATAACTATCCCTTAATACAAAAATATTTAATCATATTCTATCTTATATCTCCCTTATATCTTCTTGCTATACATTTTATGTACATAGCTATAGCTCCATATTCTATACATACTCCCAATTTGACATTAATGACAAAGGTGTTACAAAATTGAATCTATACAAGTACTTACACTGAAAGTACATCCAGGTATGCAATCTGTAGATTTTGGATCTCTTGCTTCCAAAATGAAATCAACGCATTGATTGTTTGGAGATGGGCGCATAAGGCATACTGAAGTTTCTCCATCTTCTCCAAATCTGAACTAGGACCTTGATCATATGTCACCATGGTGGCATCGATCTCCTTGATATTCTGATTCAACACATCTAAGGAGGGTGCAAGAGAATTTCTAAGCTGAGTGTGCCTAGCCCTTATCTTTGACATTTCTTTTTCTGCCTTCTCAATTTTGTTAATCTATCCCTGATATACATTGTTGCACATGTTTATATTAGTAGAGGGATCTTCTATTATCCACCTCACCTTTTCAATCAAGGCCTCTACCTCTTGTATCTTCTTGTAGTGGTCGGCTGTCAACTTATCTTGATTCATACAGTCAACAATAATTCTTCTTCCTTTTGTTACAAACTCTTTCAAAGTTGCTTGTCCAACTTTGAGTGAACTAAGGTCAAGTGCAAAGTTACTGACTGATTCACTTAGCCTTTTCTTTCTATAGTTCTCTTTTGCAACTTGAGATGCAGATTCTTCAAAGCTAGCAAAGTTAGTTTTAAAGACTATGAGGATGTTGCTAACATCATCAACTGTACTAACCTTGGACACTTTCTTGTCTAAAATAAATAGGTTGTTCAATATGTTCACTGACTTCACAAATAAGGGATTCCTCATCACTTGTTTCTCTTTGGCTTTTTCCATAGCTAAGACATTGATCTTGATCAGGTCTTCTTCTCCCCATGAATCCAAACTGGTTGTGTCAAGTGTCAAACTTGACAACAATGAAGCTAAGTGTACTAGAGTGATAGGAGTGCTATCCATCACTTCTTGCTTTACTTTGATTAACATTTCAACTGATGGTTCATCTTCTTTTTCTTCTTCTCCTTTTTTCTATTTTTGTTTCCTTTCCTTTTTATTTTTCTATCTCTTTTTCTTTTTCTACCTCTGGTGAGTTACCACCACATAGTGTTTCATCTTCTTGTGTGCTTACAAAAGCTTCTTCAAACTTGTTCAAATACATTTATGTGGCCTCCATAGTAACTTTTACATTATCAATAAAAATTGAGTCATCATTGAGTGTCTTTGTCATGGGCGCTACCTTATCTGCCTCTGTATGTGTTTTAATTGTAGGCGTTGAGTCTTGGGGACCTGTCATAGGTATATTAGTGGGCTTTACCACCTTGACTTCCTTTGTGGGAATTTGAGCTATAGGTGCGATAGGTGGGTACATGTTCCTATTCATGAAAACCTTCTCAAATGCTTTCTCAGTTTCCTTAGCACTTAGTTCATAGTTCTTATCCATGATATTTAATGTTCTTACCTTGGTTCTAAGGTGAGGTTTCACCAGATCTAACAGTAAGGTCTTCTCCTCTAAAGAACACACTAGTAAACTCTCATCTAAGATTTTCTCTCTTATTCTCAGATCTTCCTCCATTTCTTGTCTCTTCAAGAAATCTAAAATGTTCCAAACACTGTCTGGAATCATAGTTTTGAATTTTAGCACTGTCTTCTTAAACTTAAGCATGTGTTTAGAAATCATGCCATGAATCTTTGACTTATCTATTTCACTATACTTATCATAAAATTTGCCTATTTGATCAATCCTTCCTTCATCAACAACCCTTTTACTCAACACTTGAAGACTAGGTCTAAAACCTACCTCTGGAGGTGCCTAAGTGTTTCTTTTACTTCTTGTTGCTCATGAGGATGGATGACTGGTGCTGATCTATCTCTTCCTATTTTCTATTTTCTTATACTCTGGAGGAGTAGTAATATTAACTTTTACTATGGGTGCAGGAGGGGCAACATCAGATTTACCCTTCTGATCATCTGATTTCTCAATTTTCACCTTCTTCATCTTTGGATCATCAGATTTTGTCTTTGTTGCAGTTGCACTCTCTATCTCCAAAGAAATCTTCTCTTGACTTGCTTTGTCTAAGTTGGCTTGGGATACTCTGTGAATTTTTAGAATCTCTTAATTGACTTTGGCAACCTTTCTTTTTGTTGTTGCGTTGTTCAATACAGCATCTACTTCTCTTGTTTTCTCTTCATAAGTTTCCCATCTAGGTTCATTGGGGTCCTTAGGTGCTGACAACAAAACTTGAGCATAAGCCTCTCGAATAGGCTCTTCAACTTCATATCCTAGTGGATGAATCCAATTTGTTCTTGATTCAATAGCCTCCATGCATGTTGTATCAGTTTCCACCACGAAACAAATTGTGTCCTTGTATTTCTCAATAATACTTTTTGAAATCCTATATCTGATCTACATTTTTACCCTAAATGTCTTCAATTCTAGAGTCATTCATCCTTAAGGGTACTTTCTATGGATGCCTTAAAGGATATTTGTGGCATAGTTGGAATAGATTTTTCTAGATACAAAGCAGACACCTTTCCAAGAATATGGAAGTACATATAGATTATTAAAGACCCAAACCTGAATATCTTGGTCTTGTCATGTTTGATGGCTCTTATGTTATCTATTAACTATGTGTGCAAGATCTCAGATGGATTAAACTCTCCATTATCTTTTACCAACCTTATTGCTTCTAGAATGGTGGCCGTTGACACACCGTTTACTCTACTAGTGTGCTGGAACCTATATCCCAGTATTATGGACATCAATTTGATATCTTTCTCCTCTATAGGCTCTATTGTTATTTGGAACCTATCACTTCTTGATTTGTAGGTTTGTTCTACAAGTTTTCTGACATCCTTTCCCACTAGAAGAAGGGTTCCTTTCTTAGAAAGACATGTCATTTCATGAATTAAGTCACCTATGATCCTTACTGGAACTTCACCTATCCATAATAGGTCATCTTGAATCCTGCTAAGTAGAATCTTTATCCATTCGGACTCATAGAAGTCATATGCAGTCGCATATTCAATTATTGGATGGTTTTCAAGCTGCACATACTCATTAATGAAGGTTTTATCAGGTTTCATAATTGTTTCCATGTGCGCTCTTATTCTATCCAGACCTACTAGTTCCTTCTTGCAATGTATGTATGCCCTAATATCTTCCACATGCATAACACCCATGGGAGTGTGGGAGAATTCACCCTCAAGGTCATCTAATGTGGACTTGAACAAATGCCTCTTAAACACATATCTCTTCTTCTCAGCCACATCAAATACAATGGGAGTAGCCATTACTTAATTGTATATTGCTTTCCAAATGATCTCAAGGACTTTTGAATCAGCGTGACGGCTTAGGGCTCCACAATAGATCAAATGCACTTGCTAAATGTTGGTGAATCAATCTACAATACTTTTCTATCAAATGCTTGGGCTCCTCTACTCTCCAATCACTCTAAATTTGAATGCAATGAGAAATCTAAAAGCTTTTGTGTACTTTAAAGTAATAATTTTGCCATTAATGCTTACCGTGTAAACCAAACTTTCATTGAAAATTTCTAACTTTTGTTTTGCTATTATTTAGGAAGTGCACTCTTGTACACATCCTTTATTATTCTCCAAAAGGTTAAATCTGAAGGCGCATACTCTAAGGGTGAGTATACCAGCCATGCAGGGGTCTAGAGCTAAATTACCTCCCCCTATGACCTTGAGGGACATTCATCCAAATGTAGAGGGTGCATCCACTGTGGATGCATCCAATACATTCTCATCAACCTTATCCTTCTTTGCCTCTAACCAAATTAAGGTCACATCATCTGAAGCTTTCACAAACTTAACTTTTCCTTCGGTGTCCAGTATTGATTCTTCTGGCTTTCTAGGGCTTTCTTGACTTTGCATTCTTGATCTACAGAACTTTGAGATGTGTCCAGCCTTGTTACAAGAGTGACAAATGACTGGAGGCCTTATATTCCTCGGTGCATTGACATGCATTACCATTTTACACTATCTAGTTGACTGACCATTATAGTTACATATCTGACATGTGACATTCTAAGAACTTCTTACATTTGATTGATTCTGATTTCTCTGATTAGGTTGAGTCTTGTTCTTCTAACTTGTCTTACAATTCATAGCTCCATGACCAAATTTATTGCATGAATAATAGTAACCATTGAAAGGTCTTACCTCTGTACACTTCCTTGCTATATGGCCATGCTTGTTACATGCATAATAAGTTTGATCTACTAGCTTGTGCTCATTCTTGGATGGTTCAACATGATCTTTATTCTAACTTCTAGTCTACTTAGCATCTATAGTGTCTTCTGGTGCTTTCATTCTTGCTCACATGTTGTCAATCTGATTTTGTGCTTCATTGAATCTAATGTCGTTGGTATCTCCTTTAAGCTTCTAAGCATACAACTGAGATTCAATCAGATCCTTGCTTGTGTGTAAACTATCAATGTGATTCTTAGCCTCTTTCAATTCAGATTCCAAGCTTTCTTTATTGCTTCTTAGCTCCAAGATTTCCATGTTTTCCTTCCTTGATTCTTCATTCAGTTGAAGGTTCTCTTTGATATGTTCTTCATAGACTTCTTGATTATTGGTTAGCTTATCATGCAATTATTCATTTAGTTCTTTCAGGGATGAATTTTCTTCATTCAAATTCTTGATCATTATCCCTAAATCACTAGTAGAGCATTCTTTCAAATATTTTCTTAGCCTTTTGATGACTGTTTGAGCATCATTGACTTTTTCTTTTAGTTCTTCAATTTCTTTTACAGATCTATCCAGGTCTTCAAGAGAAGCTTCAAGATTTCTTTTTAGATGTTTCATTTCTACCTTGTCCATGATCTCCTCAAGTGGGTAAACTTCTTTGCTAAGGACCAGAGCTTTGATACCAATTGTTAGGAATGGGAACACTAGGGGGGGTGAATCAGTGTTCACTGCATTAAATCTTTTGCTTAGCTCTTTAATCTTAACTTGAATTCTTAAGTACTAAAATGAACATTAACATAAAAAATATAGAAGAACACAACACATAACACCAATATGATTACAAGGAAACCCAAATAGGTAAAAACCCCAGTGGGAATTGACACCCACTAATATTCTGTACTAGTGTTTTATGATCCTTGTTAGAAGATCCTTAACCTTGTTAGGAGTTTCTTTACAATATATTTAGTACAATGACCTAGTTGAGGGTCAGACCCTATTAGGGATCTTTTACAATAACCCTGTTAGGGGTGGGGACACACTTTCCTAGAGCTCACTACTCAAGTGTTGAAGGCTGCAACCTTTTGATCTCAGATACACACTATATCTGCTAGATGAACTGGCACTGTGACACTTCTTGTTTGATCAATTCCTTTGATGCGCTGATGCTTTGACCTCTTGGAAATCTCTAATACATCTTATCAACTCTTTGCACACTTCTTCTTTTCTTATTTCAACTATATAACAACTTCCATACTTAATTACAATGGCGCATCTAATATTTATATGGGCATACAAAACAATTAACTAGGTCGACCCTTTAACTGATTACACACAATGCTTCCAATTGAATAGGCACAAGCATGTTTACAAACAAATTTAATTACATGTGTATAACTTAATTACAATAGGTGCATAGCCTTTACACAACAATAATATAATCGCTAACCAAAATACCAATAGTTGGTTGCTTGCACTGTTCATATCTGGCATTCACTATCTATGCAACTTGAACTCTTTGTATCTTTCTCATACTAAATCTTCTAATCATGCACTCTTAGATGTAGCATGAACATGATCTTACCAAATTAACCTCTAGGGTCCATACCATAATTTTGTCGTATGCACATGCATTGATGCTATGACCTTCGAGTACTCTGTATACTGTCTAGTCTTCAACACTTAGCCAATTTTTGATCTTCTCATCAAGTGGGCTGACTCCAAAACACTATATGACTTTGTTTCCATAATGACAACACCATATTAAGTCATATACACCAATATAGTCAACTTTCCAACATACTATGTTACAGTTTGGTCAATGAAGATAATGTATGATGTATTATGGCTTGCAAAGTTAGTAGAAGACATTTTGGAGTATGTAAAACCTTTAGTTAAGGTCGTACATTTTTTGGTGAAGAGATCAAGAAGATACAGTGATATGAAGGTATGCGAAGATAGAGAATCATTGAAATATGGCATATGAGCAATCGTGATGATTGAGGCAAGGTTATTTGGTATGGAAACATGCTAAGTAATTAGATAAATGGTGTATATTTCTAGAACTTTGGTAATATATGACCGCTGACTCTATGTTTATCATTTGCATAAGTAATTATTATGTTTTGTGTTATATTTGGAGAGTCGACTGGATGGTAGAATTTGTATAAGTATAGAGTATTTTGTGGAAGTGATAAGTGGGATTGTGATGATAATGTGATGGATGTGAATCTAAGAGCAGAGAGAAGATGTGAGATCAGTGTTTGATAGAGCTATAACTGGAACTATCTAGGCATAGAAGATGCTTGTATTTTTCATCTTTTGAAGAACACTTTGTGACTATGTTGTGATTGTAAGAGTTGTAAGCTCACCACCTTTAACAAGTTTTTGTATACCCCTAATAGGGTTTTGTATTCCTCTAGCAAGGAAATGTACTATGTAATAATCAGCTCCTAACATGGCTAGATCTCCTAATAGGGATACTATATTCTAGTGCATAGTTGTGGGTTCCATCCTCACTAGGGTTTTCCCTTATCTAGGGTTTCCTCAAAAAAAAATCATGGTGTTATGAGTTATGTGTTGTGCATTTATGTTCTTTTCATTTCTACATTAATATGGTTTATTTACAATTAGTTGAAGTTTAAATTAAAGTTTTGTAATATTGATTCACCCCCCCTCTTAGTATTACCTAATCCTAACATGAGCTTCTAGTAAATCCACAAGGATTTCACTTTTACAAAGACATCTAAGAAAAAGGCCATCATAGGAATACTTATTGAGAACATTTGCAAGAAATATATAATGGGTTGAAAGCTTTTAGATTATATTTCTATAATTCCTAGTTGTTGACCCGTGCAATGAACCATATTTCATGTAATGATAGATATGTGAATACCATTCATTAAGATTGATTTTGAGACAAATTTTATCTTATGAAGGATCCTCAGAGATAGAGGGATTAGACAAAGTTTGAATAGTAAACTAAAAATTTACCACTCTGTTAGCTAGAGAGATTAAAGATGTCACACTAGCCATAGCATCCACATTCCTATTATCTTTTTGAGGTAATGTATAAATGGAGGAAGAAGAGAAATTTCCATGAAATCCTATATCAAGATTGCGATACTTGGTTAATTTATCATTCTTTTCTTGATAATTTCCATTAATTTGTTGCACAATCAATTGCAAATCACCAAATATTTTAAAATTCTTAATTTGTAGAGATAAAGCCATTTTCAATCCTACGATTAATGCTTCATACTTAGATATGTTATTAGTACAAGGGAAATTAAGCTTATAAGATAAGGGAATAAGTTTCTTAGATGAAGGTATCAATATAACACTTACGTCAAACCCAGTCTGACACCCATATCTATCAAAGTATAATTCCCAAGTTTCATCTAATTCAATGGGTAAGACAGACTCGTCGGGAAATTTGTTTGGTTCAAATATAGAAAGGGGTGAAGGAGCCTCATCAAGGTGATCAAGTAATGCTTTCCCTTTAATAGATTTGTGAGAGATAAAATTTAAATCTAATTCTTTTAGGAGCATGACCCATTTAGCAAGGCGTCCTAATAAGTCAGTTTTTGAAAAGAGATGTTTCAAAGGATCAAATTTCACATAATCATTAACTTCCACATTAAGGGGATAATGTCTGAGTTTTTGACAAGAAAAAACTAAGGAAAGATATTTTTTTTCAATTGTGGTGTAATGTTTCTCGTAATCATTCAAGGTATGACTTATATAATACACAAGACATTCCTTTGTTAGAAATAGGAAATACTAAGAGGGGGGGTTGAATTAGTATTTCACAAACTTTTACTTTTGCCCACTTATGGATATATGAAATTATCTAGTAACTTGCATAAGAAACTAAAATGGATAATAAACACAACCATAAAATAAAGGAACTCATAACACCATGTTTTTTCTCAAGGAAAACTCAGCCAAGGGAAAACCCCAATAGGGATGATACCCATAAATGATCCACTAATCAAAAGTATCTGGTTAGAGATATTGACCCTGTTAGGAGTCTATTACATCCATATAGTGTCTCTATCCTTTTTATAAGCCTAAACCATGTTAGTAGTTGGTATTACAAATATGAATGTATACAAGATGAGCTCACTGCCCAAACATGCAATATACAATGATAATCTTCAATATAAAAGATAGAATACAAAAACCTTTTACTGCTACTAAATATCTTCAATATTCTAGTCTAGCTTGTAGGCTCTTCACAAAACTTTTTATCAACTCACACTAATCTGATCATATATCATATTTTTCCTAGTACATCAATACAAAATCTCTTTACAACTTCACATTAGCTTCATACATTATCCATTACTTTCTTACAACTTCACATAACATAATATTCTTCTTTATACCAACTATCTCAAATATAGCTTATCAGTCAGCTTCCATATTATCAAAATATAATATTAAATCTTTTTGCATTAGTTTTAACATCTAGCATGTCATCCCTAATTATTCAAGTCATTATTTTGATAAAAAAAAAAAATCCCTTAACTCAAAATAATCAATTACTGATCGCTGCTCTGTTTTGGTCAGCTCAACACTGTTTCTGTAAAACATTGATATCTATGTCCGTACATGCCGTAAAATCTTGTGCTCTTAGATGTAGCTTTAATATACCTTGTATAATATGTGTTCAGGTGTGCATACACTAAAAGTACTTATGTGAACTTTGCTAATCAAAATAGTCTCTGTGTAGACAGATAACACTGTTATACTTAGACAATTTTTATAAGTTCTCATCCAGAACTTCCTCCTTAGATCACATTGTTTGAACATTGAATATATGTTTCCATAATGACAACACCATGATATCCTACTCAGCCAAATTTCCAACAATCTCCCCCTTTTTCATTGGTGGCAACATATGGGAAAATCTGCGAAGTCCCAAAAACTTACAACAAAATTTCAAAAACAAATTTGTAACATTCTGTAACATTGTGTTATATGGCCATTACAAGATTTTCAAAAGTCTATGAAAAATACATGTCTACTTATTTCACCATAGGGATACTCCCCCTTTGATTATACTCCATACAATTTCTCATATCTATACCTTATACATATAAGAAATTTTCTCATACTATATTACTCCCCCTTTGATAACAATGACAAAGGTGTCAATAATATGTATATATACATGTCAAAAATTTGATATACCTCCTTGTCTTCAATTATGTAATGCTAGAAGACTTGAAATGCAATCTGTAAAGTTGGCCTTCAAGTTTTCAATCTCTTTGTCCCATGTAGCCTTAATAGAATTTGATACACTAAGTAATGCACATAGCCTATAAGATGCTATCTCAACTGCTCTAAGATTTGGGTAGGAAAATTTACCATATGATGTCTTTGATGAAAGACATTCGTCTAGTTGATTCTACTCATTAATGATTTTCAGGGTTAGGTTCTCTCTAAGTAATGCAGACCTTTTCAATTTTGTTTCCTTCTCATTTTCCAAGGGCCTTATTTCATCATGTATTTTACTCACTTTCTTCTTAGTATCAGTGAGCTTCATGCTAGGATTTTGTAGCTCATTCACTATGACTTGGAATTCTACTTCTTTGTTCTTCAACTTCTCTGAAATATTTGAGATATGATTATGTGACAAAGAATACTGACAGTATAATTCTCTTGTTGGAAAGTTGACTATACTAAGGTATATGACTAGATATAGTGTTGTCATTATGGCAACAAAGTCATATAGCATTTTGGAGTCAGTGCACTTGATATAAAGATCAGAATTCAATTAAGTGTTGAAGACTGGATAGTGTATATAGTTCCTGCAGCTCAGAGCATCAACGCACATGTGTACAGATGAATTATGGTATGCACCCTAGAACTTAAGTTTGTTAGACTATACTTATGCTTATTCTATGAGCGCATAAGTAGATATGCAAAGATGTGAAAGTTACAATCAATTGAAGTTGCACAGCTAGTATGTGCTAGCAGAGAACAGAGCATGGAGCCGACATTTAGTATTTTGGTTTGCGATTGTAATGTAATATTGTAAAGGCTATGTGCCTATTGTATTTAGGTTGCCGAAAAGTTTATATGTATAATTTTAAGCACGCTTAAGCCAATTAATTTGGAAGCATTGTTTGTAATTAGTTATAGGGATGACCTAATTATGTATTTTGTATGAGTGCATAAATATAAGGTGCACCCATTATATTCGGTATGGAAGTTGATAGAGAGTTGTAATAAGTAGAGTAGAAGTGTGCAAAGACACTAGAAGATGTATTAGAGATTTTCTAGAGGTCAAAGCATCAGCGCATCAAAGGAACTGATCTGAAAAGTAGTGTCACAGTGACAGTTCATCTTGTAGATATAGTGTGTATCTAAGATCAGAAAGTTGTAGCCTTCACCACTTGAGTAGTGAGCTCTTGGATAGTGCATCCTCTCCCCTAATAGGGACAATTGTAAAAGACTCCTAATAGGGTTTGACCCTTAACAAGGTCTGCTATACTTAAATAATTGTAAAGCTACTCCTAACAGGGTAAAGGATCTTCTAACAAGGATCACAAAACACTAGTGCAGAATATTAGTGGGTGTTAATTCCCACCAGGGTTTTTACCTATTTGGATTTCCTCATAATCATATTGGTGTCAAGTGTTGATTTCATGTTTCATGTTTATGTGAATGTTTAATTTAGTACTTAAGCATTTAAAGTTCAGTATAAAGATTAAAGTGAAAAGTAAAGTTTAGTGAACATTGATTCACCCCCCCCCTCTCAGTGTTCCCATTCCTAACAATTGGTATTAGAGCTCTAGTCCTTAGCATAGAAGTTTAACCACTTGAGGAGATCATGGACAAAGTAGAAATAAAACATCTGAAGAAAAATCTTGAAGCCGCTCTTGAAGACCTAGACAATTCAAAAAGAGAAATTGAAGAACTGAAAGAAAAATTCAGCAATGCTCAATTAGTTATCAAAAGACTAAGAAAGGATTTGAAAGGACACTCTAACAGTGAACTTGAAGAAAAGGTCAAGAAGTTAAGTGAAGAAAATTCATCCTTATTAAATCAACTTGAAGAATTTGATGACAAACTAATGAACAATCAAGATGTCTATAATGAACAAGTCAAGCAGAATCTTCAAGTCAATGAAGAACTAAGGGAAGCTAACTTGGAATTCTTGGAGCTAAGGAATATCAAAGAAAGCTTGGAATATGAATTAAAAAAGGCAAAGGATCATATTGAAAAATTACACACCAGTGCTGATTTGGTAGAATCTTAGTTGTATGCAAGAAGAGCTAAAGGAGACACTAGCTGTATTGGATACAATGAAGCACAAAATCAAATTGACAATATGTGAGCAAGAAATGATTAACAAAAGGACTATATTGATGCTGAAAAGACTGAAGATCAAACCAAAGATAATGGTGGACCACCTAAGAATGAGCGCAAGCAAGTAGAATGCACTTGTTTTGCATGTAAAAAGCATGGACACATTGCAAGGAACTGCACAAAGGTAAGACCTTTTAATCGCTATTGTTATTCATGCCACAAGTTTGGTCATAGAGCTATGAATTGCAAGACTAGCAAGAAGAATTGGATTCAACAAGATCAAAGAAATCAGAATCAGACAAATATAAGAAGTTCTCAGAATGTTACATGCCAGATATGTAACTATAATGGTCACACAAAAAAATAGTGCAGAATGGTGACTTATGTCAATGCGCTGAGGAATATAAGACCTCCAGTCATTTGTCACTCTTGTAACAAGGTTGGACATATCTCAAGATTCTATAGATTAAGGATGCAAGGTTAGGGAAGCCCTAAAAAGGCCGAAGAACCAGTTTTGGATCCCATAGGAGAAGTTAATTTTCTCAAAGCCTTAGATGATGCAAGCATGATTTGGTTAGAGAAAAATAAGGACATGACTGATGAGAATGTATTGGATGCATCTGCAGTGGAAGCATCCTCTACATCTGGATAAATGACCCTCAGGGTCATAGGGGGAGCTAATTTAGCTCTAGACCCCTACGCAGCTGGTATAATCATCCTCAGAGTATGTGCCTTTGGACTTAAGATTTTGGAGTGTATAGGAACCTTCGTGCAAGAGCACACATGCTGAATGTTAGCAGAACTTGAGTTGCAAATTTTGAAGTGACAGCCTGGTTTACACGACTTGCATTAATGGTGGAATTTTCACTTTCAAGTACACATAAAGTTATTTGATTGCTCATTGCATTTAAATTCAGAGTGATGGAAAGCAAAAAGAGCCTTGGAAGTTGTTGTGAAGATTTGGAGATTGAACTATTAGTGTTTGCAGCGCATTTGGTCGATTGCAGAAACCCTAGCTCATTGCACCAATTCAGAAGTCATCAAATTATCTCAGAGATCAGTTGGAAAGTGTTTATCAAGTAAGTCATGGCCACTCCCATTGTTTATGATGTTTCTAAGAAGAAAAGATATGTTTTCAAGAGGCATCCTTTCAAATCAACCCTAGATGATTTAGAGGGAGCTTTCTCCCACACACCTATGGGCATCATGCATGTGGAAGACATTAGAGCTTACATTTACTGTAAGAAGGAACCAGTTGGTTTGGATAGGTATTAGGCTTAGGGCACACATGGATACCATGCTGAAATCAGACAAGACATTCATGGATGAATATGTAAAATGGAATGATCACCCTATTGTTGAGTATGCTATGGCATATGAATTCTATGAGATAGAATGGATAAAGATCTTATTGAGCAGAATTCATGATGATCTATTTTGGATTGGTGATGTGACTGTAAGAATCACAAATGACTTGATTCATGAGATGACAGGCCTTTCTAGGATAGGCACCATCCTTCTGTGGGTAAGGATGTCAGAAAGATAGTTGAGTAAACATGTAAGTCAAGGAACGATAGGCGCGGCATGACTATAGAGCCTATTGAACAAGAAGACATCAAATTGATGTCAATGATACTAGGTTATAGGTTTCATCACACCAACAGGGTGAATAGTGTGTCTGTGGGCACTATTCTAGCTATCATCAGACTTGTGAAGGAAGATGCAGAGTTCAACTTGTGTGAGATCTTGTGTGCATAGTTGATTGATAACATCAAGGCTATCAAACATGAAAAAACAAAGATATTTAGGTTTGGATCACTAATCTATATGTACCTTCATATAGTTGGAAAAGTTTCAGATATGTATTTGGACAAGTCTATTCCAACCATGCCATAGATATCCCTCAAAGCATCCACTAAAAGCACATTAAGAGACTATGTAACATTGGAATTGAAGACCTTTAGGGTTAAGATGCAGATGAGATACAAAATTCCAAAGAACATTGTAGAAAATTATAAGGATAAAATATGCTTTATGGTTGAAACTGATACTACTTCTATGGAAGCTATTGAGCCTAGAACCAAGTGGATTCATCCACTTGGTTATGAAGTAGAGGAACAAGTCCTAGAAGCTTATGTAGAGGTATTTCTATCAGCCTCAAAACACCCCAATGAACCTAGGTGGGGAACTTATGAGGAAAATACAAGGGAATTTGATGCTAAACTGAACAACGTAGCAACTAAGAGGAAATCCTCTAAAATCACATCAAAAATCTTGAGAATACATGGTGTGTCTCAAGCAGACCTATTCAAGGCAAGGGAGGAGAAGATTGCTTTGGAATTGAAGAGCGTAGTAGCAGAAAAAGAACAAGAAGATCCTAAGATGAAGAAAATAAAAATTGAAAAAGATGATAGTTAGAAGGATATAATTGATGACACTCCTTCTGCACCCAAAGAAACCAGTGATTCCAATGCTCCTCCAGAGTATAAGCCTATAATCAAAAGGAAGAAAGTAACCAGCACTAGTCATCCATCCTTGCGAGCATTAAGGAGAAAGAAAACCAGTCAAGCACCTCCTAAGGTAGGATTCAGACCTAGCCTTAAAGTATTGAGCACTAGAATTGTTGATGAGGGCAGAATTGATCAAGTAGGGAATTTTTATGAAACTTACAGTGAGATTGACAAATCAGAGATACATGATATGATTGTCAAACATATGATAAAGTTCAAGAAGATAGTTCTTGAATTGAAAATAGAAATCCCAGATAAGGTATGGGAAATAATGGACATCTTAAAAAGACAAGCCACTGAAGAAGATCTTAGAATAAGGGAACAAATTCTTGATTCCACTCTTCCAGTATGCTATATTGAATAAAGGTCATTGTTACTAAATCTAGTGAAGCCGCACTTAAGAATAAAGATGGGGACACTTCACCTCATGAAAAAAGACTATGAGCTGATTACTTAGGAAATAAAGAAGGATTTTGAGAAGGTACTCTTAGAACAGCACATGAAACCTAAGTCTGCGCCCATCTCTCAAGCACCTAGGAAGCAAGACAAAGCATAAGAGACCATCAATGTACAATTTATAGGTCCTTAGGATTCAACGCCTGCAGTGGAAGCACAAATAGAGTTAGATAAATATGTGCCCATGTCAGAAGCACTCAAGGACAACACCATTATCATTGATAATGTGGAGATAGCCATGGTGGCCACTAACATAGAATTATACAAGTTTGAGGAAGCTTTTGTGAGCACACAAGAAGCTGAGATCTTATGCAGCAGATCACCTCCCACTCATCAAGAAGAAGTGCTTATTGAAGACATATCAGATGAGAAAGAAGAAGAAAAGAAAGAAGTAGAAAAGAAAGAAGGAGAAGAGGAAAAAGAAAGTAAACATAAAAATGAATCTTCTATTGAACTAGTCTCATTGAAACAAGAAGTGATGGATAGCACTCCCATCACTCCTTCCTTAGTATTCTTGTCAAGTTTGACACCAGACACAAGCAGTTTGGACTCATGGAAAGAAGAAGACCTAATTAAGTTCAGCATCTTGGCTATGGAGAAAGAAAAGGAGAAACAAGTAATGAGAAATCCTCTCCTTGTGGAATCTATGAACATATTGAATAGTCTGTTGCCAGAAGACAAGAAAGTGTCCAAGGTACATCCGGTTGATGATGTAAGTACAATCATATCATAGTTCAAAAGAAATTTTTTTAGCCTAGAAGAATTTGCGTCCATAGTGGCAGAAGAGAAGTACTTAAAGAAGAGACTTGATGAACTGATGAGAAACTTTACACTAGACTTGAAGTCACTTAAGATAGGTCAAACATCCCTAAAAGAATTCCTTGATCAAGGAAGGAAATTCATTGTAGACTCCATGGATTAGGATAAGCTCACTGATGGCCATCTTAAAGAAATAAAAGAGGTTGAAGCTATGATTGAACAAGTGAAGAGTTCAGTGATAGACACATCCATTGATGTAAACATGTGTAACAATATCTACCATGGTAAGTTGGAAAAAATTGAGAAGGCATAGAAAGAGATGGCAAAAATAAGGTATAGATAGACTCAGTTGAGGAATGCTCTTGTGCCCTCACTAGACATTCTCAATTAGAACATAAAGGAGCTTGATGCCACCATGATAACCTATGATCAAGGTCTGAGCATAGATTTGAAGAAGATGGAAAAGCTTCAATATGCTTTATGCACCCATCTCTAGATAGTTAATTCATTGATAACGTTTTGGAAGAAGGAGATCCAAAATTTCAAGATAGCATATCCGAATTTTTTCCCTAAGTAAGTATGTGTAGATATAGTTTTTGGTACACCTTTGTCATTAATGTCAAAGTGGGAGTTGTATATAGAATATGAAGTATAATATGTATAGGGAGATATAAGGTTATGTATAAAAAATGTATAGAAGACAAGAAGTTTTTTGTGTTAAGGGATAGTTAGCAACTTGGCCATATTCCTTTGTTTCCATCAATGAAAAAGGGGGAGATTCTTGGAAATTTGACTGTATTGAGGTATATGAATAAATATAGTGTTTTCATTATGGCAACAAAGTCATATAGCAGTTTGGAGTCAGCGCACTTGATGTAAAGATCAGAATTTGATTAAGTGTTGAAGACTGGATAGTGTACAGAGTTCCTGTAGCTCAGAGCATCAGCGCACATGTGTATGAATGAATTATGGTATGCACCCTAGAATTTAAGTTTGTTAGACTATAATTATGCTTATTCTATGAGCGCATAAGTAGATATGCAAAGATGTGAAAGTTACAATCAGTTGAAGTTGCGCAGCCAGTATGTGCTAGTAGAGAACAGAGCATGGAGCTGACAATTAGTATTTTGGTTTGTGATTGTAATGTATTATTGTAAAGGCTATGCACCTATTGTATTTAGGTTTCTGACATGTTTATATGTATAATTGTAAGGACGCTTAAGCCAATTAATTTGGAAGCATTGTTTGTAATTAGTTATAGGGCCGACCTAATTATGTATTTTGTATGAGCACATAAATATAAGGTGCGCCCATTGTATTTGTTATGGAAGTTGATAGAGAGTTGTAATAAGTAGAGAAGAAGTGTGTGAAGACACTAGAAGATGTATTAGAGATTTTCTAGAGGTCAAAGCATCAATGCATCAAAGGAATTGATTTGAAAAGTAGTGTCACAGTGACAGTTCATCCTGCAGATATAGTATGTATCTGAGATCAGAAGGTTGTAACCTTCACCACTTGAGCAGTGAGCTCTTGGATAGTGCATCCTCTCCCCTAATAGAGATGATTGTAAAAGACTCATAATAGGGTCTGACCCTTAACAAGGTCTATTGTACTTAAATCATTGTAAAGCTACTCCTAACAGGGTAAAGGATCTTCTAAAAAGGATCACAAAACACTAGTGTAGAATATTAGTGGGTGTTAATTCCCACCAGGGTTTTTACCTATTTGGGTTTCCCTGTAATCATATTAGTGTCAAGTGTTGATTTCATGTTTCATGTTTATGTGAATGTTTAATTCAGTACTTAAGCATTTAAATTTTAGTATAAAGATTAAAGTGAAAAGTAAAGTTTAGTGAACACTGATTCACCCCCCCCCCTCTCAGTGTTCCCATTCCTAATAGCTCTTCCTCTCTCCAAACATCTCCTCAATTCCTTAATGAAAACATCAAGGTTTTCTAAATCATTCTTAACATTTTGACAAGTGGTTTGGAATAATTGTGCATCATGAAGTGTGTGTGCTTTCACTAATGCAATGTCAAATAGAGTTGTGAACTCACTGTCAAAAGCTGTCATTACCTCTCTTGCTTTTACTTGTAGATCAACTTCACTTACTTGAGTAGATATGACACATTTAAGCTTATTCATTACCTCAAGTAGTGATCCTTATAGGTTCTTTACTTTCTTGTTCTTTCCAATTATTTTATTCAAAGATGAGATCAACTCTATTTGATCATCATCATCAACTTCAGCTCCCAAATTTTCTAATACTGATTCAATTGGTGACTTTTATGAGCTTGTTGTTGTGACCTTTTGTGGTGTGACTATTTGAATGTGCTAGGGTATAGTCTCTATAGGCTTCACCTCTTTTCTTATACCTTTTTCTTCTTGCACTACTTGCTTGGTGACTTATGTTTGTGTTTCCTCTGTTGCTTTTATTTTTCTTGCTTCTCTTCTCCTTTTTCTTCTTCTGCATCTTCTTCCTTTTTCTTCTTTTGCATCTTCTTCCTTATTTTCTATCTCATCTTCTTCTTCATTTATAATTTCTCCCAAATTTCCAACATCCTCTCCTTTATCTTCAAAAGGATTTTCTTCTATGTCACTGGTAATGCTGGTGCCTTCTACATGCATTGATTCATCATCAATATGAATGGTGGGTGGTGGAATAGGCATTTCTTTCATCTATGAAACTACTTCTATGGTTTGAGTGTCATGTTCTAATTCACTTAATGCTTCTCCTAGTACTAAAGTCATTACTTTCACAACTACTTCCTTAGTTTCCTTATTGACTTCCTCATAATTACCTCCCATAATTACAATTGTTCTTCTTTTTCTTCTCAAATGGGTGCTGAGACTCTTCATTATTTCTTTGAAATGTTCTTCATATTTGATTACACACATTTTTCTCATAAATATTTCTCTTATACCTTTATCCTCTTCTATTGCTCTCTTGTTCCTGTTGACCAATTTCTCATGGAGATCACTCGGTATCGTATCTTTAATGTTCTCAAATTTCTTATCAACAAGAATCATATGTTTGACAACTGCATTCTCAAGATTAATTTTTTCAAAGTTATTGTACATGTGATAATATTTTTTTAGCTTGGTGAAATCTCCTTCATTTATGATCAAAGGATTCACTTTCTCAATTTTAGGCTTCCACTATTTCTTTTTGCTGCTACATTCCTCTTCTTCTCCTTATGATTGAATTGAAACTTAACCTCTCATTTTCTTGATGGGTGGTGATTCTTCTTCTTGTGTCCTTATCCTTTCTAATAGAGAAAAGATAGTCTTATGCCTTTTACCTGGTCCACTAGCAATCTCTTTTACTCTTTTAGTTGATGTAGTGGAGGTGGATCTAGTAGATTTTATTATGGCTACAATTGGAGGCTTGTCTAGTGACATACTCAACTCACTAGGCTCAATGACATCTTCATCAATATTTTGAATATCTGCAACATGGATTTCTTTAGAAACCAAAGGTGGATTTGTCAACACTTTCTTTTGTCCAATATCTCTTATAGTTGCTACAGTCTGTTTCGCAATGTTGAATTCATGTTCAGTCATACTTGTATCTTTTAATATCCTTTTAATTGTATTGTCAACCCTTTTCTTAGCTAACTTCTACACCTGTGATTGTTGTGTTGTACTAAAAATTTCCTTAAATGTTCCAAATCTTAGACTTTTGGAATCTATTCTGCAGTTTAGAATTGTGCTTACATATCCTTTAGTTTCCTCTTTAGATACTTCATATTCTAGAGGGTCTATGAATTTAGTTATTGGTTCTACTGCTTCAATATATGTGAAATCTGTGTCAACTAAAAATAATTTCTCATTTTTGTACTTCTCAACTATTGAAGGTTGAATTCTTGACCTTTTCTTCATCTCATTCTAAAAGGTTTTAATTTCAAGTGTAGCACTCTCATTTAATTTATCAATTGGGTGTCTAAGATACACCTTGTTGATGCTCTCCATTGAACTCCTCTCATTTTGAAAGGTTTTAATTTCAAGTGTAGCACTCTCATTTAATTTATCAATTGGGTGTCTAAGATACACCTTGTTGATGCTCTCCATTGAACTCCTCTCATTATTCCAATCAACTCCTATAGTGTAAGGAAATCTTCTCAAAAGATGGAAAAACATATAGGTGATTAGGGATGAGAATCTGAATTCAGAATTCTTTGTTTTCTTAATCTTCTCAAGATTTTCAATCAATTGGATCCTCATAATTTCACTCATGTCAACATCAACCTTGTCAACACACATAAGATAAGCTTCTTGTACCATACCTTCTGCCATATCATCTTCCCTAGAGCTGGCATATAACTTGGTAGTCATTATCTTACACAAATACCTCACATCATTTTGCTCAATCTTACTAATTACAATGCCTCTTCCATTATATGAAGATTTAGTGTTGTTTAGAACTGTTTTCTTCACATTCTTCTCATTGAATGGAATTGCACCTTTGTTAGATAATCATGATACTTCATGTATTAAATCAGATGTAATGTCTATCACTCTTTCATCCAACCAAAACTTTTCATTATGAATTCTTCTTAAAATGATCTTAGTCTATTCATCATTCTAAAATTTGTATTGAAACATGTATTTGATAGTCTAGTTGACCTAAATGTTCATATCCTTCCTTATATGACAAATCATGTTTGTATATTTTTTCATAGATTTTGTCATACTCCTCATTCATACACCATCTGGTATAGCCGATAATGCTAAACTAGGGTCTTCCTCAGAGGGTTCTACTGATTCCCTTCTCACCTTAGGTCTAGGTGTGTCCTTAATGTTATGAACTAGGGATACATCGATGATTTCACTAAAAAGTAACTTCTTTAACAATGAATGCTTAGTGAAGTACCTTGGAATCATGATTTAGGGCTTTCGCATAGATCTAGCAAAAATGTGTCTCCAAATATTTCAAATTGCTTTCAATCTACACTGGCTAGCTCTCTAAGACTCTTGTAAACTCTTTTAATGATCAAATGATTTCAATAATATAATTTTATCTATCAAATATTTTGGGAATGACCCAAGTGGGAAACAAGTGAACCCGGCTAACTCAATCCCACTATAATAAAAAACTTCTTTCAATCCAAAGAGAGGGAAGACTTGGCTATTATCTACTTTCAATGCTTCTTCATGTGTAGGGCCTAGTTGCCTCAATCTAGCTAAGAAAGACTACACTTATCTAGGTGCTTGTAGGGCATTCATGGTCTCAATCTTGTTTACAAAACTACAAGGGAAGTACATCTGTTAGAAATGGGAAATATTGAGAGGGGGGTGAATTAGTATTTCACAAACTTTTACTTTTTCCCACTTATGGATATATGAAATTAAATTTTAACTTGCATAAGAAACTAAACTGAATAATAAAAACAACCATAAAATAAAGGAACTCATAAAACCATGTTTTTTCTTGAGGAAACCCTAGCCAAGTGAAAAACCTGGTGGAGATGATACCCACAAATGATCCACTAATCAAAAGTATCTGGTTAGAGATATTGACCCTGTTAGGAGTCTATTACATCCGTATAGTGTCTCTATCCTTGTTAGAGGACTTTAGGCCTTGTTAGAATCCTCAATCCTTTTAGGAGTTGGTATTACAAATATGAATGTATGCAAGATGAGCTCACTTCCCAAACATGCAATATACAATGATAATCTTCAATACAAAAACCTTTTACTACTAATGAACATCTTGAATATTTTGATCTAGCTTGTAGGCTCTTCACAAAACTTGTTATCAAATCCCACCAATCTAATCATATATCAGATTTCACATAGTACATCAATACAAAATCTCTTTACAACTTTGCATTAGCTTCATACATTATTCATTACTTTCTTAAAACTTCACATAACATAATATTCTTCTTTATACCAGCCATCTCAAATATAGCTTATCATTTGGCTTCCATATTATCAAAACATAATAGTAACTCTTTTTTCCTTAGTGTTAACATCTAGGATGTCATCCCTAATTAGTCAAGTCATTATTTTGATAAACAAAATAATCCCTTAACTCAAAATAATCAATTACTGGTCGATGATCTGTTCTGGTCGGCTCAACACTGTTTCTGTAAAACATTGATATATGTGTTTGTAAATGTCATACAATCTTGCACTCTTAGATGTAGCTTCAATATACCTTGTATAATCTATGTTCAAGTGCACATGAACTGAAATTACTTCTATGAACTTCTCTGATCAAAATAGTCTCTGTGTAGATAGATAAGCACTGTTATACTTAGACAATTTTCATAGGTTCTCATCCAAAAATTCCTCCTTAGATCGTGTTGTCTTAACACTAAATATATGTTTCCATAATGACAACAGCATGATATCCTACTCAGCCAAATTTACAACATCCTTACCATCTTTATCATGTTGAACCAAGACAACACTTAATGCTTTCGTAGAAGTGGAGGTGTAAAGAAAGAATGTCTTAGTTAGTTGAGCCAATTGTAGAATAGGAGGATTAGCAAGATAAGTCTTGAATTGTTGAAACAAAATCTTACAATCCTCATTCCAAGAGAATATGGTATGCTTTTTAAGAAAGGAAGTAAAAGGAATAGTATGATATGCTAAATGAGAGACAAATCTATGAATAGTTTGTATCTTCCCTTGTAAGGTACAAAGTTGTGAAATGTTTCAAGAAGGAGGCATGTTAACTATAGCGTCAATCTTTTCAGTATCAAATTTGATGCCTCTACTAGAGATAATGAATCTGAGGAGATTTCCACTATCCACTCCAAAGGCACACTTTCATGGATTCAAACGCATTATGTATCCTTTCAAAGATTCATCTAAGTGTAGAAACATGCTCATTTATTTGCACAAATTTAGCTATAATATCATCCACATACTCTTCAAGGATCTTATGAATGTAATCATGAAAGATCAATTTCATAGCACATTGATAATTAGCACCCACATTCCTTAACCCAAAAGGCATGACAACCTAAAAAAAGGTTCCCCAAGGAGTAATAAAGGCAATCTTATATTGATCATAAGGAGGAATAAAAATTTGATTATATCCTGAAAATCCATCCATAAAAGATAATAACATGTGGCTTACTGTAGAATCCACGATCATATCAATGTAAGGAAGGGTAAAATCATCTTTCAAAGAAGCTTTATTTAAATCCCAAAAATTAGTGCACATCCTTATCCTATTTTCACCCTTCGAGATAGCCAGAATATTCAAAATCAAAGGGGAAAAATCTATAGGACATATGAAACTGGCATCCAAGAGTTTCTCTATTTTAGCCTTAACAAGAAGATAAATACTAGGATTCATTTTGTGAATCTTTGTCTTCACTTTCTTAGCATTAGGTGCAAGAACAATATTATGAGTAACAATCTTAGGATCAACTCTAGGCATGTCTTAATATACCCAAGCAAAAATAACTGAGAATTTGAGAAGAAGATTAGTAAGTTGTTTATGCTCACCTTCATCTAGACATTTTCCAATTTTGATAACCTTCTCGGGATCATTAGAATCAATTTATACATCCATTGTATCAACAATCAAGAGATTTCTTTTGTTTGTGTCTTCAATAGGTGGGAGAGGATCAAGATATTTCTCAAATTCACTTTCTTCCCCAAAATATCTGTTAGTGTTTAAGCAATATGGTTTTCTTTTATCATGATGAAAAGAAGGAAAATCTTCATATGCTCATAAGAATTCTATAATAGCATCATCAGAGGAAAAGATGTCCCAAGATGGCTTTTGATCAAATGTGAGAATATGTGGGTTGGTTAATTTCAAAGGACCACTATAAATGTGATTAACATTCCGAAAGAAATAAGGCTGCTTATATAAACTATATGTATGTTCACAACCATCATTTGTTAAGGAAGCATGTATTCCTTGTTTGAACTTTCCACAACTTTGACCATTAAATCCATGTTTAGTGAGAAAATAATAACCAAGATCATAATGAGAAGCCATATATGAAAGAATTATTTGATCTTTTTAGGTCACTATGTCATAAAATTATGGTTTAATACTTTCAATGGTCTCGTTAGTTGATGCAACAACAAATTTATTACTCAACTCGCCCAAAAGAGGAGTGGAAACAACTTTTTCAGTTTTAAGTTTTTCTTGAGGTTTCATGAAAGATAGATCAAAAACCTGATACTCTCCAATGAAGGTAGGATTAAAATACAAAGTGCCCCAATAATCCTCAGAAAAAGTAGAAGGTGAGGGTCCTTCATTCCATTGAGTTTCATCTTCAGCTTTAATTTCTTGTTTTTCCTCACTAGGCTCCAGGTCCCTAGCTGATTTAGTGTTTAAAAAACTATTAGGCTTATCATCTGCATGAAGAGTATACATAACATTCTTGAAAATAAATTTAACTTTGCAATGAAGCATGGAGGGAATAGCATGCATGTTATGCAACCAAGGTCTTCCGAAAAGAAGGTTGTGATTGAGGGGTCCAAGCATCACATGGATTGAGGTATCTAGGATGACCAGACCAACTTTAATAGGTAAAGTTATTATTCCCAAAGTCTTCTTATCAATGTTATCAAAGCCATGAATATGAATGTTATCAGGCTTAACAGTGGACATATCAACTTTAATAGCTTTCAAAATATCTAAACTACACACATTCAAACCTTATCCATTATCAATGAAAGTTCTATGAATAAGATTCCCATTAATGAGAACAAATCCCATAAGAGCATCATATTGGTTTTTTACTTCCTTAGGAGGAAACTATTCTTGAGTGAAAATCATTTGAGAAGTGGATACGACATGCATACACTCCAAAAAAGGAATTGATGGTGTCTTGATTAGGAGGTGGGATATGAAGGGTAGACAAAGCCTTTTGCAAAGAATTGTGATAAGTGGGAGAAGTTTAAAGAAGTTCACAAAAGGATATCTTAGCAAGAGTATCATGTAACTACTCAAAAAGATCATACTCTTTTCCTAAAGGACAAGGAAAATGAGGTGCTTTGGGAAGCACCGGTTGAGAAGGAGGAAGAGAAGTAGAAACAACCAGAATAGTGTGTTGAGGATTAATCTGCATCCGATAGGTATGTACAACTGAAGTATAATCAGGTTTTCCTTTAAGAACTATAAGAGTCTCATTATTTTGAGGATAACCCTTGAGAGTAATGAGTGATTAGTGAGGAGGAAATCCCTTAAGATTTATAAGTGGCTTAGAAAATATAACCAGTTTAACAGGATCAACATTACAAACAGTCTCACACAAAGGAAGTCATGATTAAAACCTATGGTAGAGGTTATGTTGGAGAGGTGTAGAGGAAGATGATGATGGAATGGATTCAATTATGATCTCATTCATTACATCCAACACTTAACTACTAGACACCTCATGAGGTTCACTAACAAATGCATAATCAAAGTACTCATAAAATAAATCATACATCTTCAAAGTAAAAAATCTATTTATAATGAAACGAAATGTAATCAAAGGATGTTTTTTTTTTTGTATTTTTATGTTTATAAATGTAATACATGTAAAAGAAAGATCTAACTACCAAGATCAAACAAGGAGGGTTCATGTCGGGCTCACCAAAATGTTCAGGGGGAAATGGTATCAATGAGTCTAACAGTGCAAACTAGGTATATCAAGTTTAAAACTTTCTCCCTAAGCCATTCGATACAGGAGAAAGAAGGGCTTCTGAGCATAACTCTCAATATGACCTAGGTTAGATTAGCAAAACCCAAAGGTGATAAGGAATGCAAATTCTAAACTCAAGTTATATTAAGGAAATATACTAGCAAGGCCTCTTTCATGCAATGTAATTCAATTATAGATATGCAACGAAGATGGAAAAAATTGAAATAATTGATTAAGAAAGAAGTTTAAGACGAGTCTAGAAACCAAGTAAATGCAATCAGCCCAATTAAGATACAAAAAAAGATCTATTCTAATAGATTAAATAAATGATAGGGTACTTACCTAGAAATAAGCAATGGAATATGACTTTTTGCTCTGAAAATCATGGATCTGAGACTATGACAAAACTTCTGACTATGGATCCATGATCACAACAAAAAACCCAACAAATGTTGTTATTCTCAAACCTCTAGGAATAGGTCAACCATGTCACCATGTTCCAGAACATATCAACTAGGTCACCATGTTCCCAAGATACCATAGCCAAGTTGACCCAACTTCTTTATAAATGTCTCAGAGAGTAGATTCTAGATCTGTGATTGCCAAACTGATAGCCTACAAGTCCATTATAGAATTGGTATGTGTGGGAGGCTATGAAGGGGTTTCCTTTAGTCAACCCCCCATTTTAGTGATTTTCACCTCCATGAATAGCCATCAATAAATATGTTGTGTGTGTATGTAGTCCTCATGAACCCTATATTGTAGATCTAGAATGTAAAAGAACTAGTAAATGCTAAGAATCTACTCTGTGAGTGAAACCCTAGCATGTAAGTGTGCTTGTAAATGTAAATGTGTACAAAAATATGAAGAGACAAAGATCAGATCTGAACATAGCATAGAAATCATTACAAGTCACCAAGGCTAAAGTAACCTAACCATATTCATGATCCCCTTACATCTCTATGATGTCATGAAATGCTTGAATGCATGAATTTAATATATGTAGATGAAGACCTCACTTTGCAATGAAAGAACTAGATCCATCCCTTAACTTCCACCTTGTAATTTCTCTATGTTAGATAGGGGTGTCCACACATGCATGTACCTTTCTTGCATAATCATCCATCATGAGGAAAATGAGGCATTGGATGCCTTTTATAGTAATTACTAAAATTACCCCTACGGGAGCTAGTTGCAGTGAGCGGGAAGTAATGAAACTTTGAAATAGGACCAGGCCCAACACTTTCCAACCACCAGGAAATAGGTCGACTTGGTTGACCTATTCCCAGGAGGCCAGGGTCTAGGGTTTGTAACCCAAGATTCCATAACTATAGATGATTTGGGTGTAATGCGTATCAAGGATTGATAAATCGAGGTTTGATTCAGGAAAATGGGGCCTAGAAAGAGGAGGATGCATATAAATTAGATCTTACCTCAACTTATGAGTGAGAGAAAGGGAAATCAAAGAGGAAGTGTTAGGTCCTACCTCAATTTCTCCTGGGAGAGAGAGAGAGAGAGAGAGAGAGAGAGAGAGAGAGAGAGAGAGCTCCAAGTGCAAATGTGCAATGCAAACACACTAAATAGGAGCTAAAAGGTCATAAATTGAAGTGCATCCAATTTAAGAGGGTACAATAGATATATTATGATTTTAACAATGAGGTTTAAGGATTACCAACTTAACAGAGGAGAGATTATTAATAATAACATAGGGCATCCAAAACATATGATTCAAATCCTTTCTTTTTTATCTTTATGAAAATATAAAAGTTCATAAACAATTTTGTACAAAATGAGAACATAAAAGTTATCCAAAAGTTTCTCTAGAAAATTCTCACAAGTTTCCCCTATAAAAGTTCCCATTTTACTACAAATTCCTTGTATCTATAGGCTTCATGGAAAAACTATTCAAGAACTAACTTGATAATTACCTCAGCTAGTTTCTTGGAATACAATGGTTTAGAAAAAAAGAAACCTTATTTATGATTTTCATCATTTTTGTATGAATGAGGCTCACTTTCTAAGCTTAGTTACAATAAGTGACATGTGCCACTTTTACAAAAATATAAGTAGAAGGTTATAACATTGATGAAAGATTTGATTATTGACCTTGTCGAGGTAGGTGCTATATCTTCTTCTAATCTAAGTTACTTGTTCACCAACAAGTTGGCCTTCAAATATAGTTAGTTTGATTGCATCTGCTAATCATCATTTCTTCTCAAGAATATGATGTATTCTTGGATGACAATATACTTGCATAAAAGCATGATTATTTTTCATGTACATGACTACATTGTTACATTTTGAATCTTATCAGCCATGTTTGAAGGAGTGCTTAGTATTTTAAAATATTTTTCTTATCATTTATACTCTTTAGAATCCCTTTTGACATGGCACAACATGAGAAAATTTTAACATCTTTATTTTATGGTTAGCCCATGTATCCATTGACACATTATCTATACTTTCAAACAATGTAAGTTCTCATAGCCACACTATTAACAATGAATTCCATAGAAATGTGCCAAACATTTAGTTTATAAGCCGATAAGATTCCTTGTGTGGGAATGTTGGACTAACTGCCAACATCCCCCTTTGGGATTTATGACATGGTTTAACAACCTCTTGTGTCATCAATAAGTCTAGATATCGGGCATTAACAGGTTTATCTTTTGGTGCAATGACAACCGCTAATTGTAACATGTGGTATCAGAGCTTGGTCAAGGGTTTGAATCCCCTTGGGTGACGCTAAGGGGGGATTTTTTGACTAAGTACCAATGTCCCTCTTCAGGATTCGTGACATGGTTTAACAGTCTCTTGTGTCTTCTATAAATCTTATGGTTGTATCAGGCATTAACATGTCAATATTTTGGTACAATGACAACCACTAATTGCAATGAAGAAATGAAATGTGTAATGCATGCTTTCATCGACATCCACATTGACATATATAATATGTTGGCATAGCTTTTTATCAGATAACATAGATATCTATAACTAGCTTTAACACAGGTTTGGAGATGTGAGGCCACTGTAAAAAAAGGAGAATTATGCATCAGTAATGAGAGAAAAAATTTAAACTTATAGTTCATGGGCACCATTTGAGCATTGATTGACTCAGCAATCATCCAACTGATCTTTGGCATTATTCAAAGTTCTATGTTCCCATTTACCAAAATATATTTTGTCAATCAAAATGAATTCCCTATAACTGGTTACACCTCTTGTTTGACACATGTTTCTATTCCTACTGGTGTTCATAATAGAAGGCCTATAATTTTGATAAAAGGTAGTTATATCTATATCCTCTGAAATAATATTATGCCTAAAATTATCTGAGCAACAACTTAAGAGGAAAAAATCCCTTTGTAAAAGACTAAATGACTCTAGCACCAAATAACTATCAGAAGCTTGTTTTGTTATCCACACATTCTTGCATTTGTTGCAAGTCTTCCATTGGAATGCAAGTAAAAGTGGTCTGAAATTAAATTTAAAAAGAGGACTTAAGAAATGAAAATGGTTTGATGGGAGCCAAATTCATGAAAATCTTGGAGTGTTTATGATAAAAAGGTTGAACAACATATAGTCAATACTATAGTTATATAAAAAATCTTGTGATATTTCTATTAGGATTCAACTTTGTAGTTTTCTGAATCAAACTCATTGACCCATATTTCTTGAGTAGTGTTTCCTAAACCCATCTCTCATGAGAATTAATGGAACACTTATCACTCATTGGATCTAGGTGATGCTCACAGAGGTGAAGCACCAAGACTTTCTAGGAGGTCACCCATCCCAGTACTACTCCAACTTCAGCACACTTAACTATGAAGTTTCCTCCATGGTTAAACCCAGTCTTCTTGCAACCCCATTGCATCACCTAGATCCAATGAATACTAAGTGTTCCATTCATTCTCATGAGATATGGGTTCATGTGAACCACTACTAATGAAACATGGGTCAATGAGTTTGACTCAAAAAACTACATACCAACTTCTGAGTTAAATGCCTTGGGAGGTACTTGCCCAATTTCCATTTGCGTATTTGAACAAATTTTTCAACAACTTTTCTTCCTATTTAATAATTATATTAATTTCTTTTTCTTTGAATACTTTTAGTGTTTTGCTTAAAATTTAAGTTTATTTTATGATTTTTTTAAAAGAGTCCTAAGTCCAAGGAAAAATTTTGGCCTACCAAGTTGAAGTTCTTAAAACGACATGTGATCATAAAATCTTTATGATTAATTATTTATCTCTGTATAAGATTCTTGTAGCTAGTATTTATCCTTTTAACACATTTAGTTTATAGATTCAATTGTGTAAAATATTTGTTTCATCAATATTTAAGATCACACTAGATATGATCTATTATTAGAATAATAGAGAGCTAGATGCTAAAAATGGTTAGTTGTAAATTGGAAGATAAAATAAATAATTTTCTCCTCCATCTCCCTTGCACCAATAGTTGTGATTTTAAAATTTGTTATTGTCCATAATGACTAGCAATAATTGAATGGAATGTATTCTTCACATCTAAAAAGAAACAAGAAACATTAACATGTGATGTTACATCAGTGTAAAGTAAAACATTCAAGTTAGTGCCTAAGTATTGTTCTCACTTTTATTGGACCTTTTTGAACACATTGGAAGAAAACATCCTGGCATGGCATCATATTTGATGATATGATTCTAAAACTATAGTTATAAGGAGGGGACTTGTCAAATAAGTTGTTGTAAAAAATTGTGAATGATTTAAAATTTTCACATAGAATTTTAAGAAGTGCACATATGTATTTAGTATTTAAAATAAATTACTAATAACTTAAAAAAAAATTGTACCTCAAAATTATTCAGAATATATTTCACTATCAGAGTTATAGATTGGATGGTGGAACTAGAGTAATTAACAACAAACATGACAACCTTTCCTCCCACCATTGCATATATTTTTCTAGTCATAATGTGTTGAACTAGTGGTTTTATGTATTGAAATTAGAGGTTTAATGTTTTCAAGTGTGTAATGCCAAGAAAATAGTCTTAAAAATAACATAATTTAATTCTTTAAGATGAAATCTGAATCTAAATAAATATTTTTTATTATTTAAAATTTATTGATCCATGTTAATTTATATATTAAAAAATAATAATCAAATGAAATAAAGAGTGTATGTTTAGAGATGTCTATTTAAAAAATATATAATTGAAATAATAAAAGTAAAAGTGTATCTAAAAATTAATATCCAAGAAGAAAAGACTTATAAGAATGTGATAGATAATTGCGATCTAAACTATGTTAGGAAAGTTGTTTGAACATGGTATCCTACTATTAGAACAAAAAATACTATTTTAAGGAAAAATGGCATAACATTAAAATTAAATAAAGTTCAAAATATGAAATACAAATTTTCATGTAAAATATAAAATAGAAAACTTAATATAAAATAGAAAGCTTAAAGTCCATTGAATGGAAAATATAAAATATAAAATTCAATTAAAATAGTACATAAGATTAAAGGAAAACTAATTTTGGTTAAAATAGTGTATAGTTAAAAGAAATAAAAATATATACAATAATTTAAAATAAACAAAATATACTATAATTTTAAATTTGAATAAATTTTATTATAATATAAAATATATAGAAATAAAATTTAATTAGAAATATAGAATCAAATACAATAGTGAAAAATATAATATAATAATTTGCCAGCAGGCTCTTTTAAAGGGGCTCAAACTTTCCACCAGAAAGTCTCAAGATGATTTTTTCTTCTATCACCAGTCAAAAATGTTAGCAATGTTTGTCGTGAATTTTAGCAATGCTTTCTATTTAGGTCTTCTATCCACCATTATACACAGACAACGAGCGATTCAAGTCTTCTGTCAATCATTATAAAGACACAGACAGACAATTTTATGCTAATATAAATCCCAATAAACTGCTTGATCTATTTGTGAGATTGGAAAGAATTAATTGATTCTAGTGTGAACCTCTTGTAAAGTCTGAGTGGCCTCATTTGAGTCTTAACATCTAGAGAGGATGTTGTGATAACCTCGATTAAACCACCTTCTAGACAGAGTGTGTTAACTAGTAAAATTTTGTCAACCCAATTTCATAACTCACCAATCAATCAGAATTTGCGTATGAAAAATGCAATTCTATCATTCAACGCGAACTTAATAAATGATTTCAGGTATCTACAATTCATAATTTAAATAGGGTGAAATTTTTGGATTAGATTGCATAATATTTTTTGTATCAATATTTCAGATCACACTCGATGATCTATGGTGAGGATGGTAGAAAACTAGAAGACATAATATTTTCAATGGCTCCTCCTTTGAAAGTTTATAAAGTGACAAGAAGTCTATACAATTATCATCATCGGTAGTTTGTTTTTTGAAATTCAAAAATCTATAGAATATCTCTTTAATTGACAAAGTTATTGATAAATATGACATGTGATTTGTTTTTACTGATGGTTAGGCCACAAACCAGTCGCTATGTTTGAAACAATCTTTTTGAGGAAAAAAATAAAAATTCAGAGTAAGTAATTAATTTAGAAAGTATTGTGTACACTATATTGCAGAGTATCTAGGCCTATATTGGTCCATTTGATTAGGTATTTATTTTATTTTATTTAAAAATCTACGGAAACCATAATTAATGGTGACACTAAGAAATTTCATATTTTTAGTGCTTATTACACCATGCTTGAAGTTAACACCTTGCCACTTTAAAACTATTGTACCACCTACCCTCAAAAATTAACTTATTTGCATATACTTAAAGATTTTAATGTAAATCAATATTCTCATCAACTTCCTGAACATTTGAGCAAATTTCATCCATCTAGATTACTATGTGAGACCACATGTGAACAACACTTGTTCCAACATAAACTTAACTCTTTTAGGAATCTCTATTGATTGATGGGAACAATAAATTTCTTCCAATTACTCCTCTATATAGCCTGTAAAACCATCCTTAAACATTTTCCCCTTTACCACACTTTCCATAAACTGCAACTGCCAAATACATTCAATACTTGTCATGACATTAAAATTGGTTGCCATAATGAAAAGGCTTAAAAGCAAATAGAGGCCAGCATAGATAAGCTTTTAAAGCTTACCAAGAACTCTCTTGCCAAAATCTTCTTCAAAATACTTGGTATCTCATTCATAAAATATTTGGATCTGAATCTTCATGCTTTGAATGATAGGAATAGTATCAAGTTTCTCTTTTTACACTTGTACACATTTCCATTGGCTTTTGAAGATGCGGTTCAGAATTCTAGGATAAATTTTACTTTCTTGTACAAATTATGAGAAGTTCAAATTATTGCAGTCTATTTCATTATGTTAGTATCAAAAGAAGTAACCATTTCATTAGCAAAGTCTAGTCAATGCCTTTAAATTTGCGAGACTCCCACTTAGACTAAAATTTATTGGGGTTTTCCTTCCTTCAAAGTGACAAATAATTTTCACAACTGCACTATGTTTGATAAAATTGAATTTCCCTGAGGCATTTTACTGAGCCTATCATTTGCTTTTGTATTTTTTTTGTTAAGAAGCTTCCACAGTTCTCTCTGCCCATAATCTGTCAAGTCTTATCCTGCTACCATTGCATTGCGTGCTTGTGCAGTTTGAGACCTCTTTGAACCTTTTAAGGTGTTTTTTTCTTAGGAGTACTATTTATTGTCTATGTTTTAATTATCGTTCAATTTTTATTTTCTAATTTTCAATTATTAATTTGAAAAAAATTAAAAATATATAATTAAAATTACATTTATAAAAATATTATGTATTAATAGCCACTCAGTTGTACTCTTAAGTAGTGAGAATTTTTGAAGGACATTCACATGTATAGACATTGACAATTTTTGAATGACTTCTAGGACATTTGTGCATAAGTATTGGCAATTTTTGAAGTGGTTGTAGTGCACTATTGTTGGAGCATCTTAAATTAGGTATTAGATGTCACTTTGAAATGATCAATTTTGAACCATTGTACATATAACAAATCCCACCACATGCATCATTACTACCCAAAAGCCTGAACAATAGCTATAAAAAATTAAGTTGTATATAGAGACAACAAAAAATATCACTGAAATCCGATGCACCATTTAAGATCTATGGGTATGTGAAGTTGGCTATAATAGCTATTGTGTGCTTCCCCCAAATACAAAATATTTTGGATTTTTAAAGTACAAACCAAGCGAGCATTAGAAAATATTCAAATGTTTTAGAGTTTTGAAATATGAAGCACGTGAACATTGGAGAGTAATCAACATTTTTAAAGTTTTAATGTATGGAGCAAGCAAACATCAGAGCTTTTTAGGATATAACTTAGGGAATCCACCAAATTTTTGCTCGAGTAATCAAAATGAAAGTTAAATGAGTTATAAGATAAAAATATTTTAAAAATATTAAAAAATATTCTAGAAAACATTTAATATTCCCCATAATATCCTTAATGTTCGATAAATGAAAACAAGCATAACTTTTGACACGCATGGTATTTCACTTTGAAATTTTGACTAGATGTAAGTGGGATAGGATGACGACTATTCGAAAAGTTTATTCTTCGTAAAATTTTAATGATTTATGAATATAGGACAAAAAATTAAAGCATTACAATCTTGCAAATAGTGAAGTGGGTTACTACAAGAACTAGTCGTGTTGCTTGGAACGATATTAGACACATGCATCTAAATGGTTTCACTGGACACTTTGTAGTTTTCAAGATTTAATTGTTAGTCCCTGTCTATTTATAGGCTGAGACTTATGTTTTCATGTTAACTATTTTCTATTAGTTTGCATTTCTGTATGAGATATGTGAATTTTATACTAGTGTTATGTGTAATGTTTCCAACAGCGGAATTTATATTTAAAAAATATATAGAAAATCCTAAATTTTTGATTGGAGGAGAGCATATTTCCTGGGGGTTAAAATAATTTTTAAATTGGGAATTACCAATAAAAATGAAAATGGTGGACAACTATTTTCATAAAAATGAAATGGTGGATAGCTGTTTTGCATGGCGTGTGTACGAGCGAGGACAGTTTCTGATGGTTTGTTTAATACAAATTTAAGATTTGTAGTTGGCATTAAGATTTTTACTTGGCATTGTGAATGCCATAGTCTGCAGTTGGTTTAGTGGATTTTGATATCTGGAATGAGCGTCTTCTACAAATTTTCTCTATTCTTTTCTTCTTCTGCAGTCGTCATTATCTGGGAGAGCAAAGGATCTCCATCTTTGGCAACTAACTATCTAGTAAGATTTCTCTTTTTCTCTCTAGAAGTGTTTGTTCGCTTAAAAAATTTGAAATGGTGTTATCTGCTTTTAAACGTTGTTTGAAATGGTGTTTCATTAACCGTGCTTAGGACACATTATCAGTAGCCTTATCAGTTGCAATTGAATGGCGTTGGGTACTTTTTAATCTGCTTATTTTTGGTTTGAGGATGTTTCATTGTGAGTTGGGGGATTACTCAATCAAATATAGAGTGCGAACTTCTTTCTGTTGTCATCCGAAAGAAGTTTGGCAGGGTTTTAATCTTCATAAACCTGGTTAGAGAGAATTTTCATAGCTTTTTAGTTGATAACATGTCCTAAGCACGGTTGATAACGTGTCCTTTTGCATATGCATCTTGTTGGCTTCTTCAACGATAGACATCTATTAAGCTTCTTGAATGAGTTGGAGACAACTGCCAAATTCTCTTTAACAAACCTTGCACCTATGTTAAAGGCTCCATTATTTAGGCCTTTTCAACTTTTGACAAGTTCATGAAACACCGTTTCAAACAACGTTTAAAATGGGTTTGAAATGAGGCTTGGCATGGATTTGAAATGGGTTTTGTGTAAGGCAGGTTACCATTAAAATTTAAGGAAGTCTCTCTCTGTTCCTATTTCAGTTGAGATGTGCTCATTTTTTGCCGCAAATGGTATTGAAATATGTACACTGTTATGGTGAATCGGCTTATGCCTACAGGCATAGAATGTTTGAATGTGTGTTTTTCCTTGCTTGTTGGATTCAGTATTGAAATTTTAGGTTTGTTAATTGATTTGATGTCAAGTTGGGTTACTGCTAAAATCCATCTGGGTATAGCAAAATCGTACTGGGTTTAAGTTAGACTTGCAGTAGGTCTCTTGCACTTTGTTGGGTGCTTGTCATTTTTTAGGGTTTAAGATATTTGACAGCATGAATATAATCTATGCGAATGACAGTATGATAGCTCAAATTTGTGTGTGGACACATTTTCAGGTTTGGATTTATAATACTTTGCACTCTATTCTCTTACATTATGTTGGGTGCTTGTCAATCAGCTGCTTGTCAAATCTTCATTATTTTGCTCTAACTAGGACATGAGTATGGAGAACCCTCAGGTGCATCACATTTTACTCACAAAAATTTTGTCCAGCTAAAGAACTTAGATTGCAAAGCTTTCCATAAAGGAATACACCACCTGCGTAATAGAGCATCTTGAAGTTTTCCATTCATTTTAGACTTTAGTATAATGAGAATTAGGGACCTGTCCAAAAACATAGAGGAATTATTTATGGCTTTCTTGCATACCTGGATAGAACAATGTTGATGTTATATGCCCATCGTGGAAGAGAACTGCAACATTAGAAAATATATTGGTCCCAAAAAATGGACTGAAGGGGCACAATGAAACCCCACAACTTACGAGGGAACATAGCAACAAATAATTTCTGAGATAAAGATCAAATTCAAATGGTATTGACCATGAAAATAGAAAAATCTTATGTTTATTTACATAGAGGCAAAAGATGGCTAGTGGTAAATAAACATAAGATTTTTTCGCTAGAAAAATCTGAAAAAAATTGAGAAGATCAAAATAGGAGGTTAGGGAGACAAGCAATGGGCTTCAGGTGGAAACTATCCTTGCTTGTACACACGCCATGCAAAACAACTGTCCACCATTTCATTTTTATGAAAGCAACTGTCCACCATCTTCATTTTTATTGGTAATTCCCAATTTTAAAATTATTTTAACCCCCATGAAAAATGCTCTCCTCCAATCAAAAATTTAGGATTTTCTATTTTAAAAAAAAATATAAATTCCACTGCTAGAAACATTACACATAACATTAGGATAAAATTCACATATCTCACACAGAAATGCAAACTAGTTGCTTGTCTCCCTAACCTCCTATTTTGATCTTCTCAATTTTTTTTAGCTTTAATGAAAAACACATTGCAACGCTACTCTCAATTCTCAAATTGTGCCAAAATTCTATGAATAACACATCTGCAAATTTTCTCCACTTCGATAAGCTCATCAATAGAAAACCCATTTTGTTATTGTTGTGCATGCCATAGTTGACGTAATTGAGTGAGAGATATTGGGGCTTAACAGGTTTGAGAATATGTCATCAGAAAATTGGGGAAAACAATTAAAACATGATCACACAAACTAGAATTCAATTTTTTTTTTAAACAGAAAACAGTAACAACAAGATCCCAGTCTAGTTAGAATTCAAAATCCAAAGGAGACTCACCTAAATCAAAATTCAAATGAACTAGTGTATGAACCAGTCCCCCTACTTCATATCTCAGATGCTACCCTTGCATATATCCAGCTGCAATCAATTATAAAATGCATAAGCCAAACCATTACCTTTTTTGAAGTAATTTGTCCAAAGATATCACAATGGTACCAACATCAAAGAGTTGGATTTGGATCAAGAGAATCGAGTAACTTCTAGGCATTATGTATTTACTCCATTATCATTCTCTTTCAAAACTCAGCTATGTGTATGTGTCTATTTCCTTTGTTTTGTTAAGTTCAATAATCTTAAAAGCTCACTTCTGCACACAATGCTTTTAGTGACTTGAAGATAATCTGTAGCTTTCAGTGGCTTGAAGATAATCTGTAGCACATACTGGTGGATGTTGGATGGTAGAAGATGGATTCCTGAATACTTTAGCTAGGAATATTATTATTTTTAGCGCTTCAAAATGCCCTCCCATATACTTGATCCCTTTTGCATGTGCATCTTGCTAGCTTCTTGGGTGATAGACATCTATTAAGCTTCTTGAACAAGTTGGCGGCAACTGCCAAATTCTCTTTAACAAACCTTGCACCTATGTTAAAGGCTCCATTATTTAGGCCTTTTCAACTTTTGACAAGTCCCTTTCTTGCACAATATATGTGGCTCATAGAAAGTCTACAGTAAACTTGCAAGTGTAAACTCATAAAGAGACCCTTACAACAATAAGATACAATTTTTAAAATAAAATCCATTCAAAGTTAAGTCTCAAAGCACATGCTAATTGAATTTTTCCTCAAAGGAAAAAAAATAAAAAAAATAAAGATGTATATTATTTTATTGTTTAATTTATAATTTTTTTAATATATAATATATAATTTATTTGTTATTGTTTAATTTGTAATTATATATTTAATTAATAATAATTATAGATTAAAAATATTATTAAATATATTCTCAATATTATTATATTGTAAAGTTATATATCTTTATTAATTATTTAATATTTCTTAGGTTGACTTGTACAATTCATTTTTTATGTATTTTTAATTTATTGTTGCATATTTTATTTGTATTTTAATTCTATTAAATTAATTACTCATTAATTTATTAGCTAATATATATTAACATTAAATTATTTATTTTAAATTCGTATTTGGATTTAATTTATTCTCAGTTTAAATTTTTTATTTTCTTTATTTTAATTTTAAATTTAGAATTAAATTTATAAAAAATCTAATTATTTATATTGATAATATCAAAAAAAATCTTGATGATATTTTTAAAAGTGAAAGATTACCTTACTAACAAGCGCCGCGTAGTGGTTGTATTGCCTTCTAGTTTAGTAATCCATTGTAATTATATTGTGAAATATAATGAGAATTTTAATAAATTTATTATATTTTATTAAGTATAATTCTATCTAATATAAAGTATCATTGTTATAAGTATAATCATGAATAAATTATAATTAATTATTGTGACTAATTTTATTTGTCGTTGAAACATTAGAAAAAATAACATTATTTAAACAAATTGATATTTTGAACTAAATTTAAATAAGTTTGAAATAAATAAAATTGTTATAATAACATTAAATGTCAATTTAATATATTTTAGTTTAAATATCAATATTTTGTATCAGGATCAGGACTATTGAGCATACAAACATTTGCAAAAATAATATCATATGTAAAATAATCATAGATACAACTACAAAACTAGTGCCTTCATTAAATAGATAATAACAAAATAATGAGGCAAACTAAGTGAATTTGAATACTAGACCAAGATGCTTGTAGATTTTTTTGTTGCCCCTGTCTCAGCCTAAAGCAACCCTAATATCATATGCCCACAATTCGTAGATATGACATCACACCAAACCTGATCATGATATGGTGCAATTGAAAAATTGACAAGATCCCTCTGACTAACCTTCACATTCAACTCTTGGTTTACCCAAGTGGCATTGTAAGTGTTGGGATGTTCTACTAATGCCAATCCCAACTTGGACACCATATGAACTGAAACCAAATTGCTATATGCCCCTAAATCAAGAATTCGAGTACATACCTTTCCTTGGACCAAATATCTTTAATTAAATATACCTTCTTGTGTCGATGTTGGTAATGATCCTCCTTTCCTCATGAGAAGAAATTATGCTACCTCAGGGTTTTCTATTTTAGGTTCACGAGTTTCCTCTTCTTCAATCAGATGTACCCTCCCTTCCTTGTCCTAATAAGAGCCTATCCATTTAGGACACCTGAAAGATTGATGTTTGACTTTATTGCAATGAAAGCATCTGCCTATGAAGATGCCACTTCCTCTTCCTCCTCTAAATCTTCCACCTCTTTGCATGTGTCCTCCTCTTTCCTTTGGAGTAGTTCCCTTGTCCATTTCTTCCCAAACCTGATTTGTCCTTCCTCCTCTGCCCCTCATTGAAGAACCTCCTATGTTGCTGCTATTTTGTCTTTTACTTTTCCTCTTCAATTTCTCTTGTATTCTAACAGCCAACTAGTAACATTCCTTCACACTTCTGGGGTTAGAAGCCACAAATTCATCCTGGATGTTTAATCTTAAACCACCTAGATATCTAGCAACCTTAACAACTTCATCTTCTTCTAGTCCTGACCTTATGCTTAGTTTATAGAATTCATCTGTATATTCTTTAACATCTAAATCTCTTTGTTTTAAACTTTGCATTCTTTTATGCATTTGTACATCAAAGTCTTTAGGAAGAAAATTACCTTCCATTTTTGCTATCATCTTGTCCCAAGAGACAATCTTTGCCTTACCTTTTCTCCTGTTGTTTGCCTCCTCATGATCCCACCATAGGAGTCCATGCCCTTTGAGTTTTGTTTTTGCCAATCTGATCTTTTGTTCTTCAAGTACCTCTTCACTTTCAAAGTATGCATCAACTCCCTATGAAGTCAGATTGCAACAAAAATATCTATACAGGCTCGAGCAAGACCAAAAACCAGTAAAAATACTTACAAAACATGGTTTTGCTGGTTTCAATTTGCAAAATTTATTCATTACGATGACCTTGATTCTATGCTATTAAATTTGGTAGCCTTGATTCTATGGTGTCATTTCCCAATTCCCTAAACTAGGACCAAATCATGAGAAAGAAAAGGACATAACACAACCCTACCATGATTGGGCTTTCAGCATTTAATCTGCCAATTGCTAATAGATTAAGCATATTATTACTATGCTTAATGTTCCATTTAAATGAATTTAACACAAAAAACAAATTTACAAACCTGAACCAATGACATGTTTACAACAAAGGTCTAATACAACTCCCAACAATTCTTAAACATACGTTATCTGCTATGATGAATCCTTAAACAATTAAAGGTTGGAGTAGACATAGTTATTCACAATTGTTTATGCAGTACAAGGAAGATTTGTCTGGGTCACATCTTCCTTCGTACTGGCAGTAAAAATTGACTAAACCTTTATTAAGAATTGATCATATCAGATAAAGTATGTTTAAGAATTGTTGGGACTAGTCCTTTGGCGTGTATTAAACAGAATAGAATTTTTAGCATATTAGTATCATTATGTTCCTTTGTTGTAAACATGCAATTGGTTCAGTTTTGTAATTTTTTTTGTGTCAGTTAACATGCCATTGGTTCAATTTTGTAAAAAAAAATTTGTAAACATGCCATTGGTTCAGTTTTGTAATTTTTTCCAAAAACAATTTGGCCAGTCATTGTCTACACAATACCAGTCACTCCTTTGGTATCACAAACAACAAAAACAACAAATTTCTTGCATAAACAAGAAAAACTAATGTCTAGAAATGTTCCTACATTACCACCAAGCAAAGATCATGTTCTAGACTTTCAAATCGATGTGTTGGTGGTTCGACTGTACCTACGGGATAGTGTACTCCAAAATTGGAGAGAAATTAAGTGTACTCCAAATAGACTGTCCTCTGCAAAGAACCGACTGGAATCTATTAACCAACCTTCTAATTGTCAAATAATTATGTTTCCAAATCAATTACCTATCAGCATAACCCTTGCGAGGGAGAGAAGCCAAACACATAGAGAACATGCGTATAAACATGACAGCTGAAAAACTTAAATGGAATACACCAAGAAGTACCAAATGGTGAATGTTCAATTGTTGTAATGGCAAAGCAATATCATCACCGTCCATTTCTAGAACTTGATTTTTATATAGTCCTAATGATTTTTCTTATTTCTTGAACATTGTTGACATACTTAAATGGAATACACAATACCAAGTGATGAATGCTCAATTTTTGTAATGGCAAAGCATCAGAACCGTCCATTTCTAAAATTTGATTTTGTATAGTCTTAATTATTTTTCTATAGTCCTAATGATTTTGAAAATTGTTGACAAAGAGTTTTTCTTTTTTTGATTGTAGTATAAATGATTTTTCTATAGTTGTAATTATTTTTCTTATTTCTTCTCTTTTGTCCCTTTTTTAATTTCCTATGTCTGTGCTTCATGACAAGATTTTATCACCTTCTTTTGATGGTATATTTCATTCACTCTATGTGGAATACTATTTTGTTCACTATTTTATTTCAGCTTGATATTTCTTTCATTTTTCATATATAAAGAGACTACGCATACTGATAAAAATATGAGTTGTTTGATTTAGGTTTACTTTTCATTATTGTAAATGGCTAATATTTCTGATGGCACTCCTTGGTGTATTCCATATAAAAATAATCATATAAAAAAAAATGTAGCAATGGTGGTGTAGTGCATTATTGAATAGGCTCGATGGCTCTTCTCAATGTGCCAAAATGTCAATGTGGTGGTGGGTAGTGCGTGTTGAAGACTTCATGGACACATAACAACCCTGGATGACAATTTTTGTGCTTCCCAAATAGAAAAAATGTTGCTAATGTCTATATATTTAATTCTTCTAATATAAATACTATTCATTATATTATAAGAACTAATATATACTGGGCATCATAGGGAAATAATGGCTATGGATACTTTAGTTGGGTTGATGACATCTCATTTGCATCTATCCGCCCATCTCGGCTTTCCCGCGATGGAGGATTTGAGTGCAAAACGTGTCAGGCCAGGTCAAATGCCGAAATTATATTTTTGCGATGCCTTCTCTGTATTGTGATCACATATCTTTGTTGTGACCATATGAGGCGATGAGATCAGGAATTAGTCAATTTAGTATTTTTCAGGTTGTAACAAATATTTTAAAATGGAAATGGCATAACTTCTCTTTGCCTCAAGTGCACATATATATGGTGTGTGTGTATGTTTAACACCTTCATGAAATTAGGATAATCAACTACAATTCTATGAAAATACAATGCAAATTTAAGCTAAGAATTGAAATTAACATCCATGACATCTCATGGTTCTCTATCCAAGCTTGGTAAGTAGAGCTCTCAGCCTATTCTCTACTAGTGACAATCCTAGAATGAGAAAAATCATAGTACAATGCTTAATCTAGCTCTCAAACTCTCAAAATGTGATACAAAGATTAATTCAAATGCTCAAAATATGCTCTCAATTGCTATCAATTTGCTCTCAAATTGCCTATAATGATGATGCTATGCACTTGAATTCTCTAGTATATTATTTCTTTCAAAATGACTCTTATTTATAGTAAAATCCCAAGGGTAGGGGGTAGAGTTATTTAATCATGATTTAGCCTTGGTTGAGTCGAGAACTTTGAAATGTTTTTAAACCAGGGGGACAATTTAAATGGTTGTCTCAAAGGTTTGGACAAAAAGACAAATTTGAGTGGATGAGATTCAAATTTGAAATGTGTGATTGAGATTCACCTATTTTGGAGTGATCCATGTGCTTTTTTTCCTCAATTCTCATTGGTTGCTCAAATTGTTGTTGAAAGATATTAGGATTAATTAAATTCCATTAATTAATTAAATTAGCCATGTAAGGGAATAGGTTCAATTTGATTTTTGATTTAACAACTATACAATTAATTGATTAAAATCAATTATATAGTGTGATTGATCCCTTTAAGCTTGTATTTAATTATTTAATGTCATGATTTGATTTTTCCTTTGATTTAATGATTTTTGTCCAATTTTGATTAATAAATGTCCATTTAAAATTTGATTTGATCCTTTTTTATGAGAATTAGAGAATTTGATTAAGATTTTGCCATTTGATTGATTTTTAAGCACTTGCCCAATTTTTGATGTCTACAAATGCCCCTCTTTGAATTAATGTGCGAAGCTCATTGTTTCAAAGAAAATTTTAAGTCCTGATCACTTTTAGGTCTTGATTAACTGATACACAACTGATTTAGGTCCTGATTTGATACCTGATATGATTCAACATTTGATATGATATACCCCACTGATAATAGTTCAAAAATTTTGATGCCCCAAATTCAATGATGTTTGATGCCAATTTGATACTCTTATGATGCCCCCTGAGAAATGAAACATATTGATTGCTCGATGTGATAAATTTTATGATATTGATTTATTATTGATCCAATATGTTTTCATTTTTGAAAAACATTGATAATGGTCATGTTCAACAAATTGCCCCGGTTTGATGAGAAAAAGCTATGATTGAGAAAGTGTTGTTGATGTTTGAGAGAATTTGATGATGTTTGGATACCACTTGATGTCAGTTAGAATCACTTGGTTGATGTTGTATTGATGTCAATCGGATAGGATAGGTATGCTGATGGTAGAACATGAATAGGATTGATTTCCCTTCCTCATGATCTAGAGTTAGGAGATTTGATACGCTCAAGATGACCAAACGAATGATAGGATAACTTGATTGATGTTAGATGATAAATTGGATGATTCGACTAATTGATATTCAATTGGATTGGATTTGATAGGGAGGTTAATGATGGGAGGATAATAGATAGGGTCATTTGATATGAATCGGGTGCAGATGTAGATACAGGTAATGAAGAGAATTAGGTTTCCCTTAATTGATTAGATGATGAGGTTGCCCCTAGGTGGGCAGATGCATAGTAATGATAATCTTGGATGTAGCATTGATCAATTTGATGAGTCAGATATTTGAAGACATTGATTAGGACATTGATGATGTACTCATTTTTACCTTCCACCCCCTTGCTTAAGGAAAATCCCATAAACATGCAAGTAATCTATCATGAAAAATGCAATGCAAATCAACTAATTACCACTAGCTTTTAGCAAAGAAATGTCATAGAGAAATATTTTCATCATTGAACATTGTGGGACTAAAAAGTAAGTACAACCATCACTGACCACATCATGATGATATGAATACCTCTTTATATCACTTTTTGGTAACCCCCTTCAGGAAAATAGTACAACCCTCACTAGTTGAATGACCAACTATGGGAGTATGAATACCAGTTTCAACGGATTCGATGTTGCAAACAAAGGTCAACCCTCCATCCTATATGAAAGTCCTCAATGATTCTTTGATGACCATGTCATTAGATGAATTCACATAAGTTGTTGGATCTCCCTCAAGATAGTCACTCAGAGGCAAGAAAAATATCATGTCTCCATCATTGCCAATCTAGTCGAAACATCATCGATTAGCTAAAAAGATGTGATAAAAGTCAATAAAGATCATCAAAAAAAGCTTCAAGTGTTTTGCAATGTATCAAGATTTTCAAAAATAATTTCCAAATGTTCTGATCTTTTAAGTGTTGTCAGTTTTTAATCCCGAATAATAAAGTCAATGAAGGCTCAAGGATCAAGTTGTAGGATCAAAATACTTAGTTGTAAACAATGATATCCATAAAAAAAAAATCTCTCTCTTCTGAAGCTCTAATAAGTCTCTCTCTGATTGTGACCAGATGTAGCACTATTGAATCCATTTGAGTTTAATGCATTGCGTCATGTGAATTGATGCCTGTTGTTGAAATCTGTTGATTAAGATCAAATGCCCCTGATTGGATGGGAAAAATGTTGGAATTGGGAAAACTTCCAAAATATTACAAAAGCCTGGTTTATGCAAGATGCATCTCAAAGAACTTTATGCAAGAAATTACCAACTCTTGAACAAGATCACATTGGTTTTCCCCCAATGTCTAGCAAGATATAGAACATGAATGATGGATTTGCAAGCTCATGGATTAGAGATGGATGAAGCATGCAAATGTGACCTGTAGGACCATCTCCTCAGGATTACCCAAGCTAAGGAAAAATGATATAGCAATGTGAAGCATGTTTTTGGATAAGCCATGGAAGCCAATGATGCAGTGCTAGATAGCCTATAGGATACCGATTTGTTGTCATGAAAATGAGGGATCCAAAAGAAGTGGACATGTCAAGAAGTTTTTGATAACAAATTTTGTACTTTAAGTTCTTCATTTTGATCAAGACCAAGGGGTCAATTTGGGTAAGATGTTGATAAGATAACACAATCAGGATAAAGGGGTGATGAAGGCTATGAAGGGATGTTTTGGGATTATGGAAAGACTATTAAGGAATAATGAAGGTGAATTTGGGATAAGCAAGATCATGATAGGGTAACATGGATGCAACAAGTAAATAAGCTAATGAAAAGGGTAATGGATGTCAAGATACTTAATGTTCATGGATGTGTTCAACCTTGTTAAGATTAAAGGTGAGAGAGGAAATATGGATGTAACTTGCCCCCAAGTGTGGAGTGCAAGAAGGAGGAATTAAAAATGACTCTTGTTTACTAGGTTTTCATCATGGTATTTGTTTCTCTTTACTTTTGCTACCCAGGTGCCTATTGCTAGGTTTTCACCAAGGCACTTTTCTTTTTTTTTCTTTTTTTGTATTTTTCAAAATTTTCCCAACATCAAGATCTTTGGACAATGCTCTTTTGAAAGATATGCTATAATAAACCATGGGTATGGATAGGATGCTCAAATATATTGATTAGAAGGATGGAAATATGGAAAGTAAGTATTGGAAAATGAATGTGAAGATAAGAAGAAGGTATGTTGTAGATGAAAATGTTGGCATGATCAACTTTGACACACACTTTGAAGAGTGGTGGAATGATGGAGGAACAATAGATGAAGGAGGTAAGGATCTTTTTGAGGTAGTGGATTTTGGGATATAGGAACCCAAATTAGACTTGGAAAGTGGAAGATGTTTGGAAGGAGATGGAATGGAAGCCTTTGGAAGATTGAATGTCAATTTTGATTTTTCTTCTGTGTGTAAGTCTTTCAAAAGTGACTTGGGAATCCACATAGTCTTTGATTTTTCTTTCTTTTGTTATGCTTTTGAATGCATTTCTTCAATGAGGGATTTAGGAACCCACATTTTATTTTATTTATTTTTTTGCTTGGTGGACCTTTGCGGTCTTTTGGATATTTCATTTTTCTTTGTGGACCTTTGCAGTCTTTTGGATATTTCATTTTTCTTTTCATTCACATGTTGATTAGATGGGGCATTGTGATTTTTATACACATATGGACTCTTGGATTTATGATTTTCATGTTGCACATCAAAATTGCTTCCAAAAGACTTAGGAATTTTGGATGAATAGGAATAATATGGAGGGTTCATATGGATTGGTGTTTGGACATTCTTCAAGTATGTGTTCCTTCCTTGATCTTGATACATGGTAGGGTAAGTGAATGGAAAGCTAGGGATGATAGGAATGGAGGATGGAGGAATACATGGACCTAATATGGATGGAAGGAATGAAGACTTTTGTTTTCGAACATAGGAACCCAAAATGGATTTGGAGGATAATGAAGGCATATGGTTGCATTTGAATGGAGGGATATAAGGTGTGAAAGGGATATCAATATCTTTGGAAGGAGCTGCATTGCCGAAGTTCGCATATTTAAGATTTATCTTTATACCAATAGGCTCATGAGTAGCTTTGATAGGAACACATTTGATAGGATCAACTGAAGCTTGAAGTGATTTATTATCATGAAAGGGATTTGGAAGAATGATGGTTTCTTGAGGTGAACATGGAGGAATATGACAAGGAAATGATGGGATACTTTGATCTTGACAATGATCTTCAAATGGTGTAGAGAGGGTATTTTTCTCTTGATTTTCAATATTCTCATTGGAAATTGTGGAAGGGATATCTTGGTCTTGCTTGGGAAGTGGAGAAAATATGGAACTTGGAAGGGTACTTTGTTCTTGGAATGGAAGGATATCATCTTGGAAGACATGAAAGGATGCAAGGGGATCATCACAAGGTTTTATGTATATGGAACCTTCATCAAATATGGGAGGGGATTGTATATAATCTTGATCTTGATCTTTATCAATATTTGTTTCTTTTCTCTTTGAATTGTCTTCTTGACATGGAGCCACTTCTAAGGACAAGGTAGATGTTTGGATATGTGTGGGGGATGTTTGGAAGAATAATGTAGGATCCTTTTGAAGGGCTATAATAGGAATTGAAGTACATGAAGCTTTGGGGTCTAAGATCTTTGAAGCATGGAAATGATCTACAACAAGATTTAAGTTAGCTTGGGTTTCTTTTAGAGGTAGTCCTTGAGGGTAGACATAGTCAATGTGAAAAGTGTCATCATTAGGCTCATTCTTTGATGGAGGAATTTTGGATAGTTGTGAAGCTTTGTGAGATGAAAGAAAGATGAAAGGAGTACAAGCTATGGGAGAAACCTTGCTAGATAGAGGTTTATGCATTAGATCTTTCTTGAGAGTGGTACTTTTCTCTTCATACTCTTTATTATCTTGATCACAAATAGGATGATCATGAAATTTCCCTTGATCCAAGATAGGTTTGTTTCTCTTAAACACTTCTTTTTGTGAGGAAGATGAAGATACAAATGGCCCATCATCATAAAGAAAAGGAAAAATTGATTTGAATGATGGCTTTTTAGATGATGTATCTTTTTGTTTTTCCTCATTCTTCCTCAAGGTTGATGTGTCAAAATTATGAGGAAGCTTAGCTCTTGATTGAGCTAATTTTAAGAAGTATGCTTCTTCATCCCTCTTCATAATTAATTGCATTATTTTCATAAACATGGGACCTTGGGATGCTTCCAAAATTTCATCTTCAGACACTTCATCATTTTGATTCCTATGGAGATCTTGGTCTTGGTTTTGATAATTATGCTCCATAAAAGGATTGATTCATTTCTCAAATAGACTCATCATTATAAATGTTTTTTAGGAATATGATCTATTTGTTGCACTGATAAGGAATATCTCCAAAAAGGGTATCCAAAAATGATTTCAAAATCTTTCCAAACCTTCAAGAGATGTTCACTGTTTGCCCCTCTTTGTTTATGGGCGTCACTTGCCTGTGTGTAGGCATGACTTAACAATTTGTATGCAGTTACTAGAATATTTCTAAGTGGCACTCTGTAGGTCAGCATGCGGCTTTTCTTTGTTGATAGACATTTCTTAATATTTTCCAAGCATTTCTTAGAATATCACAGGCATGATTTCTTTATTGACAGGCATTTCTTGAATAGTCTTAGGCATGACTTTGTTGTTTATAGGAGGTTTTTCTCTATGTGAAGGTGGCACTTTACAGACCAGGTTGTAAATTTCAAATTTTAAAAGTTGTAAGATCAGGTCTACAGAATATTCTTGCTTGAAAATGAAGTACAAATGCAACACACACATCAAATTTGTACCATATCCCTAAAACCACACTAAAAGTGTATGTTCTAGATCATTTTTCACAAGTATAAACAAGAATATCTTCCAAGCAATCTACCTAGAGTCAAATTTGGATTTTAAACGCGTTTGGCTCTACAAGGTAGATTACTACTTATTAAGATTTTAATGAATACTTCCATTCTAAATTATGTCAAGCTCTTTTTTCCACTTGTGGGCTTCCCACACACACAGAAGAATGATTTTCCGCAATCCAAAAGGACTACCAGAGGAAGTGAAGAAAACTTGCACACAACCTTATAGTCACTCTCCTATTAAGGAAGAATGTATTTTTTTATAGTGGGTCAGATAGTATCATGGCTAAAGCAATTGTCTCCCACTTGGGTCATTCCATCTCACCATCCTCGTAAGGAAAATTTCGAGAGGCGGGCCCTTTAAAGATCTAGATTAACTAGCATGTATAGAAAAGAAAGAAATTAAACTTAGTCCAACAAGTTTGGGAATTTGGTTCACTTAAAAAGTGAAGAGCATATCCCTATTGTTGTTCCTTGTTCCAAACACTTCAATCGGATTTTTGTTCTTTTTCAATCTCTTGACAAGGAGATTCTTCTAAATGAAGTGTTTGGTTAATTCATCCCTTCCTTTCTACCAAATTGAACTAACATGTTTGGCTTTTTGATCCACTTCAAAAAAATGGAGAGAATATGCCTAATGCTTGTTCAATTTGAAAAATAGTAAGGTTTTTCTATTAATCTAGATTCAATGAATAGCCACAATTTAAGAAAATGCAAGCTTGATTTGATGAATACCTCTTCTTGTATCTAGCAAAGGCTAGACACTTTTTTTGATTTTTTTGATGCTTAGTTGCTTACTCACCTATTGGCTATTGTTCCCACTCCAAATCCTCCAAAAAATTAGTCAACACAGCCAAACAAAGTGAGGGAAACCAAAAGGAACAAAGTGCAATTGCAATTAAGTATTTTTGACAAGATTTTTCAAAGAAATTTCAACAACTTAATGCAAGCAAATTCAATTCAAAGTAGGGAATTTATTCTTGTAAGCATCTAACACTTTAATGTAATGAGCATACAACTTTTCTTCTAATCCCAAAATTTCTAAAATTGAAGCACAATGAATCTCTTTTTGATGTTTTATTTGGATTCTTATCTCTTTACTTTCTTGAGTGATTCTGCTCTCTGGTTTTCAAACTTTCTTGTGGTCTGCAGCTCGGTAAACTAAAATAGTATATCCAAAAAACAATTTACTAAAACTTTTACAGCTCGGTAAACTAAAATAGTATTCTGTATGTGCTTTTACTGATTACCAGTTAATAACATATAGTGATTTACGATCAAATCCAATATGGAACATGTAAAGTATGACAACAAACAATCATCACAATCAACACATAACACAAGAGATTTAACATGGAAACCCTGTGAAGGGAAAAACCACCTAGGACCAGCAACCCAAAAAAATTTCACTCTTCTAAAGTGAGATCAGTGAAGACCCAACCCTGTTAAAGGTTACAAACACACTGTGAGGTGTGACCTTGTTAGAGGATTTTAGACCAATCTTTATCGTCCAACCAACATTCACTATGGGCTTGATAGGATAACAAATGTACACTCTATGAATGACATTACAAGACTTTCTAGTCCACTCTATTAAGAGATTTATCTGTTTACAATGGTTAAAATGTAACAGCAGATGATCTAATCACAACACAACTTCAATTGCAGATTATGAGATCTATGTTAAGCTCATTCAAATCCTCTGATCAATATATCAATTCTATTTCAATCAATATTCAGTAAGTTACTGTCGCTTGGTTATAGCTTTTTGACGCTTGATAATCTCTATAGTTTGGTTCTCCTTAACCAGTCTGATCAGGCATGCATGAAGCTTGTTCACATGATATCTTCTACAGTCTCCTTCTTCTGGCATGATTTCATTGTGAAATCCTAGTCTCTTAAATAGACAAGTAAACCATTTTAATTCCATCCATCAAATTTTTCCTCTTAATCTCCTTTGTTGATTTTTCCACTTAAACCTTCCTCAACTGATGTGTCAGTAACACATTTTGTTTCAATCCCTTAGATATTCTTTGAATTATGTTAGCCATCGATCTTCATAACAAACATTATCTCCAACTTCATAATCATAACACTTTCCAGCTCATCAACTTCCATCGGCTAAACTAGTCATTTAGTTCTTTTCTTCTACTCGGTTAACAAAGAAATGTGTCGGTGAACACAAGCTCGGTTTATAATGTGCTCGGTATACACTACACTACATTGGTGTACACTAAAATGGTTCTTTAACCGACAACACTGCTTTGTGCATTTTGCTCTTATCCTTCATCATAGATAAATGCAACATAATCAAGTCAATAACATAAGGTCATAGACTCATCCATAAGTTACCCAATGTGTTCCTTATCCTTATCTATCATATCCATCTTCCTCATGTAGATATATCTATTCTTCATCTCTTTTCTTCTTCTTTCAATAGATGTTTGGGTATAGTAACTTACAAGATAAGTATTGTCAAAACTAGTTGACATCAATGACAACATATTACTGATTTAATCATCTTACATATCTAATCAACAACTCAGTGATCTTGAATCATAGATCTTCAAGTTATACAGTTTATTCAAATCAGTTGAAGTTCATCAATCTCTCCCTTTGGCATTGATGGCAACACAAGCAATATGAAATATGCCATACACATACCAAACATGTATTCTACAACTCTGTCAACAAATGTTGTAACTTGGTACAAGCTCTCCCTAGCTTAATATGTTTAATCACTACGTTACATAAAAGAATTTGCAAGTGTAGTCTAACTTCTGCAGATATGATATTTTTAGCTCACAGGTTTTCTTCTATTCTCAGTAACTGATCTTCAATGCTCTCCCTTTTCTGTATCTCTCTCCCTTTGTCTTTGGCTCCATATTCTTCATATTGATCTCTCTCCCTTTGACAAAAATGCCAAAGAGCAATAAAAACACACAGCTCTGTAGTAGCCATGTAACTCTCTGTTGTCTAGTGCATTCTCTGTATCTCGGTATACTGATGTGCAAATCTATTCTAGTACTTCAACCTTTCACAACCTTAGATAGAAGTCCAAAGTGTGAACTCTACTACATCAACATGTATGATCTTTTGATAAGATTAGGTTGATGCAACCTCCAGATCACCTTAGTGACCAGTAGACAGGGGACGGATCCCAAATCTAGTCCTCAAGTATTCATATGTATCCTTCAATAGAGGCTTTGTAAATATGTCAGCAAGTTATTCTTTTGATGTAACAAATTCTATCTTCAATCACTTCTCCTGTACTTGTTCCCTTAAGTATTGATACTTAATAGATATATGCTTTGTTTTAGAATGCATCATTGGATTCTTTGAAATATTAATAGCACTAGTGTTGTCACAATATATAATCATCAGCTCAGTGATTGCCTCATTCATAACTTCCAACTCTTGCTTGATATATGAAATATTTGAACAGTTAGTAGCAGCAACAACATACTCTGCTTTAGCTATAGACTGGGAAATGCAAGCTTGTTTCTTACTTGTCCATGTAACAAGTCTTTCACCAAAGAAGAATGCTCCTCCGATGGTACTCTTTCTATCATCCACATTTCCAGCCCAATTAGCATCGGTGTATACCTTAAGTTCAAACTTTCCTTTCTTAGGATACCATAGTCCATAATCTTCAATTTTCTTCAGGTATCTTAAGATTCTCTTTGTAGAAATCATGTGTGACTCTCTAGGGTTTGCAGAAAATCTAGCAACTATTCCAACAACATGTGTTATATCATGTCTACTATGAACTACATACATTAACTTACCAATCATGGATTGGTACAGTGTCTGGTTTACCTCAATAGTTCCATCTTCTTTAGTCATTTTACATCTAGTAGCCATCGGTGTTCCCACAGGTTTAGTATCTTCCATGCCAAATGTCTTCAATACTTCCTTTATATATTTAGATTGTGTGATGAAAATACCATCATTTTGCTGAATCACTTGTAAGCCTAGAAAGAACTTAATCTCTCCAAACATTGACATTTCAAATTCACTTTTCATTTCATCAAAAAATGACTTAAATATTTGATCTTGTCCTCCAAATATTATGTCATCCACAAATATCTCAGCAATCAAGATAGTATCATCAGAATTTCCTTTCATGTACAGATTATTGTTCTCACTTGTTCTAAAAAATTCAATACTAAGAAAATAGTTATGCAGCCTCTCATACTAGGTTCTCAGTGCTTGCTTCAAACCATATAAATCTTTATGTAATCTACATACCATATCTTTATTTTCTGGATCAACGAACCCTTCAGGTTGTTCTATGTAGACTTATTCTTCAAGTATCCCATTCAGAAAAGAAGATTTAACATCCATTTGGTAAACTCTGAACTTTTTGTGTGCAGCATATGCAAGTAACATTCTGACTCCTAATCTAGCAACAAGTGCAAATGTTTCAGCATAATCTATTCCTTCCTCCTGTGCATATCCCTTGCATACTAGCCTAGCTTTGTTCCTTGTTACCTCTCCATTCTCATTAAGCTTGTTTCTGAATATCCACTTAGTACTGATAACATTCTTGTCCTTAGGTCTGGGTACTAAACTCCAAGTTTTTTTCTTCTCTATCTGTTCTATTTCCTCTTTCATTGCATTAACCCATTTATCATTTTCTAATGCAACTTTTACATTCTTCGGTTCATATTCACAAACTAGACATGTACCTTGTCTTGCTTTACTTCTTGTTTGCATGCCAGCTTGTCTATTTCCAATGATTTGTGTCTCAGGATGATGTCTTCTAAAAAATCTTGCCAGTATCCGATCTCTTATTTCTTGTTCATCATGTGCAGGCTCATTTGCTTTCTCGATAGGTGCTTCCTGCTCATTGGTTTCTTATTCCCGTTCCTCGATATTGTTTTCCTGTTGACTAGTTCTCATTGTCTATGACATCGGTAGGTACCCTAGTTGTTTAATGTAACTAAATCTATCATAGTCTTCTAGTTCCTTTGTGCTTTCCTCTGCATTCTTATCATCAAACTCATCAACTTGAACATTAGTACTTTCAATCATTTTATTAGTTACTTTGTTAAGACACTCGTATGCTTTACTTTTAGTGGAATATCCTAGAAATATCCCTTCATCACCTTTTGAGTCAAACTTCCCATTTCTTTCATCTTTTAGAATAAAGAATTTACTTCCAAAAATCTTGAAATAACTTACAGTGGGTTTGTGACCAAACCATAACTCATAGGGTGTCTTATTAGTGTCCTTCATTTGTACTCGGTTTAGAACATAAATAGTTGTGATGATAGCTTCCCTCCAGTATGTCTGAGAAACATTATTTTGTAACATTAGTGTCCTTGCACAATCAACTATCGACCTATTCCTCCTTTCAGCTATTCCATTTTGTTGTGGTGTCCTTGGTGCAGAGACCTATCTTTTGATACCATGCTCATTACAAAAGTTAGTAAATTCATCATAAATAAATTCACCACCTCGGTCAGATCTTAAGCATTTCAATTCTTTACCAGTCTCTTTCTAAACCTTTGCTTTATACCACTTGAACATCTTAAATGCCTCTAATTTTTCCTTCAAGAACATGACTGTCATTAATCTAGTATAATCATCAACAAAAAGACTAAAATATCTGTCTCCATAGTAACTTTGAGTTCTCATAAGACCACATAGGTCAATATGCACTAACTCAAGTAATTTCTTTGTTGAATAATCTTTGCTTTTGAAACTAGATTTTGTCATTTTACCTTTCTGACATTCATGACACATAACATGATCAGGCTTAGATAAGTTAGGCAGACCTCTAACCTTTTTCTTTTTACTGATCTTAATCATGTTATCAAAATTCACATGACATAACCTCTTATGCCACAACCATGCATCTTCATCTTTCAACATTAAACAAGAAGATTGACCATTATCAAGATAAAAAAAATTACCTCTCGATTGTGTTCCAGTTCCAATAAGTCTTCCTTCATCATCAAATATCTTCACTTTCTTTCTCTCAAAAGCACCTCGGTGGCTTGAATTGTTCAGCTGTGCCACACTTAGCAAATTATAGTTTAGACCTTTTACCAAATAAGCATTGTCACATCTAATTTTATCATTTATCATCAAGGATCCTTTTCCTCTAACCATACAAGGTGCATCATTACCCATTCTAAAAAATCCTCCATTGTGTTCTTCAAGATGATCAAATTTTTCTTCATCACCAGTCATGTGATGTGTACAGCCACTATCTATGATCCATGTATCATTTTTATTAACCTTAGAGATAAGTGTTGTCCCTACATACCTTTCATCTTCCTCTGAGTCATCCTTTATTGCAACAAATACTACCTCCACATCTTCATCAATGTCAATATCAGTGACATCTTCTACAATGTAGCACACCTTCTCGCCTTTATCATTATTGTCTCGATTGTCTCTGTTGTAGTGTCGATAACTTTTATTTCCTCTTCTCCCATAGCTTCCTTCACCAGATCGGTCTTTGTTTCTGTCATCATCTTTCTTGTGTGGACATCTAGTAGCAATATGACCAACCTCTTTACAGTTAAAGCATGCTAAAGGTAGTTTACCTCTATATATTCCTTTACCTTTAGGTAACCTTCTAGCCATAAGAGTTTCAAGTTCGTCAAGCTCATCATCAGTATTGCTATCACTATCATCATTCTTATTTCTACTACTAGACTTACCAATCTTTAGAGAAGACATAAAAGTAGATTGAACAGATGGTACAACACTATTATCAAAGTTATTCAGTTCAAAGGTTGTAAGCTTACCAATCAGATTATCAAGAGTAAGGTTGTTACCAGATGCAGACCTAGTTTCATGAATTGCAGATATTTTGATTGCATAAACTAACAATAAGGTTCTGAGAACTTTTCTTACCACTGTCTCTTTGTCAATAACACCATCAGATGATATAATAGAATGTACTACCTCTTTCAGTCTATTTGTGTACTACACAATATTTTATCCTTCCTTCATCTTCATATCATCAAATTTTCCCCTTAAGCTTTCAGCTCTGGCTCTTTTTACATTCACATCACCACTATAAACTTGAGCAAGTTTATCCCACATGCCTTTAGCAGTAGTGCAATTTTTAATATCTTCAAATTTGGCATCAGTACAGGTAGCAACAATCTCCATCATAGTAACATTATGTTCATGCCTGTCTCTTAGTTGATCAAGGGTCAAGGGACCAGTGGATGGTGCAATGTAGCCATTCAACATTAGTGTCAGGGCAGAATTCCCAATTCCAAATACATGCAGCTTCATTCGGCTTTGCCATACTGTGAAATTATCCTTGTTTAGCTTTGGCACTTCCCTCTTATACATTTTGAGATCTTTCTGCTGAAGTCCTTAAAACTCTGCTCCAAGCAACCAACGCTCTGATACCAATTATTAGAATAACTGAGAGGGGGGTGAATCAGTTATCCATAGTCCCAATCACAAAATGTATATCCAAAAACAATTTACTAAAACTTCTCCAACTCGGTAAACTAAAATAGTATTTTGTCTGTGCTTTTACTGATTACTAGTTAATAACATATAGTGATTACCGATCAAATCCAATATGCAACATGTAAAGTATGACAATAAAAAATCATCATAATCAACACATAACACAAGAGATTTAACATGGAAACCCTGTGAAGGGAAAAACCACCTGGGACCGACAACCCAAAAATTGTTCACTCTTTTGAAGTGAGGTCAGTGAAGACCCAACCCTGTTAAAGGTTACAAACACACTGTGAGGTGTAACCTTGTTAGAGTATTTTAGACCAACCGTTATCATCCAATCAACAATCACTATGGGGATGACAAGATAACAAATGTACACTCTATGAATGACATTACAAGACTTTCTAGTCCACTCTCTTAAGAGATTTATCTATTTACAATGGTTAAAATGTAACAATAGTTGATCTAATCACAACACAACTTCAATTGTAGATTATCAGATCTATGTTAAGATCATTCAAATCCTCTGATCAATATATTAATTCTATTTCAATCAATATTCAATAACTTACTATCACTCGGTTATAGCTTTCTGACGCTCGATAATCTTTGCAGTTCAGTTCTCCTTAACTAGTCTAATTAGGCATGCATGAAGCTTGTTCACATGATATCTTCTATAGTCTTCTTCTTCTGACATGATTTCATCATGAAATCCTAGTCTCTTAAATAGACAAGTAAACCATTTTAATTCCATCCATCAGATTTTTTCGCTTAATCTCCTTTGTTGATTTTGCCGATTAAAAATTCCTCGTCTCATGTGTCAGTAACATGTTTTGTTTCAATCCCTTAGATCTTCTTCGAATTATGTAAGCCGTCGATCTTTGTAACAAACATTATCTCCAACTTCATAATCATAACACTTTCCAGCTCATCAACTTCCATCGGCTAAACTAGTCATTTAGTTCTTTTCTTCTACTTGATTAACAAAGAAATGTGTCGGTGAACACAATCTCAATTTATACTATGCTCGGTATACACTACACTGCGTCAGTGTATACTGAAATGGTTCTTTAACCAACAACACTACTTTGTGCATTTTTCTCTTATCTTGTCATGCCCCTGACAGTTCCAGGCTTTATTTTCTATGTTATGTTATGTTATGTTAGATTCCTTTGAGTTCGAACTCTGACTACGTTCTTTTTAAACTTTGTTATTTAGATTAATTATGTTATCTCTGTTATTCTACCAGACATTCAAGGAATTATGTTTATTTCTGTCACCTTATGAGTCCTATTCTGATGACAGAATTGGCTTAGACTGAATTTTGAACATTGGTTTGATTATGTAATAAGGACAAACTATACGGTTAGTTAATTGTCTGATTATTGATTCATTGCTTTGGAATCCTTAGTAATATGTTGGACATTTGGCAGGTATTGAGTTGTGTTCACTACAAGCGATAAGTTTGCATTGAATGAACTTATCGATGGCAATTCATTGTTAAGTTTGAAGTCCGCCATTTGCTCTGGTTAAGGAATTGTAGTTTGTTTATGACTCCATTCTTATTACCATGTTATGCTGCGGCATTTTGGGTGAACAGTTGGTTATGGACCCATGTTACTGTTGTATTCTTCATGATAAGTGGCATGGAATGAAAGGGGTATTCACGGCAAAGATAAACCCTTCTATTCATGGTCATTTAGGAAGTTGGGTGTTTGTTATTGATATCTCTGCATTTTGGGCTCTCTTGCACGGCATTTTGGCATTCTGGGAAGCTCACTTGGTAGGAGCTAGCTTCGACATTTTAGTTTTGGATATCTTCCTCATATGAATACCAGGCAGGGGCATCTCTTACCTTAAACTCTATTTCCATTTTATGAATCTGCAAATGAAATAATGGAATGTAGGTTACTGCTATCTGTTAGTCGATAAAATGTGAAGTTCTGTGTTTGTACATTTGGTGAGTTCGGTCATGAATCAGTCTTTTCTTTCTTGGATAGATTAGAAGTTAATCTAGTTACTAAATGTTGTGATTAGTGGGGAAATGTGGAAACATATGACTGTTTAGCAAGTGTTTTGGGTTTAGTGTGGTATTAAACACATGTCTTTTATATGCTGTGTTCGAGCATAATGTAATGGTTTCGGGAAAGAAGAAAAATTTTGTTTGAGACTTAATCTTTGAATAAAGAGTATTATTATTACTCTAATGTAAATTGATTGTAAACTTTAAAGCTCTTAGAAGCGGTTGTTATGATTATAAGTTTCAGATTGTTCTTTTAAGAAAAAATTTATTACTGTGGTTTTTATGTGATTTTATTTATGATGGTTTCTACTTTAGTATCATCTTTTATCTTTTAGTTTAGATGGGGTGTTACATATCCTTCATCATAGATGAATGCAACATAATCAAGTAAATAACATAAGGTCATAGACTCATCCATAAGTTACCCAATGTGCTCCTTATCCTTATCTGTCATATCCATCTTCCTCATGTAGATATATTTGTTCTTCATCTCTTTTCTTCTTCTTTCTACAAATGTTTGGGTATAGTAACTTACAAGATAAGTATTGTCACAACTAGTTGACATCAATGACAACATATTATTGATTTAATCATCTTACATATCTAATCAACAACTCAGTGATCTTAAATCACAGATCTTCAAGTTATACAATTTATTCAAATCAGTTGTAGTTCATCATGCTATGCACTTGAATTCTCTAGTATATTATTTCTCTCAAAATCACTCTTATTTATAGTAAAATCCCAAGGGTAGGGTGTAGATTTATTTAATCATGATTTAGCCTTGGTTGAGTCAAAAACTTTGAAATATTTTTAAATGGGGGGATAATTTAAATGGTTGTCTCATAGGTTTGGACTAAAAGACAAATTTGAGTGGATGAGATTCAAAGTTGAAATGTGTGATTGAGATTCACCTATTTTGGAGTGATCCACGTGCCTTTGTTCCTCAATTATCATTGGTTGCTCAAATTATTGTTGAAAGATATTAGGATTAATTAAATTCCATTAATTAATTAAATTAGCCATGTAAGGGAATAGGTTCAATTTGATTTTTTATTTAACAACTATACAATTAATTGATTAAAATCAATTATATAGTGTGATTGATCCCTTTAAGCTTGTATTTAATTATTTAATGTCATGATTTGATTTTTCCTTTGATTTAATGATTTTGTCCAATTTTGATTAATAAATGTCCATTTAAAATTTGATTTGATCCTTTTTTATGAGAATTAGAGAATTTGATTAAGATTTTTCCATTTGATTGATTTTTAAGCACTTGCCCAGTTTTTGTTGTCTACAAATGGTTCGCATTTTTTTTACAATAATGTTTCATGTTTATCGCCTATGTGAGCCCCAATCTGCTAACCATCACATTATTAAACATATAGTATTTTTATTATTATTCCATCTATCCCTTGATACATCAATTCGAACACACACACATTCCACTTCACATGGATGTCTTTGAAATAAACTCCCCACTCTAATAAACTAACTGAAACTACTAACTAACCTTATAAAACAACAACAGCTAAGAACGATTGCTTGCCAACATCCACTAAATACAAGGTCCTTGAGAGATCAATCAATCAGGATGAGTGGATGAGGATGATGAGATGGGGGAAGTGGAGTTGAATCCTGATGAAAAGGAAACTGTAGCTACAATTAGGAAGAAGAAGAAGATGCTTATCGTCAAACACTGATTAAAGAAGAGTTTTGCAAAGATCAAGTCTGCCGTACCAAGGAAGTTTGACAAGAACAAGGAATATGGATTAAACAAAATGGGAAGACATCTTTCTAGCCTGGGCTTGAATCCTTCGACAATTAGCTTGACAATAAATGAGGCAGATGAGAGCTAAGCAATTAGCTTCCCAAGAAAAATCTTGTAAACAAACTGTGTGTACCCCAATTCTTGTACCTTCTACATGTACCTAAATGATATATTTGAAACACCAAGGGTAAATTTAGCCTTACCATTGTTGTTTCAAAAATATCATTTGCGTACACACATAGGGCACATGAATTGCAGTGAATAGAGTTCATTTATAGGATTTTTCTTAGGTAACTAATTGTGCATCTGTAATCTACATTATTATGAAGCTCATTGCCAAAAGATCGAGGCCAAGGCTAGAAAAATGCCTTCCTAAACACATAAAAAACATGCACATAAATACAACAACTAAAAAACATAAAAGTAGATTTCATAATAGCTGAGAAACATAATTGTAGGTATCATAGTCACCATTTTTTGGAGTCAATGTAATTGAGTTACATACCCAGGCGATGGAGAGAAACTTCTACACCTCCGATTCTAAGTTGAAACTATGGGATCCATAGACCATAGATAAGGAATAAATTTATAAAGTGAAGGAGAGCCATAACACCCAAAATAATACAGGCCGAACATCAAGTTAGCTGAAATAAAAGTATAGATGAAAGCATTCTTACGTTGATACTAGAGATCAAAATCGACAAAACCAACTACAAACTATGGCGTTCATAATGTTGAGTATAAATCTTAATACCAACTGCAAATCTTAAATTTATATCAAATAAACCATTAGAAACTGTCCTCGCTCGTACATAGGCAATGTGGAGAAAACAACTGTCCACCATTTCATTTTTATGAAAATAGATGTCCACCATTTTCATTTTTATTGGTAATTCCCAATTTTAAAATTATTTTAACCCCTAGGAAAAATGCTCTCCTCCAATAAAAAATTTAGGATTTTGTATTTTTTTAAAAATATATATTCCACTGCTGGAAACATTACACATAACATTAGGAAAAATTTAGATATCTAAGTCAAAAATGAAAACTAATAGGAGATAGTTAACATGAAAACATAAGTCTTAGCCTATAAATAGGCAACCTATTTGGATTGAGATAAATCTTATAAAACAACAATAGTAAAGAAGGATTGCTTGCCAACACATGTTGAATACATCTGTTGCTCATGAATACAAGGTCCTCCAACAAATGTATTCAACAGATGTTGGCAAGTGATCCTTCTTAGCTATTGTTCTTTTAAAAGATGTGTCTCAATCCCAATATGTTGTAGTTTCATTTTCTAGATGCATAAGTCAAAAGAAGCTTACAACAATAAATCATGTAATGAGACTTCTTACAACACTAGTATATGCAATTTTTATTATTTAATAATAAAAATCTATTAAATTATTTGCAGTTGCCAACTCATTTAACTTGAGGTTTGTCCTATATTATTTTTTTCATTATGGCTCTCCTCCACTCTCTAAATTTATCCCTTATCTATCATCTTTTGGCTCCCGCAGTGTTAACTTGGAATTAGAGGTCCAGAAGTTGCTCTCCATTGTTTGGGTATACAACTCACTTACGTTGTCTGCAACACATTGTGACCATGATGCCTAAAATTTTCTTTCTTATCTATTGTGTTCTAGGACCCCTTATGACCCTTTACGACTGTTAATGATCCCTAAGGATACATCTTAGAGGTCTTTAACTATCGTAAAGGGTCATAAGAGGCTCCTAGGAGGGGCCAAATGAGCTTCCACCTTCACGTGGTTGGCCCTATTAAGTAGAGCATGTTATACTTTTCTCAAAATAAAGAGAAGCTCAATAATTTAAGGTCTTAGTCCATAGAAAAATTAAATTAGGCTTACTATCCAAATTGGTACATTGATGAGAATCAATGATAGGTTAGAGTTTTTAGATACTGAGAAGATGTATATGCAAGGGAGGGAAGAAGGGATTTTTTTGGAACTTTCCTAGAAGTGAATATTTTCTATAGTCTCTATATACATACAAGGGTTTCCAGATTGAGTACCAGTACAAAGATGATGATTCAGTAACCTATGTCTATAAAACCTTCACAAATATGTCCTCTTAACAATTCTGTGCATATTGACTAAGCATACAACACTATTGGAAATATAGATGGAGTAATTGAGGGGGGGGATGAATCAGTTAACCACAAAATTATTACCATAGATCCCTTAGATGTCTTAATAAATCATTTACTATTGTTACTCGGTAAACATACAGAGAAATGTTGAAACTCAGTTATTGTAGTGAGTATTAATTATAATTGTTTTTAAGTATTCATCAGTGATTAACATGCATGCATAAAGAAAATAACATGAACACAAGAGACACCAGATTTAACGTGGAAACCCAATATGGGAAAAACCACCAATGTAACTAGTTACTATTTTTCACTCTTCTGAAGTGAGCCCTGTTAGGAGCCAACCCGGTTAAAGGTTAGAAAACACACTGTTAGGTGTGACCTTGTTAGAGGATTTAATCACCCTATTAGGAGTGGCCTTGTAAGAGGTCTTTGAAACAATTCAATAGAACTGTCACCTTGTTAGAGGATTTACAAAATGGCTGTTAAACCAACTCTGTTAAGAGATTTTGAAATCACTGCTACAATGGTAAGAAAGTAATAATGAAGTGACCTGAATAATGATGCAACTGAATTGCTGATTACAAATCTCTATTCTGCTTCACTAGATCCTTCTTGATCAAATATATCTCTGCTGCTCCTCAAGGATATCTAACCATCTTCAAAATTCGCTCACACTTTCCTTCTTTTCCACTCGCACACTTTTAATTCACAACTTGACCTTCTATATATACCATTCGGATTGTCCATTCAAATTGTCAAGTCAGCACTAATAATCATTACAAACATTACTAATCATTACAAGAGTCGACTGGAATAAACAAACTTTATTTCTCAAATTAACAAAATCCTTTACTAGGCCGACCTTGCTCAGTAAACACCAATCTGAAAAGATTTCCTTTGGTGACCGAGAGAACTCAGTGAGCACTGTGAATTCTACAACATCCTTTGGAGACCGAGTGAACTTGGTAAACACTAACTTTCCTTTGATAACCATGGAAGCTCGGTTAACACTATTTTCTGCCATACTTTCCTTTGACGCCCGAAAGATCTCGGTAGACACTAAAAACTGCCTGTTGACCGGCTGAGCTCGATAATTACTGGGAACTACTTTGCTGACTGACTAAGCTTGATAATTGATATGAAATTTGTGTGACATCAAAGACAACACATAATTAATCCAACAATCTCCCTCTTTGGCTTTAATGACAACACAACATGTCATAGCACAATGAAATTTCACAAAAAACATAGAGTAAGGAACATATCCTTAGCTTCATTCTGATTCTCATCTATGAGAACTCCCTCTATCAGCAAACTCCTCTTTCTGACTGAAAAACTCTCCTTCTTAGAAATCTTAAGAAATTTCTTGAAATATGATAGCAAACTCTCCCTCTTTGACAACACATACCAGGTGAATAGCAATGTACCTTGAGTACTGATTCATATGTAATGATTCCTTGACTAAGCTGCATCACTAAAACTTTATTTAGTGAGCCTCGGATAGGGGAATGACCCCTAACTTACCTCTTAGATACAAGAATGCATCCTTAGGTAGTGGCTTGGTGAATATATCTGCAATCTATTCTTCTGTATGAATATATTCTAATCTGATTTCCTTGTCTTGCACCAATTCTCTGACAAAGTGATATTTTATAGCAATGTGCTTGGTTTTGGAATGCATAACTGGATTCTTTGAAATATTTATTGCACTTGTATTATCACAAAATATAACAACTGGTTCTTTGATCTCAATCTTCATGCCTTCCAATAACTGTTTAAACCAAACAATATTAGAGTAGTTTACTACTACAGCAACATATTCTACTTCTACTGTGGATTGGGATGTGCAATTTTTCTTTTTACTGGTCCAAGATACCAACCTCTTGCCAAGAAAGAATGCTCCACCACTTGTACTCTTTCTGTCATCAATGTTTTCTGCCCAATCAGCATCAATAAACACTTTTAAGTCCAGATTGCCTCCAAATTTATACCACAAGCCATAATCTTTAGTTCCTTTCAAGTATCTCAAGATTCTTTTGATTATCATCATATGATTTTCTCTGGGTTTTTCTGAGAATCTTGCTACTATACCAACTACTAAGGCAATATCAGGCCTTGTATGAACTACATACTATAATTTTCCAATCATTGATCTATATAAGGTCTGATCTACTTCTTTTGAATCATCATCTTTGGTAAGCTTCAGTCAAGTATATATGGGGGTACCAACTGGTTTTGCATCTTCCATACCAAACTTCTTAAGTATTTCCTTGATGTATATAGATTGAGTAATGTAGATACCATTCTTGCTCTACTGAATTTAAAGACCAACAAAGAACTTTATTTGACCAAACATAGACATTTCAAATTCTTTGTTCATTTGCTCTAAAAATTCTTTGCACTGATCATCATTACTTGTAAACACAGTATCATCCACAAATATTTATGCCAAAACAATTCTGTTATCTGGTCCTTCCTTGATGTACAAACTATTGTTATCATTAGCTCTTTTGAAACCAATCTGAATAAGATAGTTATGTAATCTTTCATACCATGCTCTAGGGGCTTGTTTCAGACCATACAATGCTTTGTGTAACTTGCAGACCATATTCATTTTGTCTGGATCAACAAAACCTTCAAGTTGCTTAATGTAGACTTCTTCATTAAGAATACCATTGAGAAATGTAGATTTTACATCCATCTGATATACCCTAAATCCTTTATGTGCTGCATATGCAAGTAGAGTTCTTACACCTTCTAATCTTGCAACAGGAGCAAAAGTCTCACCATAATCTATGCCCTCTTCTTGAGAATATCCTTTACATACCAATCTAGCTTTGTTTCTTGATACTTGACCATCTTCATTCAACTTATTTTTGAATACCCATTTTGTTCCAATTACATTTTTATCTTTAGGCCTAGGTACAAGAGTCCATGTTTTGTTCTTCTCTATTTGTTTTATTTCTTCATTCATAGCCTCAATCCAACTTTCATTTTCCAATGCATCTTTGACATTTCTAGGTTCAAAATCAGCAAGTAAACATGTACGTTTTAGTTTACTTCTTGTCATAGTACCATCTGATTTGTTTCCAATAATCTGATCTGGTATATGATGCCTCCTGACATATTTGGCCAATACAAGTTCCTTGCCTCTTGAATGAGTTACATTGTCATCTTCTTGAATTTCATCTTTAGGTTCTAGCTGCTCGGGCTCGGTAGATATTTGCTCGGTAGCGTTAGATTGAGACTCAGGTCCTTGTGACTTAGTTTGAACTTCTTCTTGTGACTCAGTTTGAACTTCTTCTTGTGACTCGGTTATTGTACTAGGCTCAGTAGATGTAGCTCCTTATTGACAGATGTGTCTGGTAATGTATCAGGTTCAATGTAAACAAATCTCCTGTAATCCTCTGGTTCCCTTTTGCTTTCTTCTTCAATCTTTTCTGCAAACTCATCAACTTTCACATGTGCACTTTCTATGATTTTGTGAGTAGACAAATTCAAACATCTATATGCCTTACTTTTGCAAGAATATCCCAAGAATATTCCTTCATCACTTTTTACATCAAATTTTCCTTTTCTAGATTCTTTTAAGATGTAACACTTACTACCAAATACTTTCAGGTAACTTACATTGGGTTTATAGCCATACCATAACTCATAAGGAGTTTTGAATGTGTCTTTCTTCAACTGTACTCGGTTTAAGGTATGAACTACAGTGTTGATAGCTTCCTTCCAGTATTTCATAGCAATGTTCTTTTCAATCATTAGAGTCCTTGCACAATCCATGATAGATCTGTTCCTCCTTTCAGCTATTCCATTCTGCTCAGGAGTTCTTGGGGCTGATGCCTATCTTTTGATTCCTCTTTCAATGCAAAAATTATCGAATTCATGGGAGATGAATTCACCACCTCTGTCTAATCTTAAGCACTTCATTCTTTTCCCTATTTCCTTTTCTACTCTTGCCAAATACCATTTGAATTTCTCAAATGATTCAATAACTTCAAGATCACTATCAGAACTTTCCTCTGATTCTTCTTCACTCTCTTACTGGATGTCCTTTATTTTCTTGCCCTTCTTAAGTGAAAGTTTGGCCTCAAATGCTGATTCAATATTTTTGGAAGTTGGAACATAGTTGTCATAGTTATCCAATTCAAAATTTGTCAATCTTCTCACTAAGGCATCCAAAGTTATATTGTGATTTTGTTCACATCTTCTTTCTTGAATAGCAGATACTCTTATTACATAGATAGGAAGTAATGTTCTGAGAACCTTACTTATAACAGTTTCATCATCAATTGTTCCTCAAGAAGCTTTGATTGCACTAACACTTATCTTGATCCTTTCAACATATTTTGTAATGTTTTCATCTTCTCTCATTTTCATCTGATCAAACTATCCTCTTAGGCTTTCTGCTTTGGCTCTCTTCACATTTTCATCACCACCATAAATTTTCTTTAGCTTGGTCCACATTGCATAAGCAGTTGTGTAGTCTTTGATCTCATCAAATTCTTCATAGCTGTGAGCTAATGTAATGTCTATCATCATGGTGTTATGGTTCTTTTTCTCTACAATATCTTCAACAGTTAATGTGCCAATAGGAGCTGTATATTCTTGATCAAGATATTTGCATCCTGAATCACCAATGGAAGCCAGATGAAGTCTCATGAGACTTTTCCATGCTAAAAAGTTATCTCTGTTAAGCCTTGGAATTTCTCTCTTGTAAGACATCCTGATCTTTAGCTTAGGTCCTTGAAACCCTTCTTGCAAGCACCAAAAGCTCTGATACCAATTGTTGGAAATATAGATGGAGTAACTGAGAGGGGGGGGTGAATTAGTTAACCACAAAAATATTACCACAGATCCCTTAGATGTCTTAATAAATCATTTGTTGTTGTTACTTGGTAAACATACAGAGAAATGCTGAAACTCAGTTATTGCAGTGAGTATTAATTATAACTATTCTTAAGTATTCATCAATGATTAACATGCATGCATAAAGAAAATAACATGAACACAAGAGACACCAGATTTAACATGGAAACCCAATATGGGAAAAACCACCAATGTAACTAGTTACTATTTTTCACTCTTCTGAAGTGAGCCCTGTTAGGAGCCAACCCGGTTAAAGGTTACAAAACACACTGTTAGGTGTGACCTTGTTAGAGGATTTAATCACCCTGTTAGGAGTGGCCTTGTAAGAGGTCTTTGAAACAATTCAATAGAACTGTCACCTTGTTAGAGGATTTACAAAATGGCTGTTAAACCAACTCTGTCAAGAGATTTTGAAATCACTACTACAATGGTAAGAAAGTAACAATGAAGTGACCTGAATAATGATGCAACTGAATTGCTAATTATAGATCTCTGTTCTGCTTCACTAGATCCTTCTTGATCAAATATATCTCTGCTTCTCCTCAAGGATATCTAACCATCCTTCAAAATTCACTCACACTTTCCTTCTTTTCCACTTGCACACTTTTAATTCACAACTTGACCTTCTATATATACCATTCAGATTGTCCATTCAGATTGTCAAGTCGGCACTAATAATCATTACAAACATTACTAATCATTACAAGAGTCGACTGGAATAAACAAACTTTATTTCTCAAATTAACAAAATCCTTTACTGGGCTGACTTTGCTCGGTAAACACTAGTCTGAAAAGATTTCCTTTGGTGACCGAGAGAACTCGATAAGCACTGTGAATTCTACAACATCCTTTGGAGACTGAGTGAACTCAATAAACACTAACTTTCCTTTGATAACCATGGAAGCTCGGTTAACACTATTTTCTGCCATACTTTCCTTTGACGCCCGAAAGATCTCGGTAGACACTGAAAACCTCCTGTTGACCAACTAAGCTTGGTAATCACTGGGAACTACTTTGCTGAACAACTGAGCTTGATAATTGATATGACATTTGTGTGACATGAAAGACAACACACAATTAATCCAACAATCTCCTTCAGACAATTGTATCCAACACAACATAATTATTGGTTATTGAAAGGACATCGTGCCCTCGAGTAGTTTAAACTAATCCATTATGGATTTTTGCACATGGTATCAAGAGTGAGAATATTTTTGGTGTTTAGACTTAGTACTATTGTGGCTTAATTTCCTAGTCTAGTTCAAATCATATCATATCAAACTATGCTATTAAGCCTCTAGTGTCATTGTGATCTTTGGACATATGAAAAGTCCTATGTCAAGAAAGTGATTTATCTTTATCTTAGTTTCTGTAGTTTTGAAAAAAAATGAGTAGCTTAGACATTAGTGGTGGGTCTATTATGTCTTATCATTCTTCATAGTCCCTTTGGTAGTTATTCTTTCTTGTAACTCGCCTTAATCGGTATGCATATATTTGAGAGAAATCTTTTCCATCCAAATTGGTACATTGATGAGAATCAATTATGGGCCAAAGTTTTTACATTCTGGGAAGATGTATATGCAGTCAAGGCCAGAAGGGATTTTTATGGAGATTTTCCTATGGCAAAAAAAATGTGTGACTGTTTGTAAACAACAACGACATAATATTCTTGTGCTTAATTTGATAATTCTTTTTTTTTTAAATATTAAATTTCTTGTCACTTTTCCAACAACAAAAGAATAGACATATCAACAAGAGTGCTATATACTCGACGTTTATTTTGACAAGTTCGAGCTGCCATTTCGACAACAACCGACGACTATTCCAACAACCATTGGTTGCAAAGATAAATAGTATAGCCAATAATTCTTCCAAGTTGAAGCAATTATTTCAACGTTGTCCATGTCACAAATACAACCACTGTCTACGTCATGATTTCAACGCAGGCTTGATGTGTCGTAGAATCAATGAAAAAAACTTAGATAGCCGTAATGGTCGAGTGGTCGACCAATTGGCGCCTAGCACTCAACTAAACCTCGTCGAAAAACCCAACCTATAATTTACTAGTGATACATGATTTGTTTACATTTAAATTCTAATAAACTAATTTTATCTAAATATTAATTACCTTGTTAAACTCTGAAAACAAACATTTTTATCTTGAACTAACTATATATTAAATTCTTTTTTATTGCTAATTTTATTTATCTTTAATTATTATTTTAATTCATACACATTATTGTTTATTCTAAATTTTTTTTTCCCAAATTTAAATTTAAAATTATCCTACTTATTTATGCCATCGCAATACTTAGATTATATTATTTATTATTAATATTCTATATTTTAAATTATTGTTATTTTTTACATTCACCTTTCTATGTTTTGACTACTTTTTCTAGATTTCTAATTCTAATATAGATCTATTTTGTTTCATTAAAGTTTGATTTGTTAGCTATATTATGCATGTAGAAAATATTATACCCGAATTACAAATCTAGACCTTATTTCCTAATATAAGGGTACGGACTCCTGTTGTGCACAGTTCTTGTTTTTTTGTTTGCTACATCATCATAGCTACTCACAAGGTCTTGGTTGAGAGGAAGAGAGATTTTTCTTTTACTGATTATGCCTTCAACATATTTTCAATCACCTATACCACTCTAAAGAGGAATGAATCAAAAGGTGAACATATAGCACATGTGGCACTGGCATCATTATTTGAAATCCAAATTTGACTTGTTAAAACGTTATCATTCCTAATGGCACTCGTTGTTTTGGATGCAAAAATTTTAAATTTTGTGGTGTCAAAACAAGTCTAACAAGACATCCTCAACCTAATCGATCATCTAGTAAATCTAATATTATGCTATCAAAATTATGCTACTATTTTTATTATCTTATCACTATCGTAATGGCTCAAGGTTATGTTAGTTTGAACAATCCACATTACTATCAAGAGCTAAAATAGAACTTGGGTACATTATATTAAACAAGCTCAATCAAGTAGAATGGAGATAGTTAAGGCATAGATTTGATTTATTTATATTTATTATGTTTTTTATTTCAACGTATTTTAACCCTATTCATTATGGTACCTTGGTGGGACCCACACCCTATCCTAATCTTTTTAGTTAATTTTTATGAGTTTTGAAGTTGTATATTGTATTTTGAGGTTCTCAATGATATAAAGTGGCACTTTTTCTGAGATAAAAATCATCTATATGTAGAAAAATAACACTTTCATCTAGGCTTTAGGTGCATGTGTTGCTCAAAATTATCCTTTGATTGCCCAAAATTGTGCTTCTATCCGAGAAATTTGACTTGAGAACTTAGGATTTTCATTAGAAGTTTTAAGAGAATTTTAGTTGTTTGATTGACAAGTCTAGATCTCCCTAACACTTTGGTTTTGTAGATTACCTAAGTTCTTGGATAAAAACTAGGGTTTTTTAAGTAATCTATTACTTGGGATTTTCTTACAACTTCTTCAATTGGGTTGATTTTAAATCTCTATTAAGAACTTTTGATCTTGGTGATCAATAATACATCTTCCCAATACTTTATCTTGTAGGTTTCCTAGGTTGATTGGTCTAGAAAGTAAACTTTTGTTAGGGTTTCTAATATGTTCTTAAGCTAAGGGTTTTTGGGTCACCTCTAACAAGTTGACATTTAGCTTGCCTTGTAGCTTCTTGGATCTATTTCATGAATTAAGTTTATAGTTTTAGAATATAGTCTATCTTTTTTAAAGCTCTTCAAGGATGAACAACATTTTTGGATCCCACAAACTATGCTTTTGAAGGTATAACAATCATTTTTCTAGATTTATTGAAACCATATTCCCTATTCACTATATAGGTGCCTCTATATAGAGAAATGGTGCCTCTACAAAAATATCTAACCTATACACCAATAAGTTGCATCTCTATTTCAATCAGCTATAGTTTTATTTTGTCTACACTTTTATGATTGGTTCTATAGAACTGAGCCTCTTTTTCACAAAGTTGCACCTATGTTCTTAGAAATTATATCACTATAGAATATAAATGTGTTTGGTTTCATATTATGGTTCCATTTTTAGATTACATTTTTAAGGTTTTGAGTTAGGTTTTTTGGCTAAGTTTGTTGCTTGGTGGACTAACAAAGTGTTGAAACTATCTTAGGCTCTTGAATATATGCTTACTACTCATAGATACCACTAAAAAAAAAAATTTAGAATCCCTTAATACCATTGCTCATTATTTCAAGTGGTGCACTATTACTAGGGAGTGAAAATGATCACATCGCATCTTTGTGTGATAAGATATAATTTAATTTAGGCAAGGATGGTTTGCCTTAGTAAGATTTATACGACCTAGTACATGAACTTAGACTCTCTAGCAATCCATTTAATGGCAAGAAACTAAGGGGTATATTTTTCCATTCATGTAGAAAGGGGAGTGTGTACTTATAAATGAAATAACATAAAATATACTTATATACCACAAAATATCATTAAAAATCTACTTTTACATGTATACCAATGAAACTTACAGAAACAAACAAAAGATTAAACTATACCTTATCTACCTTGTTTCTTTAGCTTTGTTCCATTGTTATCCTCATCCTTGAGATATTGGTGATTGGTTTTCTCTCATAAATTTACACATTCCAAGATGACTACAACGATCTATATTTGTGGTCCCTAAATGCAAACTAAAATATATTCTAGAATGCTAAAACGCTATGGTAATGATGATGAAGATGCAAGATACTATGATGATATATTAAGAAAATATCATTGCCATGATTCTAATCATGAAAATGCTCATGCTAATATAATTCTATTATCAAAAAAAGGCCAAAGGCACACTCTGATGATCACAAAAGTGCTCAAACTATCCTCAAATTCTCAAGAATTCAAATGCTAATTAGTAAAAAATGAAGGAATGTGAGTTCCTTCTATAGAATTTTCCCCACCTTGTGTTACTATAATTGATGGTCATGATGATGAAGACCGATTAAGATCAGAGGTATATAAGATAGTAAAAATATTAGATAAGTTATTATCTTGTCATTAATGTCAAGCAATTGATATCAGATTTATATTGTGTTTCCATATGATTCAGAGTATGATATAAGTTGAATGAGTTAAGAAGAAGAAGAAGAAGAAGTGAAATGTTGTGAAATTGAAGAATTTAATTGGGAAAATGATACAGATCAAACAATGTTAAGATTATGTTGATATAATTATTTTCTACCAAGCATTTTATTATATCAAGTGGGTAAAGAAGATTAGTCAAGTCGGTAAGCAAAATAGTTTGGCTACCAAGAAGAAAGAGACATTTGGTAAGAGCAGAAAAATTCATTAGGTAAAAGGAAGGTAAGTTTCGGTAAAGGAAAAGGAACTCAAGGCATCGAGCGGAAGGTTTTAGTCACCGAGTGAAGTTAACTGAAAATTAGTTGAAAGAAAAGAGTTATCCATCGAGAAAGGAACAAAAATCAAATACAAGGATCAGAATGAAAATGATGAGTTGGAAGATTCTGATGATGAGGAAGAGTTAGTTGGAGAGATCTACAATCAGGAAAATTCAAGGTGATGATCTATGGTATAGATCTAAGAGAAAAAAAGAGAAGGAACAAGTTTCAAGAAATTTCAAGTTCTAAGGTGATGATAAAACATTTTACCGAAATCTAAATTCAATGAATAAGTTTGTGAAAGCAATTGGATAGCTGAGATTAATCAAAAGAAAATGTAATAAAGAATATTAAGAGACAAAACAAAGTCTATATAAAGGATGAATTTGTATGAACAAATGGTTAGAAATTTGAAGGGTTGATAAGTCATCAACTAATGAAGTGAAGAAGGAAAAGGTGAATTCTGAGTTAAAAAGATAGAATTTGATGAAGTGTTGAAGCGAATAGAAAGTGAAGGATTGAAGTGAATAAAAAGAGCACATAAAGGATCTGATTATGAAAAGTTAGTTTCTAATTTACAGGTCAATTTATTCACTATATCTTATTAACATTTGTAACAGAAAAATTTCTTAACCAAGTGGACCTAATAGTCTTAATGTAAAATCCTTGGAAAAGGTAACATTCTAAAAAGTGTTTGAAGTCCTTTAACTAGGCCACTCCTAACGGGGTGAAGATCCTAATAAATCTAAGGTAAATCCCTTAACTAAGTCACATTTAACAATGTGTATTGTAATCTTTAACTAGATTGGCTTTTAACCGAGCTCACTTTAGAAGAGTGAATTATTTAGTGGGTGACAATTCCCATAGTGGTTTTCCCAAATTGGGTTTCCACGTTAAATAGTGATGTTATATGTCTTGAATGATTACTGATTCACCCCCCCTCTTTGTAATCCAACAATTGGTATCAGATCTAAGTACTCTAAAGGGATAAGTTTAAAAGACTTGAGTAAAAGATCTAAAGATTTATAGGAGAGAAGTACCTAAGTTGAACAAGAAAATTTTCTCAACATGGAAAAGAAGGATGAGATTGTACCTATCTAGAATTGGAGACTATGTACTCAATCTTTTGGATAATGACTACACTTCACCACCTTCTAGACCTATGATAGTTGATTAGATGAGAGAAAAAGAAGGAACACAAATTGTTAATGATTAAATTGCTTTTTCCCTAAACCAATGTTTGATTCAATGATGTTAAGGACTATATTATTGCAAAAGATATGTGGGATGAGCTGGCACTTGTTTATGGAGGTGATATGCATTTACAAAAAGAAAAGGTTGGCAGTCTCAGAGGAAACTTTGATCAAATGAGAATGAAAGATGAAGAAAACATTGCTCAACATAGTTTCAGAATCAAGGAAGTTTTTAATGTCGTCAAAGGTGTTAGTGGTACATTAATTGGTGAAGAAGTGGTAAGTAAAATTCTAAGAAATCTTTCATCCAAGTATACTATCCGGGTATCTATGTGTGTGAAAATTGTACCTGATCTATAGACACAACACTTCAGTAAAACATTAGAGGTTAGCAAAAATGAAATCGTGCAATGAATTGAAGGCTAAACTAACCAAGTGATTTACTGCCTTCTAATAGGTGTGAGTATGATGTTCTCAGATTGTTATCAAGATCAGTGACCTTGATGACACCTAAATGAAGGATTTGAATGCAAAATTGATATGAAATATGAATGCAATTAATCTATATTTTTGATATTTTCTATGCAATGATATGAAAACTTGATATGAAATCTATGCTAATATGGAAATTGATATGCTAAAATGATCTAACAATAAAATGAAAACAAAAGTGATCTCACAAAATGTGGTTGATTTGCAATAAGCTTTGATCCTCCATATACCAATGTGCTAGCATGAGCTTGCCAAATTATGAGATGATTGGGGATGAGCTAAAGCCTTAATTTATAGAAATCTAGGGCTTTGAGGGTGCATGGGAAAAAAATCCATAAATCACTCAAATAACTCAGGTTGATTTTTTGAGTTATTTTTAAATAAAGGATAATTTAACTCACAAAAACATGCACAAGCAGAGATCAACTCAAAATAGAGTTTAGCTTTAATTGATAATTGATAGTTGTCTGCTTTTGTGATTGTGCATGTTTTATTTATGAATTAATTTAATAATAAAGTGATTTATTTCCAACTTAACTGATTTTGAAAAATAAAACAATTGATTTATGGGTTAATCAATTATTTTTCAAACTTTTATTCAAAAACAATATTATTGAAAATTGACAACTTTCTTTAATTAATTAAATAAGAATTTAATCAATTATTCATAGGATTTTGGATTTATTGTCAAAATTAAATAATACAATTAGGAATAAATAGAATTAACTTCAATTAAATAATTAAGTGGCAGAATTAAATCTAATTAATTAAATATTGAGAATATTCAATTAATCAAACTTTAGGATTAATAGGATTTATTGCCAAATAATCATTAAATTAAAGATAATTATGATAATTAGGAATATTACTAGGAATATTCCCTGATGCAAAATTTATGATAATCAATTAAGATTTGATAATGTTCAGATGTGCCTATGGTTAGGACTTTGATGTTGATTTTGTTCGATGTGTCGATATAGAGGTTAATGAACCTATAGCCCATTTTTGGGGTATTACATTTTGCCCCTCTTTGAATTACTGTGCGAAGCGCAGTGGTTCAAAGACAGTCTGTGTATGACATTTGAAACTGATGATCTGATATGAGATTGCAATTGATATGAAACAAAAACTATGATATGAGACAAAGATTGATTGAAAGATTCGAAGATATTAGGTCCTGAATGACCAAAGATAATGGAAACTATAAAAGTAATGAACCAATGATTGCAAAGAAGTGTCAAAACACCTGATTCCAAACCTTATGATTGTGAAGAAGTGAGTGACCAATTCCAGACTCGATTGTCCTTAGAAGAATCACGTCGGTATCACATTTGAACCCTTCAGTTACTGAAGAATCAAGGAAATAACACAATTGAACCGATAGTTGCAAAAATTGATACAATTTACAAGATTAAGAGAATACCAGATTGATATGGATCTCGATGAATTTGATATGCCTCGAGTGATGATTGATTTTCCCCAAGCGATGAGGTTTTTTTTTTTGATGAATCAGTAACTAGACATTGTTGTTGTCTTGATTACTGAGGAAAGATATGATTTCAGCAAAGATATGATTTCAAATTAGATTACAGACTTTGAATGATGTGCAATACCATGCCCCCTTCAGGATTAAAATTGAAATCTGACAAGAAAAGTCAGTGTTGATAGTTTAGAAGCATGTTAATTGATTTGAGAAGTGGTTATACATGTTTGAGAATGCATTTTGCATCATTTGGAGGTCCAAAAGACCAAGTTTGACTAGGTTTGACCATGAGTTGACCATGGTTGACATAGTTGAAATTTTGATAGTTTGATGTAAGATAATCAGTTAAGTTGAATACTGGATTTTTGTGATGATAGAAGGTTGATTATGCAAGTAGTTAATAATATAAACAATCTTAGATTTTGATTTTGATCCCAAAAAATGATTCTACTTGTTGTTTCGTTGGAGGAACCTTCGTGTGAGATTCGGCTCTTGTTAGATTTGAAGATGCAATTTGAAGAATCATTTAAGAATTTAAGTTTATCTAACCATTGTGAGATCATGCAAAGTGCAAAATGCAAAGAAACATGCAAGATGAAATGCAACCTAGGACCTAGGACCTACTCACTGATCATATGTCGATTTGTTATCATCATTGAACTTTTAGGTAACTGGATAAATCAATACAATGCCCACTAGCTATGAAACCATAGACATATGAATATCGATTTGTATGCACAGGAATCAATACAACACCCACTGATTAGGAAACCATGGATATATGAATATTGATTTTGTTTTCAGAATGTCGGATTAGATATAAGCACCAAGGCACAAGCGCCAAGATGACCTGAATATCATGTCCATTTTGATATAGCAATTTGTATAAGCATCAAAACATAAACATCATGATGACCTAAATATGCCTTGCATTTAAACACATCAAATAGTCAAGAGATCATTCTAAATCCATTGTGAATCACCCATAGTGACCCTTTATCGTTCACATCCTTAGGTAAGGTCACATTCACAATAGGAGAAAGAACTCACTCAAAAAGATAATAGTTAGATCAAACTTCCTTGAAGTTTTTGGGTATCAATTGTCGAGGTATGCATGGCCATCCAATTTGAGATAGAGGCTCTTACAGTCAGACACCATTTCAATCTAGAATTTCCAAAGTTGTTAGATTTTCACATACAAGAAGAAGACAAAGAAAAGATTATGCCCCCAGTCATCACTCTCTAAATCCTATAAAGGACATCATCGAAGAGCTCAAAAGGACATAATATGCAAAAATCTCAATGTGAATCAGTAAGCATACAAGGAGATAAAAGCATGCAAAAAAGCATAGATTGTTTTCAGTTTGATGTTTTGATGTTTGATTGTGTTGTTGATGCAAAATCCTTTCTGGAGACACGACAAACTGACTGACTCAAATGAAGCTTCAAAGGACTCTGATTGGATATGATACGTCTAAGATATACTAGAGACCATAGGATATGACATTGATTGCCCCCAAGTGTTAAGCATTGATAGGATACAAACGTTGGAGCTGATTGGTGTACAGACCAAATTATTAAAAACAAACTGGGAGATATGTACAAACTAAAGCAAGACTGAAAGCTAGGAAAGACCAAGATTGCGCTGATAGATGGAGCATTTTGAAACAAGTGGCACTCGTTTGCTGGATTTTCACCATCTTGGCAGAGATTCTATTTTTGCTACCAAGGCGCCTGTTTCCAAGTTTTCACTAAGACACTTTTTCTTTTTCTCATTTTTTTGTATTTTTCATTTTTTCAATTTTTTTTGAATTTTTAGTTTTTTTTAACTTTTTTTGTGAATCATCAAGGCGCCTATTGCTAGGTTTTCACCAAGATGTTCATTTTTTCAGGACTTTTTCAGATTTTTAAGATTTTTTTCAAGACATTTTACCATAGACTACATGCTTTAGGCATAGAATTTCTTCAGATGGAGAATGTTGATTAGTTCTTGAAGCTGTTCTCCTTCAGTCATTGAGAGTTGATAGGCACTAGAAGCCAAAAGTAGCAATGATTACAAAGGGACCCAGCCAATTGGGTTCAAACTTCCCCTTGCGTTCTCGATGGGATTGATTTTTAGGATTTTCTCTCAAGACTAGATCACCAACCTGAAATTCTCTGTGTCTGACTTTCTTGTTGTAGCCTCTAGACATTCTCTTCTGATATTCTCTGAGATGATCATACGCTGCTTGTCTGCGCTCATCTAGTAGTTCAAGTTCTTGCAACCTAGACACTCTGTAGTCATCATCAGTTACTAGACGATGCATTCTGATTCTTAGTGATGGGATTTCAACCTCAATAGGCAGTACCACTTCAGACCCATAAACTAAAGAAAAAGGTGTAGCCCCAGTAGACATTCTAATACTTGTTATGATACTAGTTCTGATACTTGTTCTGATACCTGTTCTGATACTGGTATACTTGATAGTATCTTTTTCCATTGCAAACTCCCAAGCAAGATCATATTGTGCAGTCCCAATGTCTAGCAAGGTGGAGAATAAGAGGGATTGGCAACTTGGTGGAAGAGATGGAAGACAAGAGAATGAAGGAGAATGAAGGGAAGAAATCCCCAAGGGAAAATTGCTCAAGAATACCCAAGCTAGGGAAAAATTGTCATGTAAAGTGTATTTGGACAAGCAATGAAAGGCCAACATAGGATAAGTCACAAAATCAAAATGCAACAACAGGAAAGGATGTAGTCCAAAGGAGTAGACATGTCAAGAGGCTTCATAGCATCGTATTTTACTCTTTTTTTTTATTAGATCAAGACCAAAGGGGAAAAGGATAGCGATAGGCAAAAATGAATGGAGGAAAAATAGACATGAAGGCTAAGTAGGAAGGGAATGAAAGCAAGATCATCATAAGATAGCTCACAAAATAGCCAAATGTTTGTGTATAGATCAACATTGTCAAGATCAAAGAGAGAAGATGGAATGGATGAAATATGTAGAAGAACTATGCATGATGCCTGATTGTCAGGTTTTCATCACGGTACTTATCCAAGGTGCCACAAGGGAGTGGTTTTCACCATAGGATGAATTTATTTCTCTTTACTTTTGCTACCAAGGTGCCTGTTTCCAGGTTTTCACCAAGGCACATTTTCAATTTTTTTGATTTTCTTTTTTCCTTTTTAGAAAAAGGCAAGCTCTTTAGATAATGCTCCTTGAAAGGATAAACCATGATATGCCAAGGATTCAAAATGATATGCTCAAAGATGTTGTTAGGGAAAGGGATATGGAAGAGAAAAATGGAGGATAGGGTTTTATGTAAAGCAAGTGAGGTTGGAAGATAGGAGGAAAAGGCAAATGAGGAAAAAAGATAGAAGGTAGAAGGATAATGAATGGAAGGATTGTGAAAGGGTAGATGGAAAGGAAGGAAAGATCAACATAAACACACACCCTTGAAGGGTGGTGAGAGGATGGAGGAAACGTGAATGAAGGAATACGTGAAGGAATATGGTGAATGGATAGCAGAGGTTGTGGTTTAGACACATGGAATGGAAAAATGTTTTTGGAAGAAGATGAAGTGGAAGTCTTTGGAAGCTTGAATGTCAAATTCACTTTTTGCTCAACACCAGACTCTTTCAAGAGAGACTTTGGAATCCATATAGTCATAGGCTTTTCATTTCTTTTTGATGATCTAGAGAGAATATCTTTAATGATAGATTTTGGAACCCATACTTGTCTTGTAATTTTTTTCTTAGATATCTCTTTTGACTTTATGTTTCCATGTCTATTAGAGGAGACATGGTGATCTTCTTGTTTTGATAGATTCTTGTATTGATTCTTTTTCTTGTCTTGAACATTCAAGTTACTTCCAAAAGACTTGGGACTTGTGGAAGAAGAAGGAGGATATGCCTAGTTTAAATGGGTGGGTGGATGAAAAGGATTCAAGGGTATGCATCTATGTTGATCTTGAGGAAAGATGGGAGATGGAGGGATGTAAGGACCCAAGATGGATGGTGAATTAGGAGAGTTAGGAGGGGAAAGTGAAGGGACATAAGGACCCAAGATGGAAGGTAGACGTGAAGCTCTTAGTAGTGGTGGAAGAGGTCCAAGGATGGAAGTGGAAGACACAAAAGGATAATCAATAAGTTCATCAACATCTATATGACAACCAAGGATATCAACATCTTTAGAGTGAGCATTAGGATTTTCAATAGGATCATGAACATCTTGAATAGGAGAACCTTCTTTGATAGGATTGTTCAAATCTTGCAAAGAATTAGGAAGAGTAGAAAGTGGAAGTGAACATGGAGTGGTAGAATAAGAAGATGGAAGACTTTGATCTTGACAAGGATCTTTGGATAGCATAAGCACATAATTTTTCTCTTGATTTTCAATAGGCTTAACATTGGAAGGAACAACACCATTTTTACCAACCTTAATGGAAGTATCATCTTTTGAAAGTGAAAGTGTAGTAAGGTTATTTCAATTATCAATAAGCTCAACAATGTAAGTAGTAGCTTGATCTTGCTTAGGAGAAGACTTAAGACATGGTGGAATGCATGAAAAAGGGTGTGTAGGAGCAAAAGAACCCTGAGGTGGATAAGAGACATCATGCAAAGGATTGGATGACATGGAGGGTTCTTGATCTTGATCTTTCTTTATGTTCTTTTCTTTATCATTTCTAGAGTCCTCTTGACATGGAGCCACTTCTAAGGACAAGGAAGCATGTTGGGATTGTATGGAAAACTTTGGAAGAGATGGTGGAGGACTAGCTGAAGTAGGAATTATAGCATATGAAGGCTTAGGCTCTTTAGGTTTAGCATTATTGAAAGTATTGGTAGCCAAGTGAAGGTTAGCTTGAGTTTCTTTAAGGGGTAGCCCTTGAGGATAACTATAGGGAATCGTATGAAAAGTATTAGGACTTTCGTTGGATGAAGGATTTGTGAAAGATTTGGAAGACTCAGAAGCTTTAGGAAGTGTATGGTTATTAGAAGAAGTAGGGGATGGAAGGGAACCATCAAAAGACAAAGGTTCAACATTAACATGATCTTTCTTGAAAGTGTAATCTTTATTTTCAGCATGAGAGTTCTTAGAGGAGAGATCCTTGTAGTATTGATGCTTCAAGCTAGCACGATGCATTTTATAGTCCTCAGCAGTAGTAAATGGATCATAATCAAGGTATTGTTCACAAAAATCATCAAAGTCTTTTTCAAAATCAGAATCATATGGATCACCATCACGATCTATCCAATGTGACATCCCACTTCTAGTAAGCAGAAACACACGACGAGGAGGACTCTTATGAATAGAGGTGTCATAGGTATCATTATATTGTCCATCATCATAGTCATCATAGTCTCCAAAGATGGATGTGTCACTCTCTTTGGAAGAGGTATCATAGGGATTATCACATTGCTCAAATTCTATCTGAGGGCATGGTGACATGTACAAGTCTTTATCAAATGGAAAAAGACATAGAGCTTCCATGGAGAACTCTTTAGGTTCCTTTTCTTTCTCAAGTTTGTTAAGTTTGACTTACATAGCTTGCATCTGCTTCATCATAGCTGTGATTAGAATTTCTTCCTCATGTGTACTAATTTTCAATAGCTATTGCTCTGTTCTTGACACAGTGATTTGTTCAACAGATTCTGGAACTAGGCTGAAAAAGCTAAGTATTTGACAATTCTGAACATTTTCTAACAACTTTTCAAGATTTTCCCAAATGACACTCTGCAGACTCATACGATAGTGGGTATGCTATGAAAGGATAGTTGAAAAGCTCATACGATAGTTGAAAAACTTGCACGAAAGTTGCTAGCAGGATTTGACTTTTTGAATTTGACTGGCAGAAAGACTCGTACGACACTGGGTTCTTTAGCATATGATAGATGGGAAGTAATGAAATGACACTTGATAGAAACTCGTATGAATTTCTGACCTCCTAAGATGACTTTTGACTCCAAAAAAGAATTTTACTTTAGATTTTTCAAATTTTGAGTTTTTAGATTCGAATTGTTTGCAAATTGTACTGTCCAGATTTGAGGATTGTAACAGATTTGTTCATTTTCAGTAACCAGATAGATAAACAAGCATGAAAAATAGCAAGCAAGTGATTTCAAGCATGTCTAAAAACAATGAACAAGGGCAAAAGAAACCTTGCGCATGAACAATCAAGTGACTTATTCATTCTAATCCTCAAAAGCGCTAATTGTGTATGTTCCAAGATGTTTTGCAATGATGCACATATACCCTAGAAAATAAAAATTTGGCCTCGCTAGGATTTTTAGTAATGGTTTGACTCAGCAACTTTTATGATCCAAAGGGGTGAACTCCAATCCCGGTGCACCAAGGTTTTGACATGGTCCAAGAATTTAATCAATCAGGAGCTGCTAGGGAGATCTGATAGCCCAACAATGAACCACACCTATGAATATTTCTTCCACAAGGACATTTATATAGCGGTTGTTACTACCATGTCTAAAATGGCTATTACCACTTGAGGTTCCATCAACGCAGTTTTCCCTGTGAAGGGATCATCCGCTATGGTTAACCCTCTCTAAAGGTGACTCGTAGTATAATACCACAAGGGGACTTGGCTCTAGATCCAAGGTTTTGATGCCTCTTCACTTTTAACCCAAACAAAGCAAGCAGATTAATGTGACACACTAAGACAAAGTTTGTTTCACCAAGGTCTGTGATGTCAACCCCATGTGAACTATCAACCTCTCCAGAGAGAGAATGTATCGATCAATAAGAGAAGATGCACTAACCGAGTAGAACATGAAATGCACTAAGTATCCTCCCTACCTACAAGGATTCCATTGTCAAGAAGGATTTCACTAGGAATCCAATCTCTCAAGAATCACAAATAGTGTTCATAGGGCCTAATTACTATGTGAGCACATATATATTTGTGAAAGTAAATCTACCGAAAGTACCCAAAAGTAGAAAGAGGAACACTTAACGCTTAAAGTGAATATGAGGTGAGTCCACAAGGTGGAACAATTAACCCCTCACACAAGCTAAAAATGAGTCCACAACTTAGAAAACAAGTGAGTTCTAAAAAGCACAAAAGGGTTGCCTAGTGGAACAATTAACGCTTCTATCCTCTAGACCCCTCCCCTTTATGGCGCTGAGATTGCAACCACGGGGTGGAATGAGGGGCAGATGGATTAGCGAGTCCAATAACCCAAGATAGAAATATAGATCAATCACAAGTATCTAAGACTACTTAAATGAATACCTAAGGTGTCACAGCCTAGTATCAATTATGCAAGTGTGTAAAACAAAAGCATGAAAAGAAGCACTCAAGCTAGACACACGAGAGATTTATTTTTAAGTCCAAATTGAAATATTATCAGAACAATTAGAATACCTGAGATCCTTTTGACATGGTTAGTAGATATTTACTTGATTTTTATCTTTGTTAAGCAATCCCGCACAAGCAAGCAACAAACTCTCCGATAAGAAAACAAGCAAACAAGCAAACAAGATATGCAACGTATCTTCAACTTATGAAAACCCTAGGGTTAGCTCTAAACATAAATTATTATCAGCAATAATAACTATCAATTAACCCAAATGACAACTCATATCATTCATTGAACCATGTAAAAAAATAAGTGCATACCCATCACAAAATTTTATTTTTTTTGTTGCATTTGACCTAGTCAACAACATTTGATTTTTTTCATATAAATTTGGCCACAAAAATAGAAATTCAAAATAGAGACCCCTACTAAAAAAGAGAGAGCTTTCTAAAAATGTAAAAATTTTAGAAAAATCTCTTCATTTGTGCCTTAGAGACCCGTTTTACCAAAATACACTAGTTTTTGTAAATTGACTATTTGAGCTATTATATTCCATCCAAATTTAAAATACAAAGAATGGACCCCCTGTATAATTTAAAGAGATTTCTAAAAATATAAATTTTTTTGAAAAATATGCTGATTTGCATCAGATATTGATTTTTTCTGAACTTTCAAGAAAAAATTATTAAAAATTCAAAACATCTCAAAAAATTTTGAATTTTGTTACTGTAGCTTCCCTGATATGTGTCCAACCTACAAAAAAAAATTTAGAGAAAAAATCCAAGCCATTTGAGAGATAAAATTAAATCTTTGAAACTTTAGGGCTTTAGCTCCAAAAAATATAAAATCAAAACCAGCATGTAAAGGTGGGTTGCCCCATGGTGGGTGACATAAATGTGTGTGTGAAAATTGTACCTAATCTATAGACACAACACTTCAGTAAAACATTAGAGGTTAGCAAAAATGAAATCGTGCAATGAATTGAAAGCTAAACTAACCAAACGATTTACTACCTTCTAATAGGTGCGAGTATGATGTTCTCAGATTGTTATCAAGATTAGTGACCTTGACGACACCTAAATGAAGGGTTTGAATGCAAAAATGATATGAAATATGAATATAATTAATCTATATTTTTTATATTTTCTATGCAATGATATGAAAACTTGATATGAAATCTATGCTAATATGGAAATTGATATGCTAAAATGATCTAACAATAAAATGAAAACAAAAGTGATCTCACAAAACGTGGTTGATTCCCAATAAGCTTTGATCCTCCAGATACCAATGGGCCAGCATGAGCTTGCCAAATTATGAGATGATTTGGGATGAGCTGAAGCCTTAATTTATAGAAATCTAGGGCTTTGGAGGTGCATGGGAAAAAAATCTATAAATCACTCAAATAACTCAGGTTGATTTTTTGAGTTATTTTTAAATAAAGGATAATTTAACTCACAAAAACATGCAAAAGTAGAGATCAACTCAAAATAGAGTTTAGCTTTAATTGATAATTGATAGTTGTCTGCTTTTGTGATTGTGCATGTTTTATTTATGAATTGATTTAATAATAAAGTGATTTATTTCCAACTTAACTGATTTTGAAAAGTAAAACAATTGATTTATGGGTTAATCAATTATTTTTCAAACTTTTATTCAAAAACAATATTATTAAAAATTGACAACTTGCTTTAATTAATTAAATAAGAATTTAATCAATTATTCATAGGATTTTGGATTTATTGTCAAAATTAAATAATACAATTAGGAATAAATAGAATTAAATTCAATTAAATAATTAAGTGGCCAAATTAAATCTAATTAATTAAATATTCAAAATATTCAATTAATCAAACTTTAGGATAAATATGATTTATCGCCAAATAATTATAAAATTAAAGATAATTAAGATAATTAGGAATATTACTAGGAATATTCCCTGATGCAGAATTTATGATAATCAATTAAGATTTGATAATGTTCAGATGTGCCTTTGGTTAGGACTTTGATGTCGATTTTGTTCAATGTGTCGATATAGAGGTTAATGAACCTATAGCCCATTTTTGGGGTATTACAGTATCTTCTATTGAAGAACTGAGATCCATACCGAATAATGTTCTCACTCTTGATGCCTTGATCAGTAAGCTAACTGCATTTGAACTTAGTAATTATGATAATAGTCTACCTATTAGGAATAATAGTCCACAATACAACTGAGAGGGGGGGTGAATCAATTGTATGACATAATATTAAACTTTAAACTTTAAGTTCAACAATATCAGATCCAATGAACATAATGAATGCCAACACAATAACATTATATTTTGGTTACGGGGAAACCTTGTTAAAGGTGAAAACCCGTGTGGGAATTAGCACCCACTAATGATGTACTGAGAGTATAGTAATCCTTGTTAGAAGATATAGCTCTGTTAGGAGCTTATTAAAACATTACAGTACATAGTCCTTATTAGAGGATAGACCCTATTAGGAGTCAAGAATAATAGAGGGCTCACTGCCCAAGGTTCACTACCCAAAGAAGGTTAAGTCTACCTTAAGAACTCACTAGTTCGCAATAGGTGTATATGAAGAAATACACAATCTTTTGAACTGTTTGTCAGCAACTGTCTTTTCTTGATCAATTCCAATGAAGTCCACCAATAAACCTCTACTCTACATGTAGTAGACACAAGCTCGCATCTTTCAAAACCTCTCTATATCATATCTATTCCATCCATGTCTTTTCCAAAGAAAAGACCTTTCATTTATACCTTATTACATTTTACCAAGATCAGGTCAGCCCATAAGGTTTTCCTAAATAAAAACAATTACATAAACCCTTGCTAAGATACAAATGGTATCTAAAAAATTTTTACAATGATTACATTACAACAATTAAGTACTGACATCCTTGATTTATGCTTGCCAAGAAAAACACACGCTTCATTCCCTGAGTCAGCTTCAGAATAAGCCATCACCAGAGCACACGCCACAGATGATGTCACCAATCACTTTGTACCTTGCACTGACCAATGAACATGTATTAGTACCTCTTCCATCAACCTTCAAGTTCACATACCTTGAATCCAATCCCTCTGAGAGATATATCAAAAACTCAAAGACTAACTCTATCAATTCTCACTATCACAGTCTAGTGACCAGTCTTTACCAAAATAGTTGTAACTCTCTTAATGTGTAATACTTAATGATGCAACCACATATATAAGATCAAAAAATCCACCTGAACTCTCATCTAGCTTTGCAACATATGAAACATCTGTACACTAACCGTACACTATGATTACCAGTCTGGTTCCTTCATAAAAGCATATGTTGACATCAGTGACAAAACACAAATGACAACAGTATGATTGCCCATTTAGTAACGTAGTGATTAAACATATTACATGTCTCAATCACCATCCATGCATTATAAATATTCAACAATCTCCACCTTTGGCATTGATGTCAACATATGGGAAAATCTTATCCCAAAGTTATATCAATCCAAAGTCCTTTAATTGAACAATCTCCCCAAATAGTAGAGATTTTCTCAGAGCAACACTCCCCCTTTGACAAAAATGGCAAAGGGTGCCATGAGCCTTCAACTACCTTCACATATAAACTTTCTTCCATGATCACTCCTCCTGAGGAGTAGATCCCTACATCCAGTCCAAAAAATGATGAGGCTCTGAACACTTCTTGATGGATGCATCTCTACATCATTTAGTTCTGACTAGGAGGGGCTTGAACCCCTAGCATACCTCTGATATATTCAAAGGTATCTTTTAGTAGTGGCTTTGTAAAAATGGCTGCAATCTTCTTTGTTGTACTGATATATTCTAGCTTGATTTCTTTTTCTGCCACTTGTCTCTCAAGAAGTGATACTTGATAGAAATGTGTTTAGTTTAAGAGTGCATCACCAGATTCTTTGACATGTTTACTGTGCTGGTGTTATCACAACAGATAACCACAGGATCATTAAAAGTTATTCCAATGTCTGTCGTCATTTGTTTCATCCAAATAATCTAAGTACAATTTATAGCAGCAACAACATATTCTGATTCATTAGTAGATTGTGCTATACAATCTTGTTTCTTACTTAGCTAAGAAACCAACATTTTCCCAAGGAAAAATGCACCACCATTGGTACTTTTCCTATCATCAATATTTCCAGCCAAATCAGCATTAGTATAGGCATGAAGTTCAAAGCTATCATTCTTGTCATACCATAAACCATAGTCTATGGTTCCTCTTAGATACCTTAGTATCCTTTTTACAACAGCTAGATGTGTCTCTTTAGGTGCTGCCTAATATCTAGCCACAATTCCAATGGCATTAGCAATATCTGGTTTGGTATGAGTCAGATATTGTAGCCCTCTAACTATTGATCTATATAGAGTCTGAAAAACACATTTTGATTCATCATCAATTGTTAGCTTGTTTCCAGTCACCATAGGTGTTCCTACTGGTTTACAATCTTCCATACCGAATTTCTTAAGCAATTCTTTGAGATACTTGGTCTGAGAAATGAAAATACCATTCTCATTCTGAGTTATTTGCAGTCCAAGGAAGAATTTCATTTCACCTATCATGGACATCTCAAATTCACTTTCCATTTCTTTAGCAAACTTTTTACATAGATCATCATTACCTCCAAAGATAATATCATCCACAAATACTTCTATTATTAGGATTCCATCTTCGGTAGTTCTTAAATACAAATTACTGTCCGCATTACCTTTTCTGAATCCAAGTCCAAGTAGATACTTGTCCAACCTTGCATACCAAGCCCTAGGAGGTTGCTTCAACCCATATAGGGCTTTCTTCAATTTTCACACAATGTCTTTGTCTTCACATAGAGGAAATCCATCTGGTTGTTCAATGTATACTTCTTCTTCAAGATCCCCATTCAGAAATGCAGATTTAACATCCATCTGATACACTTTGAAGTTTTTGTGTGCGGCATAAGATAGGAATAATCTTACTACCTCTATTCTAGCAACAAGAGAAAATGTTTCTTCAAAGTCTATTCCTTCTTGTTGTGAGTATCCCTTACACACTAGTCTTGCTTTGTTCCTTACAACTGTTCCTTCTTCATCCATTTTGTTTCTAAAGACCCATTTTGTTCCTATAACATTTTTTTTTTTTGGTCTTGGAACCAATTCCCAAGTATTATTTTTCTTTATCTAATCTAATTCTTCTTTCATGGCATTTATCCAAGATTCATCTTTAAAGGCTTCATTTATAGTTTTTGGCTCAACTTGAGAAATAAAAAAAAATCTTCTCTAGCTTTAGATCTAGTTAGCACTCCCTGACTGGTGTTGCCAATAATTTGATTTTTAGGATGGCTATTTTTTACATACCTTAGAGTTTTAGGAGTTTCAGTGGTCTTTTTTGTATGATCACAACCCTCTTTTTCACTTTCTTCCTCAGCAAGTTCTTCTTCTTTGGCAGTAGTAGTGGTTTCTTTCACTTCTGATATCTGACTATTGTCATACATTCTTTTTTGTATCTAAAATTTCTCATCTATTCTTACATTGTTACTTTGAACCATCTTCCTTAATCTCATATTGAAACATTTGTATGCCTTGCTTTTAACAGAGTAACCAAGGAAGATACCTTCATCACTTCTAGCATCAAATTTCCCTATCTCATCATCCCTCTTGATATAACATTTGCACCAAAATTTTTGAGATATTTTATGGTAGGAGTATGATCAAACCATAGTTCATAGGGAGTCTTACTTGTGCCATCTTTGATTTGAATTCTATTTAATGTGTATACTATTGTTCCAACAACCTCTCTCCAATGTACAGGAGATATATTTCCTTCAATCAACATTGTCCTGATAGCATCAAGTATAGTTCTTTTTCTTCGCTCTGCTATCCCATTCTATTATGGAGTCCTAAGAGCAGATGTTTGTCTTTTTATCCCACGCTCTTCATAGTATGAATTAAATAAATTTGATGTAAACTCTCCACCTCTGTCTAATCTTAAAAACCTGATTTTCAGTCTTGATTCATTCTCTACTTTTTCTTTAAACAACTTGAATTTGTCAAATGCTTCTGATTTCTCTCTTAAATAAGTAACCCACATCATTCTAGAAAAATTATCAACAAAGAGTATAAAATACCTTTCACCATAGTATGACTTTGTTCTTGTAGGCCCACATAGATCTATATGTACTAGATCCAACTTTCCTTTTGATGTAAATGTTTTTCTTTTATGACTACTTTTAGTTTGCTTTCCCATAACACATTCTTTGCATATAGTGTTAGAAGGTTTCACAATCTTCGGTAGATCTCTTACTACATTAGTCATACTTTCCTTCACAATGTTATCAAAGTTAACATAACAAAATCTTCTATGCCATAACCAACTATCATCTACCTTCACAACAAAACAAGAGGCTCCAAATGTGTTTAGTTCAAATACATTACCTCTAGATTTTGAACCGGTAGCAATCAGTTTCCCTTCCTTGCTTTTGATAAAGCATTTACCATTAACAAAACTTAATTGAAAGTATTTATCCATTAACTATCCAACACTCAACAAATTGTGTTTCAGTCCTTCAAAAAGTAGTACATTGTTGAGTAATTTACTAATTTAACAAACTTGTTCTTATCACCAGTCATGTGATGAGAACATCCACTATCAATTATACATTTAGTTTTCTTGTCAACATGAGATACTAAGGCTTTTTCTTCATGAATAGGTTCATCTTTAATAGCAGCAAATACAATCTCTTCATCATCTAAATCATCATCAGAGATTCCTTCACTAGCATAATAACATTCTTTGTCTCTTCTAATCTTTGCATAATCAGGTTTGTACTTAGGAACTCTTGTAGGACATCTAGATGCAAAATGACCTATCTTATTTCATGAAAAACATTTCAAAGGTAATTTTCCTTCAAATTTTCCCTTACCTCTTTTCTCTCTTCTAGCAATCAGTGCAACAAGTTCTTCCATCTACTTTTCTTCTTCCATTATATTCTCCCATTCCTCAGCATACTCACCAAGCTCTTCTTTTAGGTCTTCTTTGCTTGTGCTCGGAAGTGTAGATACTTTCTTGTGTGTAGATGCCCTAAATGTAGATTCAACTTTAGGTGCAGCTTCTCCTAATTCCGCAACTTCAAAGGTAGTTAACTTTTTAATCAAAATCTCTCTGCTAAAGTTTAGAGTCAAGGGTATAGTTTCTTGAATTGACATTGCCTTGAATTTGTAAGTAAGAGTTAGAGATCTAAGAATCATTGCAATGACTTCATCTTCATCATAAGTACCTCCATAATTTCTGATTCCAACTACAAATTTTGTAACACTTTGAACATAAGCCCTAATACTTTCATCTTCATTCATTTGCAGCTTCTCCATCTTTGTCTTCCAGTTTTGCAACTTCGCTTGTTTGATATACTTGTCTCCTTCATAGAGTGCCTCTATTCCAAATTTCATGTGCTGAATCTAGGTCTTTAATTTTAGTAAACTCACCCTCAGATAGTGCGTTGATCAATGCTTCTCTTGTGACCATGTTACATGAAAATAACTTCTTTTCATCCGCATTGGTTGTTTCCAAGTCATTCTCAGCCTTCAGAGATTCCTTCTTCTTCACAATCATCCAATAGTCTATGCCCATACATAGCAGATGTGTTCGCATCTTTTTTTTCCAATTGTCAAAGTTTTCAAGATCAAACTTAGGACTTTCCTTCCTATAGAATGCCATCTCCAAGATCACCTCAAGCTATTAATCTTTCTCTCTGAGGACCACAAGCTCTGATACCAATTGTTAGGAATAACAGTCCACAATACAACTGAGAGGGGGGGTGAATTAGTTGTATGATAGAATATTAAAATTTAAACTTTAAGCTCAATAATATCAGATCTAATGAACATAATGAATGCCAACACAATAACACAATTTTTTGGTTACGGGGAAACCCTGTTAAAGGTGAAAACCCTGGTGGGAATTAGCACCCACTAATGATGTACTAAGAGTATAGTAATCCTTGTTAGAAGATATAGCCCTGTTAGGAGCTTTTTAAAACATTACAGTACATAGTCCTTGTTAGAGGACAAACCCTGTTAGGATTCAAGAACAATAGAGGGCTCACTGTCCAAAGAAGGTTAAGTCCACCTTTAGAACTCACTAGTTTGCAATAGGTGTATATGAAGAAATACACAATATTTTGAACTATTTGTCAGCAACTATCTTTTCTGATCAGTTCCAATGAAGTCCACCAGTAAACCTATGCTCTACATGCAGTAGACACAAGCTCACAGCTTTCACAACCTCTCTATATCATATCTATTCCATCCACGTCTTTTCCAAAGAAAAGACCTTTCATTTATACCTTATTACATTTTACCAAGATCAGGTCGGCCCAATATAAGGCTTTCCTAAATACAAACAATTACATAAACCCTTGCTAAGATACACATGGTATCTAAAACAAGTTTACAATGATTACATTAAAACAATTAAGGACCAAGATCCTTGATTTATGCTTGCCAAAAAAAACACATACTTCATTCCCTGAGTTGACTTCAGAATGAGCCATTGCCAGAGCACACGCCACAGATGACATCACCAATCACTCCATACCTTACGCTGACCAATGAACATTTGTCAGTACCTCTTCCATCAACCTTCAAGTTTGCATACCTTGAATCCAATCCCTCTGAGAGATATATCAAAAACTCAGAGACTAACTCTGTCAATTCTCACTGTCACAGTCCAGTGACTAGTCTTTACCAAAATAGTTGTAACTCTCTTAATGTGCAATAATTAATAATGTGATCACATATATAAGATCACAACATCCACTTGAAATCTCATCTAGCTTCGCAGCATCTGAAACATCTATACACTAACCGTACACTATGATTACTAGTATGGTTCCTTCATAAAAGCATATGTTGACATCAATGACAAAACACAAATGACAACAGTATGATTTCCTATTCAGTAACGTAGTGATTAAACATATTACATGCCTCAATCACCACTCATGCATTAGCAATATTCAACACTACCGACTATTGAAAAAACCTTCAAATCATCTTTGAGCATTGGAACTTCAAGAAGAGAAAGAGAGATTCAAAGTAGCTCATGTGGAATTGAATATGACAGTATCCTAATCGAAGAGAAAGAACAAGAAGAGTTAGAAGCATTTTTGGTAAAGAGGCTACCGAGAGGTAAAGGAAAGTATAAAGGTAAATTGCCCCTAAAATATTTTAATTGCAACAAGTTTGGCCACATTGCATCTAGATGTCCTGACAATGACAGGAATGATAAAATTGACAAGAAGGAGAACCAATACCGAGGTTTAGAGACTACAAGGACAAAGGAAATATATCATGTTGCCTAGCCAAGGAAGAAGTAACTAATGATGAATCCGATGACACAAAAGAAAGTTTTGAAGTTGTAAAGGAAGATTCAGAAGAAGAGAGGTATGAAGATGAAAAATCCCTTATTTCTCATGTTAGTAAAACTAGCCTATGGATAATTTGATAGTGGATTTTCACATCATATGACTAGTGATATTGATAAGTTTGAGAACTTAGAAGAGTATGATGGAGGATTTTTTAGATTTGAGAATGATGCTTCATATTCTATAAAAGTAAAAGGATCCATTATATTGAATGAAAATATTATATGTGATGATGCTTATTGGTTTCAAGGACTAAACTAAAATTTGTTTAGTGTTGCATAATTGAACAACACTAGCCACCGACTGGAGTTTCAAAATAGAAAAGTGAATATTTATGGTGCTGATGGAGAATTGATTGGAACTGATGAACAATCTAAAGGTAATCTATTATATCTTGATACTGCTACAAAGAGTTTCTTGTTTCTTAAAATTCAAGATGTATGGAAATGGCATAAAAGACTTTGTCATGTAAATTTTGACAACATGATTAAGGTGAGAAAAAAGAATAGAGTTAGAGGTCTATTAAAATTAAGAAAACCTAATAAAGTGATGTTTAAGGAATGTCAAATTGGTAAGATGACAAAATCAAGTTTCTCAAGCAATTCTTACTCATCTAATGGTATTCTGGAATTAGTTCATACTGACCTTTGTGGTCCTATGAGAATACAAAGCTATTATGGAGATCGGTATTTTATTTTTTTTGTTGATGACTACTCAAGAATGATGTCGGTAATTTTTCTAAAAGAAAATTATGATGCATTCTAAAGGTTTAAGTGGTACAAGGCTAGAGTTGAAAAAGAAATAGCTAAAAAACTAAAATGTTTAAGATCAAATAGAGGAGGTGAATTTATCTCTAATGAATCTATTGTCTTCTGCAATGAAAATAGAATCAAAAGACAAGTATCTGCTTTGAGGACTCCACAACAAAATGGCATAGTTGAAAGAAGGAACAGATCTATATTTGATTGTGCTAGAACATTTTTGATTGACAAAAAGGTTGCACAAACATTCTGGAGAGAAGCCATTAGTATTGTTATCTACACACTCAACCGAGTACAATTGAAGAAAGGTACCAACAAGACCCCTTATGAACTTTGGTATGGGAATACACTGAATGTTAGTTACTTTAAATTTTTTGGAAGTGGGTGTTACATACTAAAAGATGCTAGGAATGGAAATTTTGATTCAAAAGGAGATGAAGGTATATTTCTAGGATATTCCATAAAGATAAAAGTGTATAAATGTTTTAATAAGGCTACAAACAAAATTGTGGAAAGGGAAAATGTGAGGATTGATGAATTTTCATAAAGAAATGAAGAAAATAGAAAAAAGGAATGATAAGACTATCAAGGATTTGTATATGTAGAGGATGTAATTTTGGGCACTGCACCTGAGCTGCAACAACAAGAAACTGAGGAGGAAGTTGAGCCTCCATCGAGAGATCAAAATATTGAAGAACAGTCTACTGAGCCTATTTTAGAAAAATATGTGAGAAGACACCACTCATCGAGAAAAATTATTGGAGGCAAGAATGCAGGAGTCATGACAAGAAGTAATTTGAAAGATAATACATGTTTGATTTCTGAATTTGAGCCAAGACTAGTCAAGGATGCACTTGGTAATGAATATTGGGTTAATGCAATGAAAGAATAAATTGATCAAATTAAAAATAACAACACTTGGTCACTAGTACCGAGACTTAGGGATAAGAATGTAATTGGTAAATAGTGGATTTTCAAGAATAAACTCAATGAGAATGGATATGTGATAAAAAATAAAGTAAGATTGGTCTACAAAGGGTATGCACAAGAAGAAGGTATTGACTATGGTGAGACATTTTCCCCCATTGCTAGATTAGAAGGTGTAAGAATATTAATATTACTTGCATGTGCTTCCTATAAAGGATTCAAAGTTTATCAAATGGATGTTAATTCTACATTTTTAAATGGAATTCTTGAAGAATAATTTTACATTGAACAACTTGAAGGATTTGTTGAGAATTCTAACAAGGATATGATATGAAAAATACACAAGGATCTATATGGCTTGAAGCAAGCACTCGATCATGGTATGAAAGACTACACTCATATTTAATTAAGATTGGATTTTAAAGGATAAGTGACAACAACAATTTTTATTTGAAATGTGATAGTACTAATAAGATTCTGATTGCTAAAAATTTTGTTGATGATATTATATTTGGAGGAAATGAGTCAAAGTCTAAATCATTTGTTGAAGAGATGAGAAAGGAATTTGAGATGTCCTTGATAGGAGAGATTAAATTCTTTATTGGACTACAAATTCAACAAGTTAAAAATGAGATCTACATAGCATAGTCAAATTATATCAAGGAGATCCTAAAGACATTCAATATGGAAGAGTCAAAACTGGTTGGAACACCAATGGGTATTGGTTGTAAATTTTCAAAGGAAGATGAGACGAAGGAAGTAAATGAAACACTCTATCAATCAATTATTGGTAAAATATAGTATGTTGTATACAGTAGGCCTCATATTGCATATTCAGTTGGTATTGTAGCTATGTTTTCTGCCAATCCAAAAGAGATACACATGTTTGCAGTCAAAAGAATATTTACATATCTGAAAGGGACTGAAGATTTTGGTCTTGTATACACAAAAGGATGAGGTTTTGATCTTAAGGTGTATACTAGTGCTGACTGGGCTGGAAACATTGATGATAGAAAAAGTACAAATGACGGAGCTTTCTTTTTAGGAGAAAGATTAGTGACATGGTTAAGAAAGAAACAAAGTTGTATTTCATAGTCTACTGTCGAAGCTGAGTATGTTGTTGCAGCTATGAATTGTTCAAACATAGTGTGGAAGGTATGAAAGAAGAGATTACTGATCTAGTTACTATTTATTGTGATAATACTAGTGCTATAAACATATCAAATAATATGATGATGCATTCAAAGATAAAGAACATTTCTATCAAGTATCATTACTGTTAGAATAACTGAGAGGGGGGTGAATCAATTATCCACAGTCTCAATCACAAAATGTATATCCAAAAACAATTTACTAAAACTTTTGTAGCTTGATAACATAAAATAGTATTATGTCTGTGCTTTTACTGATTACCAGTTAATAACATATAGTGATTACTGATCAAATCCAATATGCAACATGTAAACTATGACAACAAATAGTCATCACAGTCAACACATAACACAAGATATTTAACGTGGAAACCCTATAAAGGAAAAAACCACCTGGGACCGGCAACCCAAAAATTGTTCACTCTTCTGAAGTGAGGTCGGTGAAGACCCAACCCTGTTAAAGGTTACAAACACACTGTGAGGTGTGACCTTGTTAGAGGATTTTAGACCAACCATTATTGTCCAACCAACATCCATTATGGGGTTGACAGGATAACAAATGTACACTCTATGAATGACATTACAAGAATTTCTTGTCCACTCTGTTAAGAGATTTATCTGTTTACAATGGTTAAAATGTAATAGCACGTGATCTGATTAAAACACAACTTCAATTTTAGATTATCAGATCTATGTTAAGCTCATTCAAATCCTCTAATTAATATATCAATTCTATTTCAATCAATATTCAGTAACTTACTGTCTCTCGGTTATAGCTTTCTGACACTTGGTAATCTCTATAGTTTGGTTCTCCTTAACTAGTCTGATCAGGCATGCATGAAACTTGTTCACGCAATATCTCTATAATCTCCTTCTTTCGGCATGATTTCATCATGAAATCCTAGTCTCTTAAATAGACAACTAAACCATTTTAATTCCATCCATAAGATTTTGCCGCTTTAACCTTCCTCGGCTGATGTGTCAGTAACACGTTTCATTTTAATCCCTTATATTTTCTTCAAATTATGTTAGCCGTCGATATTCATAAAAACCATTATCTTTAACTTTGATTATGGAGTACTTTACAACTCATCAACTTCTGTCGGCTAAACTAGTCATTTAGTTCTTTTCTTCTGCTCGGTTAACAAAGAAATGTGTCGGTGAATACAAGCTCAGTTTATACTATTCTTGGTATACACTACACTACGTCTGTGTATACTGGAATGCTTCTTTAACTGACCACACTACTTTGTGCATTTTTCTCTATCCTTCATCATAGATGAATGCAACATAATCAAGTCAATAACATAAGGTTATAGACTCATTCATAAGTTACCCAATGTATTCCTTATCCTCATTTGTCATATCCATCTTCCTCATGTAGATATATCTATTCTTCATCTCTTTTCTTCTTCTTTCTACAGATGTTTGGGTATAGTAACTTACAAGATAAGCATTGTCAAAAATTAGTTGACATGAATGACAACATATTACTGATTTAATCATATTACATATCTAATTAGCAACTTAGTGATCTTAAATCACAGATCTTCAAGTCATACAATTTATTCAAATCAGTTGTAGCTCATCAATTACTTGAGTGAGCAAGTTCAAGACAAGCATGTGATATTGGAGTCTGTGAATTCAAAGGAACAGATAACTAATATATTTACCAAACCACTACCAAAGAATTATTTTGAGTATCTATGAGGTAAGTTAGGGGTTCTTCCCCTATCCAATATTCACTAAGGCAAGATGCATGCTGCATCAATTTAGATTTTCATTAGAATATCTATTTTGTCAGTTGGTGCTAGTGTTCATTCTTTGGGTGAAGCTTGAAGTTGTGAAAGATGTTTATCTATGCAATGATAAATCAATACATTTGAGGTATGATTTACTACCTGAGAAATTTTTTTAGGAGTATGTGTCTTTGGAATTGTTGTCAAAGAGGGAGAATAAAGAAATTGATTATTGAGGGAGAATTTACTAAAGATTGAAAAGAGGAAGAATATTCTAAGAGAAGATTGAATAGTGATAGAGGGAGAAGATGCACAAAAGAAGATAAAGCTCAGAGGAATTAAAGGAAAAAGACAAGTCAGTGAAGTGTTGCCATCATCAATTGAATAGTGAAGATTGTTAGTGTCTTGCCATCAATGCCAAAGAGGGAGATTATTACTATAACTGATGGTGATGATGATGAAGACCGACTAAGATCAGAGGTATACAAGATAGTAGAAATACTAGATCAATTATTATCTTGTCATTGATATCAAGTAATTGATATCTGATTTATATTGTGTTGCCATATCATTCAGGGTATGATATAAGTTGAATGAGTTAAGAAGAAGAAGAAGTGAAATGTTGTGAAGTTGAAGAACTTAATTGGGTAACTAATATAGATTAGACAATGTTAAGATTATGTTGATATAATTATTTTCTACCAAGCATTTGATTATATCAACTTGGTAAAGAAGATTAGTCAAGTCGGTAAGCAAAACAATTTGGCTACCAAGTAGAAAAAGTCATTTAGTAAGAGAAGAAAAAATCATTCTGTAAAAGGAAGGTATGTTTCGGTAAAGGAAAAGGAACTCAAGACACCAAGCAGAAGGTTTTAGTCACCAAGTAAAGTTAACCAAAATTTAGTTGAAAGAAAAGAGTTATCCACCAAGAAAGGAACAAAAATTAAATACAAGGATCAAAACAACATTTAATGATGAGTTGGAAGATTCTGATGATGAGGAAGAGTTAGTTGTAGATATCTACAATTAGGAAAATTCAAGGTGATGATCTATGGTATAGATCTAAGTGGCAAAAAGAGAAGGAACAAGTTTCAAGAAATTTCAAGTTTTGAGGTGATGATAAAACATTTTACCGAGATCTAAATTCAATGAATAAGTTTGTGAAATAAATTGGAAGGTTGAGATTAACCAAAAGAAAACATAATAAACAAGTTTAAGCGAAAAAACAAAGTCTATATAAAGGATAAATTTGTATGAACAAATGGCTGGCAACTTGAAGGGTTGATAAGTCACCGACTGATGTAATGAAGATGTAGTACCCACCCGTAGGATGCTCTTAGTTTGCTTTGTGTTGTAGATGTTTGACCGAATTCTTTTAGGTCACTTTTCATGTGATCAATTATTGTTTCATTAATGATGACTATGGATTATTACCATATGTTTTATTAGGTGTATGCATAGATTAGATGATGATGTTTCATGATGATAGATTATATGTTTTATATTGATTACAACGTACTTACCCCATACTTGCATGTGTATGGTGATTATGTGTCTGTATTTGTTTGACATGTCTGTGTGGTAGAGGGTGGAGGCATAGTTACTCGCATAGTCGAGATCCACATGTCTGACCGTACCCTATAATTGTTTGTTATAAATTGCATGTACATGCTTCATCTTTTGATGATAGGTTTGTAGGTACAGGGCATCGTCTTCCCTGAATTGGTAGGAGTGAGCGTGCCCACAAACATTCATCTCAATGGTAAAGAGGGGAGATAATACATAGACCCAAAACCCTAACCTAAACCTAATTGTCCTAGGATTGGACAAGTGTTAGTCTGACTACCCTACCTAATTCATCTGGTTGGCATGAATTTGTGGATTTCGTTCTTGAGTCTGTGCATGTTTTCAGTTTGCTTGATTTATTGTGCTTGATTTTACTGTGCTTGATTAAGTTGATTCGTGATTATTTAGGTGATTTTATATGATTATCGATGTTAGGATTATAGTTGAATTTAATGATTTAATTATGTTCCTATGTTTAATTTGGAAAATTATCTAAAGTCAATTATTTGATTAATTGGAATTAATTGATTATTTAATTGAAGTTGGATTTAATTATGTTTGAATGTATTATTAAATAATTGAATATTTAATTACATGCTTTAGGATGTATTAAATATTTAATTTATTTAATTTGGGTTTTTAATTATTAGCATGTGCTTAATTAGAAAATGTCATGAATTGTATTATGCTTGCATATTTTATTAAATGATTAAATAATTAATTGCATGAATTTGTGATGCATTAAGTATTTAATTTATTTAATAAATGAATTTAAATTATAACATGTGCAAAATTGGAAAAAGTGTTTGTTTTCAAAAAGATAACTAGTTTTCAAAAGTCAAGTTGAGTTGTGCTTTTAAAAGATATTTTTAATTAATTAATTTTATTTACTTTCAACTTTTAGAATTTGAGTTGGATTAGGAGTTGTCTTATGAGTCATTTTCTGATTTGAAGTTAACTGTGAGTTAGCTTTTGAGTTGTCTTTTGGGATTGCTTGAATTTGGGAATTGAATTCCTATTAGGGGATTTTTGCATTCTTTTTTAAAAGAGACAGGTTTTGGAAAAGATTTTTGGAGAAGGCTTGTGTGCTTGGTAATTTGGAGATTTGTGGATTGTTATGGCTGCTTGTTGAATTGAGTTTATCTGTGCATCTGGATTGGGCACCTGTTTGCAACATAGCTTTCAGATCTGCAGGTTGTGCTTGATTTTGGAGAGAATTTTGTTCTCAGATCTACAAGGGTTTTCTTTTTCAGTTTCTGGCATTGGATCTAAGGTAGGCATTGAATTTTGCCTGTTATATCTATTTTTACAATTATTTGTCTTTCTGTGTTTTATATAATTCTATATTTCTATTTGGTAGATTTATGTTTATATTAGATCTGGGTATTCAAAGACCCTAGTATAGTTGCTTTTTATATTTTATTACTATTTGGCATTGTACCATTATGCTGGCCAAATTTTGTTAAATAACTCTTCATGGTTATCTTAGAAATCAATAAATTAGTTGTAGCCTATAGTTTTAACTATTGGGTTTGAAATAAATTAATACCTATTAGGAAAATCTATTTGTTGTTAGAAAACCCAATTTTAGTTGAAAAATTAACATGCTGGTTTGAAAACCTAATCTGGGTATAAATATTCATCTTAGAAAATTAAACATTCTCCATGCTTTAGAAAATAAAATTTACACAGTAAATTAATTGGCTCAAGTGCAATTGGGTTTTGGAAAAAGTTTTAGAATATTCTCTTTAGAAAATGACATGTTGGGAAAAGAGAGCTATTCTGTAAAAATACAGTTAAAGTTAAAAAAATTCCCATTTTGGTTAAAATATGAGCTTGCTGGTTAAAAATAAAAAGTAACCAGTCAATAGTAAAGTCAAGTTTTGTGACATGTATATAGTAAAATGAGTTTGACAAATATATATGTTAGTTTCTTTCCTTATTTTTAAAAACATATTATTTTATTGTGAATATAGAAATATATTCTTTTACTAAATAATTAATTTAAAGTATATTGATTTTTTTTTGTGTAAATCGCATTGGTTAAATAAAATTATATAAGTTAAAAAAAAATGATATTGAAATTTTATATATAAAATTTTTTTTGCAAAGTTTTAAAAGGGAAGTGGGGCCACCACCTTCCCCACTCCCTTTGGCATGGTGGCCGTAGCAGGGCACTGCTATGGCAGTGGTACTGATGTAGCAGTACACTGCTACGCGTGGGGCCCATGACCTCGGTCTTTTAAAAGTGCGCAAGGTATTGGAAAGGGCATAGGGTGTGGGGTCCGCAAGAACCCCCCCCCCCCCCCCTAGTTAATTTGTTTTGCATGTTAGTTTTTATTAAATGATTTTATTTTATGATTTCTTTTTAATTTTATTTAAATTAGTTTATTTTAATGTTATTTTAATTAGTTTATTTTATTTATAAATTGTTATTAATAATATTAATTTATGTAGATTTTAATATGTTAATTTCAGTTAATTTAATTTATAGTTTTATTTAATAAACAATTTTGAATTTAGTTGATGTTAAATATTATTTCATGATAATTGACTTTATATTAAATTTTAATATGTGAAAATTTATTTTATATTAAAGTTTAGTATAGATTAATTTGATTCTTGTTTTATTAATTTAGTTTATGATTGAGTTATATCATAATTGTCTTATTATAAATAATAAGATTTCATTATCTAGGATGAAATTAAATTAGGTGACTTAATTTTGCTAATAAATTAGTGAGACATTCTCTGGCTATATATATACAATTACTTGTTAAATGATTATGTTTATACCAAAATTGGGCAAATTTTCTATTGAATTCCTAGAACGTCATTAGGGAATATTTCTTTTATTAATGTCTTTAGTATGCTCATTATGTCGTGATTCTTTCATCAATATTATGCGAACCATATTATGTTAGGATCATGATCATTGTGATGTTTTGTTACTTGAAGTTCCTGATCAGTTTTCTTAATTGTAAGTGTTGGTTTATCATTTCGAAACTATACACATGTGCATCTTGTGATACTGGGTATTAGATGGCTTAGGGGAAACAGAGGCAGGGATATGTTTTCAGTGGATTGTATATCTGTATCATGTTCATAGTTTTGTTTATGCTTCAATCTTATATGCTCTTGTTGGTTAATATCTATTTTTGGTATCTGTGTAATCATTTGGGTTTCTGTGTGTGAAACTGCATCTAGGATTACCTGGTAGTATACCTGTTTGATGTTTATGTGATTATGAGCCTAGGGGAGATTGATTAAGTGCATCTTAGGGGAGTGGCTTACAATAGGGGCCAGGACCCAAAGTGGTCAGCACCTGGGTAACCTATTGTAGGTTATGTAATAAAGTGATAACATAGTAATTAAAACTTTATAGATCATTTAAAAAGATAAGTTAGAGTATGGCTATGATTAGAATTCCTCATTTCTAAGAGAGAGTATTCTAATCCCACATGGATTGTATTGAGGGTCTGGGGCCCAGAGTGGTCAGTTCCAAGGTAACTCAATGCTTGAGGGTCCGGGGTCCAGAGTGACTAGTCCAGGGTAACTCAAGTAAATAGACATGTGATGACACTCCCATAGCATATAGCCTACATCATCTCCTAAGTATTTTTTTATGCCTTTGGTTTAGTGTGTTTCACTATATTGTTGTGTACCTTGAGTAGAGAGCTTTCAGGATTCTTTGCTCAGTGGTTTTATCCTTGTTTGGTTTTGGTCATCCGATTGGGGTTTGTGGTTATCTCCTCAGCACGGTGGGGTAGACCTTTGTGGTTCTACATGGACGGGTGGTAGTGATTCTTTACCATTTGAGATTCGATGTCCTAGCGCTGGTGCTATTGATACTTCTACAGTTGGATGCTTTCATGTTTCTTCATTGATTCTTCATTGTTGGTTTCTTATCATACTTTCATTTATGTAGTCCTATATTAGTGTATCACATGTCATACCTAATAAGGTCATTGTACTTTTATGTTAGATTTATTATTACATACCCTACGGCATGTGCAGTGGATGTCAATTTATTAGTTATCATGGATGTCCATGAGGTTTGTAATTATTGATGTAAGTTGTAATTGTATCATTTATGATATGGAATCTTTTGTTATCTTTCTTTAGTTGTTTCTTTGTTCTTAAGTAATTCTACGTCAAGGGACCCTCGGGATTTGTAATCTATTTTGGTTGTTGGTTTAATGTGAGTTAATGGTAATTGCTTCCACACTGTTATTCATCTTGTTTGTTAACTTTTTTAAAAAAAAATGTTCACCAAACTTAGTTGCAAGTTATAGGTTAATCTCTCTTGGGTTCCCTGGCGGGGCATTACAGAAGAAGGAAGGGGCAAATTCTGAGTCAGAAAGATAGAATTTGATGTAGTGTTGAAGCCAATGGAAATTGAAGGATTGAAGTGAATACAAAGAGCACACAAAGGATCTGATTATGAAAAGTTAGTTGCTGATTTACAGGTCAATTTATTCACTATTTCTTTTTAACATTTGTAACAGAAAAATTTCTTAACCGAGTGGACCTAACAGTCTTATTGTAAAATCTTTGAAAAAGGTAACATTCTAAAGAGTGTTTGAAGTCTTTTAACCAGGCCACTCCTAACGGGGTGAAGATCCTAAAAGATCTAACAAAAATCCCTTAACTGAGTCACATTTAACAGTGTGTATTGTAATATTTAACCAGATTGGCTTTTAACTAAGCTCACTTCAGAAGCGTGAATTATTTAGTGGGTGACAATTCCCACAGTGGTTTTTCCCAAATTGGGTTTCCACGTTAAATATTGATGTTATATGTGTTGAATGATTATTGTGAATGTTTTTTTTAATTGTTAAAGCTAATTTACTATGTCGGTAAATGGTGAATTGTGTCTGACCGAGTTAACACCGAGTTAATTAGAGAAATTTTTTAAGGTACAAAGAATCAAGAATTACTAATTCACCCCCCCCCCCTCTCCATAATTCAACACATTGATCTCATGTGTATAAATCAATGGCTAATATTAAATCTTGGAAGAATGGAGGGCTAAAACTGAATTGGTTGAGAGGGTGGAGAGAAAATAGGATGTTAGCATTACAAGGCACTTAGAGGGGGGTGAATCGATGCAACCACATATCTTAAGACCTTTTTCAGAAATGTCCAAATTAACCAACATGCAAGTGATATTATAACATAAAAGCAAAGCAAATTAAACATCCACAACATGCAACACAAGAACACCAATATTTTTCTTGTGAAAACCCTTGGTTAGAGGAAAAAACCATGGTGGGAATTAGCACCCATAAATTATCACTACTGCAGAAATAAGATTTTCCTGATTAAGAGAATTACATCACCCTGTCAAGGGCATACCCAATTAATAGTACCTATAGCCATGTTAACAGTACCTATAGCCCTATTAAAAGCTATTACAAAAGCCTATTAGGAGATACCCAGTTAAAGGATTTTGAAAATCCTTCTAAGAGTCACCCAGTTAGATTATTTAATCTTTAGACATGTTAGGATCCTGCTCACCCTGTTAGGAGTGACCCTGTTAAGGGATTTAACTTACAAACCTGTTAGGATTCAACAAGTGATGGTGATTTGAAAATAGCACTCACTTCTTCACAAATCTGCTATAATTCTTCTTAATGTGCTTCTCAGAATATACTAACACCTATGTCCTAACTCTTCCAATCACCTTCATGCATCGTAACCTTTCACATTATGATTTACATCTCCTTTTATAGACCTTTTTCTATGTCGCTGGAAAACCTAAAATCTATTACAAAAGTCAGCTTCCAAATCAACTAAAACAATTGAGCGAGCATGCCAAATCATCATTTTTAATTCTTTGATGTTGGCCCTAGATAATTCAATAAGAAATTATAATATACTTTGACTTTTACTCCATTTTTTTATCAATTCCATCAGACTTACTTTATCGGTACTCTGTTCTAGCCAATATCATTTGTTCCCTTCCTCAAATCTCTTACTGTACTTCAAATTAGATGATGTGATTCCATAAATAGATTTATATGATATTATTAATGCTTCCACATGAACTACATAACCTAAAACCTCCAAAATATTTATCGTTGATCATTTGTTCCACAAATGAGTATCATGCACCTGATACACTTGAACACTTAGTAACTTTACGTAGTTGATCCAATGCACTACTAGTATGATTTCTATCACTCCCAGTATGATTTTTTACCAACAATGACAACACCACTTCAACACTTTGTGCTCTTGGACTCAAACATCTTCATCAAAATGCCAACAACCTCATTCTTTGGCATTGATGGCAACATTTGGTGAAAAATTGACTAAGTGTCAACACTTGCAAAAATGTATCTCCTAAATTGTACATGACTCCCCCTTACACAAATCTCCCTTTGATATCCATAATCACATTTTTTCTTGACCACTAACACCCCCTTTGGCAACAATGAAAAAGGTATGCAAAAAGTACCAAAAAACCCAAAAAATGTATTACCAGTATAGTAAATGCCAACTTATGTTCTGCTAAATACATTAGAAAAAGTGGTCTTTCAGACCTAAAGATCATTTTCCCATGTCTTATGTAGATTCTCATAATTCTTATCTATCCTTTTAATGTATAAGCTAGGTCTTTCAGTGCATCTACAATGCTCATATCTAGTAAGGATAAAACAACTTCATCCTCCTTTATTCCTTTTTAGAATATATCTAGTTTGGGAATCAAGTGATTGTGTAACTCAAATAGTGTTTCTACCCTTTTCTCCTTCTCATTATTATAAGTTTTGAGCTTACCATTAATCATTCTTACTGAAGCTCCAAAACTTGTTACAAAATGGTTCACCAGATCAAAAATGGAAACTATATTCTTTAGCTCTTGTTGAGCTTCAACTCTTTTCTTCTCAATAGCTTGAATAAAATTTGAAAAATAACTAATTGTGGCAAGTAACTTACCACCTTCCTTCAGTGCTTCCTTTAACAAGTTCACACCTACTGCTAATGAGCCTCTATAAAGTCTAATTAAGTGTACTAGTTTCTCTGATTATTTCTTCTCATAGTCCTTTTGCACTTTGTGCATAGCTACATCTTCAAGACTTTGTATTTGTTCTCCTACACCTATCACTAGTTTACCCAATTGCACAATAGGTGTAGAATTTAATTCATAATCAATCTCAGGCACAAAATTAGATAATATGTCTCTTATTGATTGGATTACTTATGTCTCTTTCTTTGCAACCTTCATCTTATCCCTTTTAACTTTATACATTATTGCAATAGCAATGTCCATGAGTTCATTATGGATCAAGGAATGCAAATCAATTGGCCATTTAATAGCTAGAATATTAGCTTCATCTTCTTCATCCAAACTTGACTTAATAGTAGACATGGACTATGAATATGTTACCTATCCTTTCTCCTTATCTGCAGTCCCTTACTTTTGTTCCTTCTTTCCTTTCTCTCATTTCTCCTCCACATCTTTAGTATGTGCTTGTTCTTGTTTTTTTATCTCCTCTATTTATATCTCCTATCGTTACTTGTCTCTGCTCTTTGGTTGATGCATTCACTATGGTATCATCAGTCATAACATCTTTCATGACTCATTCTATCCATGTATTCTCTAGAGCATCCACCTATTCTTTGTTAGTAACCTTGGACTCATTAGGAACATTCAAGATGGGAATATCATCTATGGTGACTTCAACACCATCAATCTTCCATCCTTCATCAATATGAGTTATTTGTGGCTCATCATGTTCATGTTCTTCTTCTTTTTCTTTTTCTTCAAGATAGCCTCTATTTCCTCTTGAATTGATTGAGATTCACCATTGAGTAACCTTGTCAACCTTTTCTTAGTCTAGAATGTTGGTTTGATTTTCCCCAAAGTCTCTTTGATTTACTCCTTTGACATCTATGGTTGTAATTGAACTAAAGCATATTCTATCAATTCTTTATCTTTCTTTAATGCAATAAGCCACCTAGCTTTAATCTTTTTATACAGAGATGTGGGGATCTAACCTTGTAACTCAATAAGATATTTTCTTAGTTTATTCATTTTGAATACAACTGCATCCTTAATTTTCTTCTACTATTCTTTATTGAATTTATCATAATGCTTCTGAGCATCAACCAATATACCCCACTTTCTAACTTAATCCACTATTATATCTATTGATATAAACTTACTGATATTTGGTTTATCATATTTCATGGTTGGGGAAAAAACTACCTTAGATTTGTTACCACTTGCCTTTAACTCCTCGACACTATTAGATTCAGTTCCTTTTGTCTCACTCCTTTCAGCATCCTTGTTCCTTTGTGCTTTTTCTTTCTTCCTCTTATTGGTAACTTTCTATGTTCTTGTTGTCTCCTTGACCTTTGTAGGCTTAGGTTTAGCAGCCTCTATAGGTTCCTCTTTCTTTTTTCACTAGAAATTTTTTAGGAGAAGAGGATTTATCCTATTTCACATTTGTAGCACTCCTAGTTTGTCTACCACTTGTTTCATCGATAAATTCTATTTCTTCCTCTTCTTCTACTATTGTTGATGTACCTATTTTTTGTGCTTCAAACTTGGATCTTGCCTTATCTATCATTTCCTTGGTAAAACCTTTCTTTAATGCAAATTCCTCCACTTCCTTTCTTATCTTCTTCTCTATAATGGATTGGTTTAATTGAATGTAAACCTCCATAATTTTCTAATTAAATGTTCCAAATATAGGTACATTTGGATCTACTAGCATTGATAATAAATTGTCTACATAAATGATAAGGATATTATCCTCCACCTCATAACCCATATGCATGACCCATGAGATCATTGGTTCAACAACTTCAATGAGGCAGTATCATTTTACTTCTCTACTATCCCAAATGGGAATCTTTATCTTTGATGCATCTTCTTCTGAAACTCCTTGAAGTAACCCCATACTTCACTTGTGAACTTGCATTCAAGAATTCTAATGTAATTCCCTAATTTGGATGACACACAGTGTACCTAATGTTTCCAATACCAGGAAATAAATTCTATAAATAGAAGAATAGTCCCATAAGTACCTAACCAAATTTAAATATTTATTTTTTGTCTTTCTTTATCTTCTCCATGTTAAGAATTATTTTATATCTCATTGCTTCACACAAGTTGTAATAAGCATTCTCCTTAATCATCTGGTATGTTGTATGATTAGCAGCTCTAGGAATACCATTCATTATACTATAATGGTAAACTTTGTATCTTATTACCATTGAATCAAACCACACCTCTAGATCAACAATTTCATTTATTGGCATTGTCCATTTATCCCATTTTTATCCAGTCAACTAGATAACTTCCTCCTTTGGCATAGACTTTAGTGTTGGTACTTCTTTGGTAGTGCACAATCTTGTAACAACATGGATAGCTTCCTTTGTGATCTTATATGGTTGTTCAAGCCACATGAATTGATCACGCACTTTACTAAGAACATATCTAACTTATTCATCATCAAAATCCATAGGAAAATTGATCACATACTCAAAACCCTTGTCTGAGACCCTCTTATATTCATCCTTTAACACAAGATCATTACAAAGCTTCTCATGTTTCTTTAAAATGACTAAAGAACCCAAGTCCTCTAGTTTGCAATGGATATACAATTTAATGTCTTCAACATGAATCACACCATCGGGCACACTGGATAGGGCACCCACTAGATCATCCTCCATTGATTTAAATGGATGCATCTTAAATTTCAATTAGATCATCTTAGTTATATCAACCAATCTAGGTTTATCCATTTCAAAATAACAAATTTGAGCTCAAGGAAATGGATAAATACCTTTCACATTCCATCAACTAGGGTTTTTGTCAAACACACTTGAACACTATTTAATTTCCTTCACAAGATCTCAGCAAACATGCCTTTTGATCATCTTGATTATTGTAAATTTCTTGAACAATGATTTTGTCTCTCTATCACTACTCTTCGAATACATGAATTTCATAAAGAGACTCAAAACAAACTTTTATCTAAAATCACATACTAGCATTAAATGTTCACTAGTTGATATTAACCATACACCATTCACTTCAAAAATCTAACTTGTGATACTATGAAACTTTATGTTAACCATAAAAACTTCACATCATACTTTCAAAACATCATTATGTGTATGAATATGAAAATAAAACTTACCGCACATACTTCTAGGGAGTCTTAGAATAGATCTAACAATGTTTTCTCCTCATAAGCTAGATATAAGCTTAGTTAGTTAATGATTTCTCCACACCTGGTGAAGATGTGGATCCTGCTAATGATTTACTATCACTATTTTTCATCCAAATTTGATTCATCTAGCGTTTGGTCTTGATGTGAGTGTTCCAAGGTTTGCTTGCACAACTTCTAAGAGACCTAGCTTGTCTCTATCAATGATCCTAATCTCCTCTAGGATCTCCAAATGCTTAGATGATTAACTAAGGCCTTATCTAGCTCCTCTCCAAGAACCTCACTCCTTGTGCTTCACCTTGAAGGACAAACACCATGTAGTTACTTCACTTTTTCTCCTACACTTAGAAGGATCTAAGTGTCATCTCTTCACAAACATCCAATTTCATTACAAGGGGTGCCAAAAATGTTGGAAACATTCCCAATGCTTCCATTTGGATCCATTTAGAAGGATCTTCAAGCCCTTTTTCACTAGGTTCAAGATTTCACCTTGAGGAGGCCTAATTAGGCCTAAATCCTTGTAGCCCTTGACAAGGTGTTTTCTTGCTTTCTACTCAAAATTTTCCAAATGAACTACAAAAAAATCATGGATTTGGATACCCTTTTGGATTTTTATAAAGGATTCTACAATTTTTAGGGCCTGATGGCCTTCATACATAGGCTTCTTATAATCTAGGCCTAATAGGGCTAAAAGACCTATTTCCTAGGACTAGACTGAATATTTGTTAGAAACTCACTCTAATGGATTGGTATGACCACAATCCTCATGAAATGACTTGATATGTTTATATCCCACTTGGAACTATACTTGTTCCATACAGTACTTCAAACCCCTGCATATAATCTTCAATTTAACAGTGTCAAGCCTCTAACCAAGCACTCTAAGCTCACCTAGGGCTTTCCATTAAAAATATATTCTAGTCTCTTCATGATTCCTAATCCTAGATATGTATATACTAATGACTCCCCTAACATATTCATCTACCCTTAGGAAGATCCCATGGCTAGATTTCACGAGGGAGCCATGAAATGACAATTTGGTAAGGACAGGACCAGGAAAACTACTAAAGCTAAAATAATTTATTCAAGATCTTAAAAAAAATCTAATCTACTTGATTACTAAATGAAAAAAACTTAAAGCTAACTCAAAAATACAAATCAACCACTAGTTCAAGCTATTCAACTCATATGATATCACTGTCACATTGAAAAGCTCGGGTTCTTCACAAAATAGAGTTGCAAAGCTAAATTCACTATTCACAAACTTGTTACAATGATGTCTAGGCTATTCTCCATGTTTTTAGGCTATTTTGGTTGATCTCCCACTCCTATCTTTTAGGGGATCCTATGTTACCCAGTTGCATGCAACATTTGCCATTATTGCAAATGTTGTCATGACAACTTCTAACAACATTTGGCATCTTTTCTTTCATGCCACCTTCCTAACTTTTAGGACCTCTAACCCCTATAACTTGAGGAAAAAACTTCATTTATGGCCTCGAGGCATCTTTTAAACATCTCTCATGTGTTTAGAACACATTGATAACTCAAATCCAACACTAAGCTTCTACGCCTAAGATTAATTAAAAGCAACTAACAAAGACTAATTGGCGACCTTAGTTCTAACACTAACTCACCTAGTCCACAATTGCAATGACCTTCTAAGGTCCAAATAAAAAACACTACTCAGCTCACCATTCTGACTTGGCTAATGTCAAATACAAGCCAAAATAGCATAACTATGGAGGTTAGCCTAGGTGCTCCTGCACCATCCTTCCCTAAACAAAAGAGTTCAATCCATCCTTGGATTGAGTAATGTAGGATCAACTCCAATCTTCTTGAATTTAGCTTCCTAGATCCACACTGCATTAGCATCAGATTGACCATGCCACTTGATCAAGTGTTCTTTTTACTCCTTGGTTCTAGTCTTCTTGTGGACTCTAGTATCTAGGATACTCTTAGCCTTCTTGACTGATGTAGAAGGTAGTTTTAGCTCTTCCACATAATGGATTACTTCACCGAGACTTTGGTCCAAATCTGGTGGTGGTCCTTTATAAGGAACCATGTCTACAACATTGAAGATAGGGGATAGTCCACTATCTTTCGGTAGCTCCACTCTAAAATAATTGTTCCCATACTTTTCCAAGATAGGATAGGTACCTATCCTCCTCATTTGCAGCTTATGTGGGACTCCCTTTTGAAGTCCAGACTTGTTTAAATGTACCATTACTAAGTCTCCCACATTGAATTCAATTTATCTTCTACTCTCATCCACATTAATCTTATGCTTCATGGTGTTCTCTATCAAAGTCTTCCTGACTATATCATGTATCTCCTGCATTGCATAAGAAAAGTCATTAGCATATCCACTTCTCTTCACTCCATCCTTTAAGTCTCTTAGCTCATAGACTCCCCTAGGATGTAAACCATATACTATTTCAAAGGGACTCTTCCCTATTGATCTATTTATAGTATCATTATAAGCATATTCAGCTTGGCCAATCAACTAATCCCATTGTTGACCATACTCCTTGGTCAAGCACTTTAATAGATTTCCAAGGCTTCTAATTACCACTTTGGTCTGACCATCAATTTGAGGATGGTATGTAGATCCAAATGATAAATTAGTGCCCAATGTTTTCCAAAGAGTCTTCCAAAATGACTCATAAACTTGGTGTCTCTATCTGACACAATACTCATAGGTAACCCATGTATTCTTACTATCTCTTTGAAGAAGAGAGAGGCTATTTGACTAAAATCATTAGTTGTCTTGCATGGCACAAAGTAAGCCATCTTGCTGAATCTATCCACAACTACATAAACACTATCCATTCCTTGCCTTGTCTTGGGTAACCCAACTACAAAATCCATGCTCAAGCATTCCCATGGCCTAGTGGGAATAGGTAATGGTTGATATAGGCCTGCATTTGAAGAAGTACCTTTGGCCTTTGACACACTATGCAACCTTCAACATACCTTCTAACATCAAGGTTCATCCTTGGCCAATAATAGAACCTTTGAACAATTTCTTGTCTTAGTGATCCCAAAGTGACCACTCAATGCACCATTGTGCTTTTCCTGAATCAAATTCTCTCTAATAGAGCCTCTAGGGATAGATAAATAATTTCCCTTAAACAAGAGATCACTTTGCAAAGCATATTCAGTATATTTTCTATAAAAATGATTCTTATATTCAGCACATACCTTGTAAATGTTTGAAAAGTCTTCATCATTAGCATATAGATCTTTGAAATGATCTATTCCCATGCTCTTCAACTAAATCTCTTGGATGGTAAGAGCTCTTCTACTCAGGGCATCTGCCACCTTGTTGAGTACTCCTTTCTTGTGCTTGATATTAAATGTGTATGCTTGTAGGTATTCAACCCACTTCATGTGCTTGTGAATCAACTTCTCTTGAGAGTTCAAGAAACTTAGAGCTTGATTGTCTAAATAAACTATGAACTCCTTGGGAAGAAAATAGTTTTAGGAATAGTCCTAAGAGATAAATGAGAGGGGGGAGAGGGGTGAATCAGTTATCTACTAGTTTAAATTCTTTATCCAATTAAGTATACTTAAGCATTAAGAATAAACACAATGAAAGAACACTTGAACACAACACCAATATTTTAGTTATGGGGAAACCCAAATAGGTAAAAACCCCGGTGGGAATTGACACCCACTAATAATCTGCACTAGTGTTTTATGATCCTTGTTAGAAGATCCTTAACCATGTTAGGAGTTTCTTTACAATATATTTAGTATAGTGACTTGGTCAAGGGTCAGACCCTATTAGGAGTCTTTTACAATTAACCCTGTTAGGGGTGAGGACGCACTGTCTGAGACCACTCTACTCAAATGGGTGAAGGCTACAATCTTTTGAATAACAAATACACACTATATCTGGATCTTGGTGAACTGCGCTTTGACCTACTATTTAAATCAGTTCCAATGTATAGCACAAACACTTTACTTGGTCACATAGACCTTCTGTTGATGGCTCAACACTTCACACACTCTTCTCTCTTCTTCATAATCAACTTTGAACCATGCTTAGCAATCACAAATGCCTTCCTATAAATATCTTTCCTCCAAATGATATAATCAAGTTAGCCTATTAGAACCACCTTGAAATCATATTAGAGAAACCATAACATACTCCAATAATATTTTTTTCGGCTCTACTAAGCATGCAACACATTCTGGGACCTGTCTAATGTTAACAATTGTACATGCACGCTACACACTGTCTACTCTACCAAAGTAACTGGAACTTTCTCCTTAAGCTTAATTACATCATGCACTCTTAAAAAAACATTACTAACTATTCTCCACACACTAATCCAAGGTCACATACCGAAATGATAGGCGCAACTCCTGAACCAATATAATCTTTGTTGGCTCTTCTGAATAAACATAAGAAATTACTACTGCTTGAATAGTGACTGTATAAATTTACTTCTACTAATCATCAGACCCTGCATCCATGAATGTATCATCACTAACATGTCTCCATCACATATCCAAATGTGCAAGGCTCTATGATAACTGTACGGATAATCATTCACCGAACATTGCCTGTAACTCTGTCGGGAACACTGCTGACACAAGCTGCTATATAATTGTATGTACTAATAGTTAACCTTTGCATCCATGAGATCATGCTAATAGACTTTTCATCCATGAGATCATGCTAATCACATGTCCATGTTGTATATACCATAAGCTTACTACATAAGTATTCCATGAATGCTACTTACCATATGTTGTCATCAATGACAAACATACAGTCAGCACTGGCTTGCTGGAAAATCTCCAACAATCTCCCCCTTTGGCATTGATGGCAACACATGGAATGAAAAACACCATCAAACCAAATGAACATTTCTTTTATAACATTCTCCATTTCCTCTTAAAAACTCCCCCAAGGATGAATCCTCCTTCTACTGCAATATTCTTCAACATTCTTCATTTCCTCAACTAAACTACTTCCATAATTGAATACTACTCCCCCTTAGTATAATACTCCTTTTACTTCTATTTTTCATGACTATATATTACTCCCCCTTTGACATCAATGGAAAAGGGTGCCAAATAGTTTAAGCACTGGTACTACTCCTGAGGTAGAGTAGTCAACCATCCATTAGTCCCTAAGGACTGATGCTCTTTCTTCTTTCTTCTAAGCAGAATCAGGGAAGGGAATTACTCCAAACTTCTCCCTAAGATACTCAAAAGTATACTTTGTCAAGGGCTTTGTGAATATGTCTGCTAGCTGATCTTTAGTACTCACATAGTCTAGCTTAACTTCTTTCTCTACTAATTTCTCTCTTAGGAAGTGATTATTGATCTCAATTTATTTTGTCTTTGCATGCATCACAGGGTTCTTTGACATATTGATAGTACTAGTGTTATCACAATGTATAACAATAGGATAGTCAATCTGAATTCCAAAATCCTTTATCATTTTCTTCATCCAAACAATTGTAGAACAATTCAGGGCTACTGCAACATATTCCACTTCTTCTGTTGACTGAGAGATACAATTTTTCTTCTTGCTTGTCCAAGTGACAAGTCTGTCACCAAGAAACACTACTCCTCCTAATGTACTCTTCCTATTATCAACACATCCTGCCCAATCTGCACCAGTATATATATGAAGCTCAACATTTTCTGAATTGGGATACCATAGACCATAATCTATACTGCCTTTCAAGTATCTAAATATTCTTTTTACTACCATGAGGTGACTTTGTTTAGGATCTGTTGCAAATCTTCCAACTATGCCAACTTCATTGGAAATATCAGGTCTAGTTTGAGTAAGATAAATTAGTTTGCCAATCATAGAATTGTACAATGTTATATCTACTACTGGTGAGTCATCTTCTTTTGTAAGCTTGCATCCAAGTATCATAGGTGTCCCTACTGGTTTGCAATCATCCATCTTGAATTTCTTTAATATCTCTTTCACATACTTGAACTGATTAATGAAAATACCTTTCTCTGTCTACTGCACCTTCAATCCCAAAAAGTATTTGATAGGTCCAATCATACTCATCTCAAATTCACTCTACATCTCTTTATAAAATTCAGCACTAAGTTTTTCATTACCTCCAAAGATAATGTCATCAACAAATATAGCTACAAGTAGTAAACCTTCATATGTCTCTCTTATGAATAGATTACAATCTGTTGCTCCTTTCCTAAATCCAATCTTTGTTAGATATCCATCCAGGCTCTCATACCAAGCTCTAGGGGTTTTCTTAAGTCCATAGAGGGCCTTCTTTAATCTACATACTATGTCAGGTATGTCTGATAAGGTGAATCCTTCTGGCTTCTCAATGTATACTTCTTTTAATTCTCCATTCAAGAATGTTGACTTGACATCCATCTAATAGACTTTGAAGTTTTTGACTATTGCATAAGCTAGAAACAACTTAATAGCTTCTAATCTACTCATAGGTGAAAATGTGTCTGAATAATCAATGCCTTATCTCTGTGCATATCCCTTACATACTAACCTTTCTTTATTTCTTACTACTGTACCATCTTCATTCATCTTGTTTCTGAATATCCATTTTGTTCCAATCACATTCTTATTACTTGGTCTTGGGACCAGTTCCCAAGTATCATTCTTGATAATTTGATCTAGTTCCTCTTTCATAGCATCATGCCAATCTGAATCATTACATGCATATTCAACACTTAAAGGTTCAATCTAAGATAGTAAACATACCACTTCATTGCTTTCTAAATTCTTTGTTTTTGATCTTGTTGTGACTTTACTGCTTTGATCTCCAATGATGTCATCCTTAGAGTGATGTATATATGTATATTTTGGGGCTTTAGGTGAAACTAACTCATCTTCCTTCTGAGTTTCTTCTTCACTAGTTTCAGGGTCATTGAACAATATATTGATACTGTCAAAAATCTCTTCAACAACTGTCTCACTAGTGGAAGGTATGGGTTCTTCTTCAATCATAAGTGAGTAATCATGGTATCTTTCTTGAACCATAAACTTTTCATCAATCTTAACATGAGTACTTTCAATGATCTTCTTCAATCTTAAATTGAAACATCTATAAGCTTTTCTTTTAGTAGAGTAACCAAGAAAAATACCTTCATCACTTCTTGCATCAAAATTGTCTACTGCTTCATCCCTCTTGATGTAGCACTTGCTTCGAAATATTTTGAAGTATTTCACTATGGGAACATTACCAAACCATAGCTCATAAGGTGTCTTGTTTGCACCAGGCCTTAATTGTATTCTATTGATTGTATAGACTGTTGTATTGACTGCATCTCTCCAATAGGTCTGTGCAACTTTTCTTCAATCATGATGGTGTGCGTTGTATCAAGGATAATTATGTTCCTTCTCTCTACAATCCCATTTTGTTGAGGGGTTCTAGGTGCACTTAACTATCTTTTTATGCCATTTTCTTCACAGTACTCATGGAATCTGTCAGAGGTGAATTCTCCTCCTCTATCTGATCTTAGACACTTTATCTTTAGTCCAAATCCATTCTCAACCTTAGCTTTGAATATTTTGAATTTCTCAAATGTTTCTAACTTATCTTTCAAGAATACAACCCACATCATTCTAGAATAATCATCTACAAACATAATGAAATACCTTTCACCATAGTAAGATCTTGTTTGAGTTGGTCCACATAGGTCTGTATGAATCAGATCCAATTTTTTCTCTACTGAATTATGCTTGATCTTGAATGAATTCCTTACATGCTTTCCCATTACACATTCCCTACAAATGGTATCAACTAGCTTTGCTATGCTAGGTAGGTCTCTTACTTCCTTAACATTACTAATCTTTACTATGTTATCAAAATTGATATGACATAGTCTTTTGTGCCACAACCTACTGTCATCTACTTTAGAAACAAAACAACTTGCTTCTGGATTAAGCTAAAAAATATTACCTTTGGTCTTTGATCCTGATGCAATCATTTATCTTTCTTTGTTGTTAATGATGTACTTGTTTTCATTGAATTCCAATATGTAACCTTTTTCAAGTAACTATCCAACACTTAGTAGGTTATGTTTCAAACTATCAGCATAAAGAACATCATCAGTACTATTTTTTCCATCCAAGGTGATGGCTCCTCTACCAATGATAGGTTTGGGGGTGTTATCTCCAAATCTAACCATGTCTCCTTTGTATCTGTCCAAATGAAAAAATCTATCTTTGTCTCCTATCATGTGATGTGAGAAACCACTATCAATGATCCAATCTATCCTAATGTCAGCTTGTGAAATCAAAGATAATTTTGTGAATCTTTTTCATCTTTAAGAGAAATGAATCCAATTTCTTCTTCTGGTGATTCTTCATTTGATACTCCATCTCCAGCATAATAGCATTCCTTTGTATACTTAGGCTTATAGTTATTCTGGTATCTTTTAACTCTTGTAGGACACTTAGATGAAAAATGACCAATCTTATTACATGGAAAGAATTTAAATGGCAATTGACCTTCATATTTCCCTTTTCCTTTCTTTTCTCTTTTATCAATCATAGCAATGAAATCATCTAGTGTTTTCTCTTCATCATCATCATCAAAATTACCAGAGGTGTTTGCAGATTTCTTACCATGGACTAATGCTTTGAAGGCTGTTTCACTTTTAGGTTATGTCTTCAATCTTAAAATCTCAAAAGCTAAATTTTTTTTGATCAAGGTTTCTCTTTTAAAATTTGATGTAAGTTGCATGGTCTCATCAAGTATTTTTATCTTTTTTTCCTACTCTGTTGTAAGAGTGGTCATCAATTTATCCATAATTTCTTCTTCTGAGATCTCTCCACCATTGTTCCCGATTCCCGCAATTGCTTCATTAATCCTTTGGTTGTAAGCTCTGATGTTCTCTTTAGGTAGCATCTCTAATGCATTGTATCTTTTCTTCCAATTTTTTCTGTGCACATCTTTTTCTTGTTTATCTCCTTCAAACATGTCTTCTAGGTGCTTGCATATCTTGTAGGCTGTGTCAATTTTCATTATTTCTGAAAACTCACTATTAGATAGGGTGCTGATAAGGGATTCTTTTGCTATTGCATTCTAATGGAACAAATGTTAGGAATGAATGATAAATGTTTAGCAGCCATTCTATAGCAGTTTTTGTTGCATTCATGACTATGATTGTCATTGATGTCAACACAGTAATTTACCGAAGACTTGTAGAGAAGCAGACAAAGTTTGGATTAGCGCATGTGGGTTATTGCAGTTGGAGCTATGTGATGTTGAGGATATACTCTTTGATATGTTATATGTCTATGGTTAAGATCATAGATAGTAATTCATTTATTCATGTAAGTTATGAGCATTTGGTGGAAGCAGTATTCATGCAGTGTTCCTGAGTAGCAGTTTGTGGAAATCGGATGATATCTCCTAATCGGGATGGAATCTAGTTTTGTGCAGTTAAAGGGAAGTTTAAGATAGATTGATATTGACATGGATGATAGCACAGACTTTGACCTCACACGAGTGAAGATTTATTGTATTTGGAAGCCGATAGTTTTGTGTAATTTTGATGTAGCGTGTGGAGATTTTTATGTTGTAATTGTATGCCAACTCATTTGTAATTATTTGAGTGTGGTATAAAGGAAGGAATGTATTTCCTTGTTTTTATGTTGTAGTAGTGATATGGAAGTAGAGGTTGTGTGTGATGATGTATGCATGAAGTGAAGAAAAGAGCTAAGTATGAAAGCGAATATGTGAAAGAAGACATGTGAAGTACAAAGATCTGAAATTAAGATCTGATGTAATAGTGAGTGCAGTTTGGCATAGTCATAAAAGAGGTAACATATTATTCTGTTGAGTAATGCAAAGATTATTTGGACAATGTGTTCAGTGATCTTACCCTGAAGCTATTTGGGCAGTGGGTCCTTCTGTCTTCCATAACTCTTAACAAGGTTAGAATCTTTTAATAGGGATTCAAAATCTCCTAACAGGGATTCATATGTACTGAATGTATTTCATAAGACTCCTAATAGGGTCCATCCTTTCACAAGGAATATTCATATTAGTGCATCTTTTGTGGGCATCATTCCCACTAGGGTTTACTCTTTGATCAAGAGGCTCCCTAGTCAACATATCTTGTGTCATTATGTTATTGTGTATGAATATCTTTCTATGGTTGGTAATTACATTGCTTATATGGTTTAATGTTGTTGAAGATGAAAAAAGTTATAATTATCTAATAAATGATTCAACCCCCCCCCCCCCCCCCTCTTAGTTATCTTGGTGGACTTTACTTTCTAACAATTGGTATCACAGTGCCAGGTCCTTGAAAAAGAAGTTTAACAACTTAAGAAGATCCATGGCAAATTTCAGGAAAGAAAGCCCTAAGTTTGATGGAGTAAATTTTGATAGTTGGAAAGAAAAGATGAAGACACACCTACTGTGTTTAGGACCAGGTTATTGGTTGATTACAAATAATTATAAGACTATCATTGAAGAGGACAATCTTGAAACATGTATTGCTAATGAGAGAGATCTATTCATGTGTAACATACTTGCAAGAGAAGCACTTTTGATAGCCCTTCCGAAGAATGAGTACATTCTAGTAAAATGTTTGAAAAAATCTCATGAAATTTGGAAAGCTTTACACTCTAATTTTGAAGGTGATGAACATGCAAAAAGAGTTAGATTACATAATTGGATATGTGCATTTGAAGATATAAGAATGTTGGAAGATGAATCTATTAGAAGCTATATTGGTAGAATGTCAAAAATTATTACAGGTATAAAATCTTGTGGAGGAACAAAGAAAGAGAATGAAGTATAATGGAAAATTCTGAGGACATTGACTCCTATATTTAAGCAGACAACATAGATGATTAAACAAGTTATACCTTGTACTACAAAATTTACCAGAGAGACTCTTCTTGGAAGATTGGAAGCAGCAGAAATGAACCTGAGATTATCAAGAGACTTACCTAGAATGGAGACAACATTCAGTGCTCTTAGTGTTCGCCCTACTTTGTCAAGAAGCATTAGTGTGAGCGGAGATTATACTGGCAGCAACAGATCTAGAAATGAAGAAGATAAGAAGATTGAAGAAGGCATTGCCTTGCTTGTTAAAAGAGAACCAGATGGTAAGAAAATATTTAAATGTTGGACTTGTCAAGAATATGGTCATTTTGCATCTAAATGTCCTAAGAGAGTTAAAAAGTACAGAAACAATTTCAAACCTAGAAGATCTAAGGAATGTTATTATGCTAATGATGAAGATCTTGAAGCTAGTATAGAAAGAACTTTAAGTGAAAGTGATACTGAGAATAATGATGACATAGGAGTTGTAGCAATTAAAGAAGAGAATTCTAAAACTGGTGTTAAGGAAGAAAAAGCCTTAGTTTCTCAAGTTGAAAAGAAATCTGATTGGATTATAGATAGTGGTTGTTCACGTCATTTGACTGGAGACATGAAAAAGTTCATAAAGTTTAATGAATATGATGGAGGAGTTGTTAGAGTTGGAAACAATGCACCTTGTTTGATTAAAGGTATAGGGTCTATTACTCTTGATGGAAAGACTAATACTGATGATGTTTATTTTGTGGATGGATTGAAACATAATCTTTTGAGTGTTGGATAGTTATTTGATAAGGGATATCAAGTTTGGTTTACTGAGAAAACTTGTGTGATAAAGGATAAAGATGGAAATCTGATTGGAACTGGATCTAGAACCAGAGGTAATGTATTTCAGGTGAATCCTACTGAGATGACATGTTTGATTACTAAGATTGATGACAGTTGGTTATGGCATAGAAGGTTTTGTCATATAAACTTTGACAACATTGTGAAAGTAAGTACTACACTTGCAGTAAGAGATTTGCCTAAGATTATGAAGCCTACTAACATGATTTGCAAAGAATGTGTAATGGCTAAATAGAAGAGAAGTTCTTTTCCTAGTAAGAAGTTTACATCTATAGAGAAGCTGGAGATTGTTCATATAGATTTGAGCGGTCCTACCAGGACTAGAGGATTCTATGGAGAAAGGTATTTTATGATTCTTGTTGATGATTTTACAAGAATGATGTGGATTGCATTTCTTAAAGAAAAATCTGAAGCATTTGATAAGTTTAAGATTGTTAAGAATAAAGTTGAGAATGAATCTGGAATGAAGATTAAATGTTTGAGATCTGATAGAGGTGGAGAATTTACTTCTAGAGAGTTTAACATCTTTTGTGAAGAAAATGGCATTAAAAAATAGTATTCAGCCCCTAGAACACCTGAACAAAATGGCATTGCAGAAAGAAGGAATAGATCAGTGACTAAAGTAGCAAGAGCTATGTTGTTTGAGAATGATTTGGCAAAGATATTCTGGAGAGAAGTAGTGAACACAATAGTGTATATAATGAACAAAGTACAAATCAGAGCAGACATAGACAAGACACCTTATGAATTATGGTTTGGACATGCACCCTCAGTTAAGTATTTTAGAATCTTTGGAAGCAAATGTTATATAAAGAGAGATGATGATATTGGAAAGTTTGATCCTAGAAGTGATGAAGGTATATTTCTTGGATATTCTTTGAAAATCAAAGCATATAGATGTTACAATACAAGAACTAAGACTATTGTTGAAAGCGCAAATGTTAAAGTTGATGAAAAGTTCAAAATTCAAGAAAGAATGCTTGATTATGAATCAGATGAAGAAGCTCATCCTAAAGCTAACACTAGATCTACTAAATTATTTTATGATACTGACAGTGATTTTTTGAATGAAAGCCACAGTGAAGTCATTGAAGAACCTACATTTGAAGAGAGATCTGAGATAGTGACACCTAGCAATAGTTTGTTAAGAAATCATCCTATTGAACAAATTATTGGGAGCATCAAAAGAGGAGTTCTAACTTGAAATAAGGTACAAGAACAGTTGTGTTTGATTTTTCAAATTGAACCTAAGACTACTAGTGAAGCTTTTGAAGATGAAAGTTGGACTAATGCTATGAAAGAAGAACTAGATCATATTGAAAAGAACAAGACATGGGAACTGGTCCCTAGACCTAAAGACAAGAATGTTATTGGAACTAAATGGGTATTCAGAAACAAGATGAATGAACAAGGAGAAGTAGTAAGAAACAAAGAAAGATTGGTATGTAAGGGTTACTCACAACAAGAAGGACTTGATTATGAAGAAACCTTTGCACCTATTGCAAGAATTGAAGCAATAAGAATGTTTTTGGCTTATGCAGCTTACAAGAAATTCAAAGTATATCAGATGGATGTGAAGTTAGCATTTCTGAATGGAGAATTGGAAGAAGAAGTCTACATTGAGCAGCTTGAAGGTTTTCCTTTGACTCAAGAAGGAGACATGGTATGTAAACTAAAAAAAGCTTTGTATGGACTTAAACAAGCACCTAGAACTTGGTATACAAGACTGGATAAGTATTTGTTAAAATTGGGATTTACAAAAGGAACAGCTGATAGCAATCTGTACACAAAAGAAATTGAAAATGGTTTGTTGGTTATAGTTATTTTTGTTGATGACATTATCTTTGGAGGAGAAGATGAAGCTAGTGACAAATTTGCTGATGAAATGAAGACTAAATTTGAAATGAGTATGATTGGTGAAATGAAATACTTTTTGGGATTACAGATAACACAAAACAATGATGGTATCTTTGTAAGTTAGACAAAGTACCTGAATGACTTGTTGAAAATATTTGGAATGGAGAATTGTAAACCAGTTGGAACACCCATGGTGACCGAACATAAGTTATCTAGCACATATGAGACTCCTATAGTGGAACATAAGAAATATAGATCTATGATTGGAGGATTGCAGTATTTGACTCATACAAGATCTGATATAGCACATTCGGTTGGAATTGTAGCAAGATTTCAAGCTGAACCGAGAGAATCACATTATGCAGCAGTAAAGAGGATACTAAGATATTTAAGAGGCACAATGGACTATGGATTATGGTATGAAAAATCTGATGATTTTACCCTATGTGCATATACAGATGCTGATTAGGGAGGCAGTGTTGATGATAAGAAAAGCACCAGTGGTGGAGCATTTTTCCTTGGAGGAAGATTGGTTTCTTGGCTAAGCAAGAAGCAAAATTGTATCTCACAAAGCACAACAGAAGTAGAATATGTAGTAGCAGCAAACAATTGTAACGAGATAATTTGGATGAAGCAAATGCTGAAGGATATTGGAATAAAATTTGTTGAACCTATTGTCATACATTTCGACAACACCAATACAGTTAGTATGTCTAAGAATCATGTATTACATTCTAAGACAAAGCATATAGAGATTAAGTATCATGTTGTAAGAGAGAAAGTTGTTGAGAAAGAAGTCAGACTTGAGTACACAAGTACTAAGGAGAAAATAGCAGATATATTCACAAAGCCTTTGCCTAAGGATACATTTGAGTATCTGAGAGGTATGCTTGGGGTTATGCCCCAACCTACTTTTGAAAAGTGATGCAGTTGGTTGCATCCATTCAGTGGTATATGAGCCCTATCTTTCTTCTAGACTGGATGTTGGTACTTCCTCTATGGGGGAGTATGTGTATCTGAGCTGAGTCATGAGGAATCTAGTGAATGTATTTTCTAAATAGTATCTTTTGACATTGAGTTGTTATTGACATGGTGATGAAATTTTTGTCATTGATGTTAATGGGGGAGAAGTATACATGAAAAACTATCTAGAACATTTGTTGGAGAGAACTGAATAGGATAATGAAGCAAGATTTGATTGATGAAGAGGATTTGGAGAAGCAGTGTTGCAGTATTGGATTTTTGAAACATTGGATGTTTTTCATCTATGTTTCCATCAATGCCAATGGGGGAGATTTTTAGGAATGAATTCTAAATGTTTGGCAGCCATTCTGTAGCAGTTGTTGTCGCATTCATGACTATGATTATCATTGATGTCAACATAGTGATTTACTGAAGACTTGCAAAGAAGCAAACAAAGTTTGGATTAACGCATGTGGGTTATTGTAGTTGGAGCTATGCAATGTTAAGGATATACTATTTGATATTTTATATGTCTATGATTAAGAGCACAAACAATAATTCATTTATTCATAGAAGTTATGAGTATTTCGGTGGAAGTAGTATTCAAGCAGTGTTCCTGAGTAGTGATTTGTGGAAATTGGATGATATCTCCTAATCGGGATGGAATCTGGTTTTGCATAGTTAAAGGGAAGTTGAAGACACATTGATAGTGATGTGGATGATAGTGTAGACTTCAAGGTCACATGAGTGAATATTTATTGTATTTGGAAGCTGACAGTTTTGTGTAATTTTGATGTAGTGTGTGGAAACTTTTATGTTGTAATTGTATGACAACTCATTTGTAATTATTTGAGTGTGGTATAAAGGAAGGAATGTATTTCCTTGTTTTTATGTTGTAGTAGTGATATGGAAGTAGAAATTGTGTGTGATGTTGTATGCATGAAGTGAATAAAAGAGCTAAGTATGAAAGCGAATATGTGAAGGAAGACATGCGAAGTATAGAGATCTAAAATTGAGATCTGATGTAATAGTGAGTATAGTTTGGCACAGTCAGATAAGAGGTAACATATTATTCTATTGAGTAATGCAAAGATTATTTGGACAGTGTGTTCAGTGATCTTACCCTAAAGTTGTTTGGACAGTGGGTCCTTCTGTCTTCCATAACTCTTAACAGGGTTAGAATCTTTTAATAGGGATTCAAAATCTCCTAACAGGGATTCATATGTACTGAATGTATTTCATAAGACTCCTAATAGGTTCCATCCTTTCATAAGGAATATTCATATTAGTGCATCTTTTGTGGGCATCATTCCCACTAGGGTTTACTCTTTGATCAAGAGGTTCCCTAGTCAACATATCTTGTGTCATTGTGTTATTGTGTATGCATATCTTTCTATGGTTGGTAATTACATTGCTTATATGGTTTAATGCTATTAAAGATGATAAAAGTTATAATTATTTGATAACTGATTCACCCCCCCCCCCCTCTCAGTTATCTTGGTGGACTTTACTTTCGAACAAAAAATCCTTCTACTTTCTTGTAGCATCATCCTTTGCAAGATCTGCGAGAGAGGGGATCTCAACTTCCTTGATAGCCACTTCAAAAACTTCAAAAGCAATGCACTAAAAATGTGTCATCATCTTGTTCTTCCAATCAAGATAATTCTCTCCATCAAACTTAGGACTATCTTTTCTAAAGATTGCCATCTGATCAACCTCGAGCTATTAAACTTTCTCTTCGAGGCACTTGGCTCTAATACTAATTGTTAGGAATAGTCCCAAGAGATAATTGAGAGGGGGGGGGGGGGTGAATCAGTTATTTACTAGTTTCAATTCTTTATCCAATTAAGTATACTTAAGCATTAAGCATAAACATAATGAAATAACACTTGAAAACAACACCAATATTTTTGTTAGAGGGAAACCCAAATAGGTAAAAACCCCAGTGGGAATTGACACCCACTAATAATCTGCACTAGTGTTTTATGATCCTTGTTAGAAGATCCTTAACCCTATTAGGAGTTGTTTTACAATATATTTAGTACAGTGACCTGGTCAAGGGTTAGACCCTATTAGGATTCTTTTACAATTAACCTTGTTAGGGGTGAGGACGCACTATCCGAGAGCACACTACTCAAAGGGGTGAAGACTACAACCTTTTGAATAATAGATACACACTATATCTAGATCTTGGTGAACTGCGCTTTGACCTACTATCTAGATCAGTTCCCATGTATAGCACAAACACTTTACTTGGTTACATAGACCTTCTGTTGATGGCTCAACACTTCACACACTCTACTCTCTTCTTCACAATCAACTCTAAACCATCCTTAGCAATCACAAATGACTGCCTATAAATATATTTCCTCCAAATGATATAATCAAGTTATCCTATTGGAACCACCTTGAAATCATATTAGAGAAACCATAACATACTCCAATAATAATTCTATCGGCTCTACTAAGCATGCAACACATTCTAGGACCTATCCAATATTAACAATTGTAGACGCACGCTACACATTGTCGACTCTACCAAAGTAATTGGAACTTTCTCCTCAAGCTAGATTACATCATGCACTCTTAACTAAATATTAATAACTATTCTCCAAGAACTAATCCAAGGGTGCATACCAAAATGATAGGTGCAACTCCTGAACCAATATAATCTCTATCGGCTCTTCTAAATAAACATAGGAAACTACTACTGCTTGAATAGAGACTACATAACTTTACATCTACTGATCATCAAACTCTATGTCCATGAATATAACATCAATAACATGTCTCCATCACATATCCAAATGTTCAAGGCTCTATGATAAATGTACAGACAATCATTCACTAAACACTACCTGTAACTCTGTTAGGAACACTACTGACACAAGCTTCTATATAACTGTCTGTACTAATAGTTAACCTTTATGTCCATGATATCATGTTGATCACATGTCCATGTTGTATATACCATAAGCTTACTACACAAGTCTTTCATGCATGCTACTTACTATATGTTGTGATCAATGACAAACATACAGTCAGCACTGGCTTGCTAGCAAATCTCCAACAAATAGTGCCTCCATTTCCTTAAAGCCTAAACCAATGCATACATCTCAAGTTCATAAGAAGAATAATTCTTCTTAGCTTCACTTAGCTTCTATGAATGAAAATCCACCGGTCTACCCTCTTGGCTTAGAACAGCTCCAATAGCCACATTGCTTGCATCACACTCAATAGTGAATAGCTTCTCAAAGCTTGGCAAGACTAAAATAGGTTGGGTAGCAATCTTTTCCTTTAATAAATCAAAGCTCTTTTTGGCTTTCTCATTCCATACAAACTTAGTCTTCATGCCTCCTTTAATAGTGTCCAACATAGGAGCACATATTGCACTAAATTGCCTTATGAATTTCCTATAATATTGAGCAAGGCCATGAAAACTTCTTACCTCTGTTGTTGTCCTTGGAGTAGGCCAATTTATGATGGCTTCCACTTTACTAACATCCATTTTTAGATTACCATGAGATAACACAAACCCAAGGTATACTAGCTCTATTTTGATGAACTCACACTTCTCCAAGTTGATCATCAACTTCTCATCATGCAGCTTCTTGAAAACAGTCTCAAGCTGTTGGAGATGCTCACCTTTTGTCTTACTATAAATTAGTATATCATCAAGATATACCACTACAAATTTTCCAATGTAGTCTTTGAGTACTTCATTCATGAGCCTCATGAATGCAGAGGGGGAATTAGATAGTCCAAATGGCATGACAAGCCATTCATACAAACCTTCATTAGGTTTGAAGGCTATTTTCCACTCATCTCCTTCATGTATTCTTATTTGGTGATAGCCACCCTTCAATTCTATCTTGCTATAGTACTTAGCCTCACCTAGACAATCCATTAGGTCTTCAATCCTTGGAATAGGGAACCTATACCTAATGGTTATCCTATTAGTATCCCTTGAATTAGTACAAAGCCTCTGAGTTCCTCCTTTCTTAGGTGCAAGGATAGTGGGTGCGACACATGGAATAATACTCTTTCTAATAAGGCCTTGGTTTAGGAGCTCTTGTACTTGTCTAGCAATTTCCTCATTTTGTTGAGGGGTTATCTTGTAGGCTGCTTTATTGGGAAGGGTAGCTCCTAGTATAAAGTCTATCCTATGACTTATGGCTCTTTTAGGGGGTAAGGTTGATGATTCTCCATCACTTACTATACCTTCATAAGTCTGTAGCATGCTTTGTAACTCCTTAGGTAACTCTATCTTTTTTATTTCCTTACCTTCATCCACCTCTCTTGGTCTTAACACCAATGCAAAGCCAACTCCTTCACTCTCTTCCATGTCTTCTAAGAACTATTTTTCACCAACCATGAGCACATTAGGACCTATTTTCTTCACCTTTTCATCCTCCAACAATGATTGAATTTTGACAATCACATTATCCTTCTTGAATGTATAGGAGTTCTTCACTCCATCATGCATATATTGGAGGTAAAATTTCCATGGTCTACCTAGGAGAAAATGACATGCATCCATAGGCAACACATCACACAATTTTTTTTCCTTATATCTCCCTATAGAGAACTCCACCCAAGCCTACTCATTTACTAAGACATGTTGGCCTTTTTTAGCCATGTGACCTTCTAAGGATTAGTGTGCGGTATCCTTGTCAACTTTAGCTTGTCGACTGCTTCCTTTGACATAATGTTGTTAGTAGACCCTGATTCTATGATGACTCTACACACTTTGCCCATCATCTTGCACTTTATCCTAAACAAGGACCTTCTTTGGCTTGGTTCATCCTTAATTGGCTCCTTGATCAAAGTTCTCCTCATCATGAGGTTCTCATCTTCCTCTAAATTTAATGGTACCTGAGGGTGTTTCTCTGTTGCATTTGTCTCCTCATGAACTAGATTAGTTCTTTTGTCACCTCCTTGAGAAGTACTACCCTTCTCTTGACACCTATAGTCAGGGTGTCCCATTTGATTGCAATGGTAACATTTCATGTTGGCAAAGTAGTTGCCTCTTCCTTTTCGACCACTTCTTCCTCTAAAGCTAGAGCTCCTTCCTCTACCACCTCTACTAGAACTTCCCTCTTTCTACTCACTCTATTTGATTTCCCCTTGGGCTTTTGACTCTGAAGTCCTTCCACCATAGCCACCTCTTTGTCCCCTATTGTCTCTTCCTCTACCTCTTCCTTTGGAGGTTTTCTCTTGCTTCCTTTTGCCTTTCTCCTCAATCTTCAGGGCCATTTGATAACATTGGCGGATAGTTTTGAAGTTCACAAGGCTCATGTCTTCTTGAATAGACCACTTAAGACCATTCAAATACTGAGCTAGTTCGATACTTTCATCCTCAACCACCTTTGATCTTAAACATAATTTTTGGAACTCTTCAGTGTATGCTTGAACATCCAAATATTTTTGCCTAAGATTATGTCTCCTCCTATGTAACTGGACTTCATCATCATCAGGTAGGTAGGTCTGCTTCACTTTGGTTACCATGCCCTTCCATGTAACTATAGGACCCTTTCCTCCTTTTTCTCTTTCAGTTTGCACAAACTTCCACCATGTAAGTGTTGAACCTCTCAACCTTGATTTGGCCACCATAACCTTTTGGGCCTTAGAGATACCATCACATTCAAAGTGATTCTCTATTTTGTCAATCCAATCCATGACTGAATCTGGATCCATTTGTCCACTGAATAGTAGCATACCCTCCAAAGCTTTGCCACTTAAGGCCTTTAGTGCCTTCAAGAAGGGTTCTTTAGGAAGAACAGGGTCAAGGGTTGGAGCTTCCTCCTCAAATTCCAATTCCTTTTCCCTTGCTTCTTTTTCTTCCTTCTGATCTATCTTATCTTTCACCTTATCAGCTTTATCTTGGACTTCACCCAAGAGTTGTTCCATTTGAGCCAATCTTTCTCTTAGCAATTTGTTATCCTCTTCTTGGTCTTCCACCTTCTTGGCTAACTCAGTGTTAGTCACCATTGATTTAGCTTCTTCTAACTCAAAAGATTTATTCTCTCCTACTAATTCAGTAGGCTACAACATTAACCACAAGCCTGATCAAAACAAGCTTTGATACCAATATGATGTGAGTGTTCCAAGGTTTGCTTGCACAACTTCTAAGAGACCTAGCTTGTCTCTATCAATAATCCTAATCTCCTCTAGGATCTCCAAAGGCTTAGATGATTAAATAAGGCCTTATCTAGCTCCTCTCCAAGATCCTCACTCCTTGTGCTTCACCTTGAAGGACAAACACCATGTAGTTACTTCACTTCTCCTACACTTAGAAGGATCTAAGTGCCATCTCCTCACAAACATCCAATTTCATTGTAGGGGTGCCAAACATGTAAAAATTCCTGATGCTTCCATTTGGGTCCATTTAGAAGGATCTTCAAGCCCTTTTTCACCGGGTTAAAGATTTCACCTTGAGGAGGCCTAATTAGGCCTAAATCCTTGTAGCCCTTAATAGGGATTTTTCTTGCTTTCTACTCCAAACTTGCCAAATGACCTGAAAAAAAATTTAGGGATTTGGATACCCTTTTGGATTTTATAAAGGAATCTACAAGTTTTAGGGCCCGATGGCCTCTGTACACAGGCTTCCTATAATCTAGGCCTAATGGGGCTAAAAGACCTATTTCCTAGGACTAGACTGAATATTTGTTAGAAAGTCACTCTAATGGATTGGTATGACCAAAATACTCATAAAATGACTTGATATGTTTATATCCCACTTGTAACTATACTTTTTCCATATAGTACTTCAAACCCCTGCATATAATCTTCAATTTAACACTGTCAAGCCTCTAACCGGGCACTCTAAGATCGCCTAGGGCTTGCCATTAAAAATAGTTGCTTGAATCTTCATGAATCCTAATCCTAGATATGTATAGAATAATGACTCCCCTAACATATTCATCTACCCTTAGGAAGATCCCATGGCTAGATTTCATGGGGGAGCCATGAAATGACAAACTGGTAAGGACAGGTCTAGGAAAACTACTAAAGCTAAAACAATTTATTCAAGATCTTAAACAAACTCTAATCTACTTGATTACTAAATGAAAAAAACTTAAAACTAAATAAAAAATACAAATCCATGACTAGTTAAAGCTATTCAACTCATATGATATCACTGTCACATTGAAAAGCTCAGGTTCTTCACAAAATAGAGTTGCGGAGCTAAATTCACTATTCACAAACTTGTTACAATGATGTCTAACCTCGAGATTCAAGCCTGCAATGATATTAGATACCATTCTCCATGTTTTTAGGCTATGTTGGTTGATCTCCCACTCCTATCTTTTAGGGGATCCTATGTTACCCAGTTGCATGCAACATTTGCCATTATTGCAAATGTTGTCATGACAACTTCTAACAACATTTGGAATCTTTTCTTTCATGCCACCTTCCCAAATTTTAGGACCTCTAACTCCTATAACTTGAGGAACCAACTTCATTTATGGCCTCAAGGAATATTTTAAACATCTCTCATGTGTTTAGAACACATTGATAACTCAAATCCAACACTAAGCTTCTACGCCTAAGATTAATTAAAAGCAACTAACAAAGACTAATTGGTGACCTTAGTTCTAACACTAACTCACCTAGTCCACAATTGCAATGACCTTCTAAGGTCCAAATCAAACACACCACTCAACTCACTATTCTGACTTGGCTAATGTCAGATACAAGCCAAAATATCATAACTATGGAGGTTGGCCTAGGTGCTCCTGCACCAGGTCTCTTTCATTGTTGCAATTTATTTTCTCTTTTGATCATTTGACTGGTTAACTAGTTGATTTTCTTTGTTGCTTCTTGAACTGCAAAACCTTCCAATATATCCAATCTTGTGATAGTGAAAAATTTTCATTTCAATTACTCTCCAGGGTGTTACATTATCTCTTTTAGTCATCATTATGTAGTAGTGACCACGTGACCATAATTTTGACAATGTGAGCTTGTAACATTCCATCAGTTCTCATTCTAATAAGAACTTTTCTAGTTCACATATGACCTTTGATTGTTCACTCTTTTCCTACACTCATTATCTCTATGAACATACTTATTTCAATTGTAACAATAGCCATCAAAAGTACTAGATCTAGTCTTGCATTAATTAGTGGTGTGTCCCACCTTGTGACAAATATAACATACAAGATTAATATATCTTCTTTTGTATACACTAGAAGTGTGCCCCACCTTACGATAATTAAGGGTGGCTACAAGAAGTTGAGTCCCACTTTTGGGCAAAAAGTGGAAGTGTTTTCTCTATTTTTTAGAATTTATGTCAATTGATGTCAAAATTTGAGGCACTTAAAGATTGAATCTTGGAAAACTTCATTAATATAAAATCTAGTGCTCAGAGTCTAATTTTCAAATATGTAATTTATTTCAATACACATATGGTATAAGTTGAATTTTAGTAGGCATGTTTAAAAACCACTTTTTAAAAATGTTTGTTTCATGACCACACCTCACATGTGTACGACCACCCTTTTTTGAAGTTAATAAATGTATTTTTGTGAATCCTTCTAGGGAAAGGTACCTAAAACACTGAAGATTGATGAGAATATTTTATCTTTTTTTTATTGAATATTTTTTTTTATTAATTTTTAATTGACTATAAAGTATATTTTCAAAACCTCTGGTGTTCAACCACCATAATTCGATGATAACTTCACTTTTTTCAATTTTTTTTAATTTGAAGGAAATTCTATGTAGATTGGTGTCATATAACTCATTTTTCAAAAAATGTAAAATTAAAAAAGTTATTAAAATTTTAGTTAGCCTTAGTATTTCAAATTTAGGTACCACATTGGCTTAATAAATATTGTAAAAATATTAAAATTTTTCATATCACTATAAAATTTAGATTTTCATAATCTACAAAATAAGAACTAAAATGGGTTTTTGTTTCGTCGAAAAATTCATTCGGGAAGGTGTCCAAAAACTTATGACAAGGCATAAATTTTATATTGTAATGCCTTAGCCATATTTTTGCAGGGCCAACCATAGGATTGGTCCCACCTAGCATGTCCCGAAAGAAAAACCAAAGTAGTAGGTGTAGACACAGAAAATTGGCCAAAGGCTTAAATCAGTCAAAAGGTGCAATCAAATCATCAAATAACATGAAAAATCAATAAATGGAATAAAGGCAATTCAAATCAAAGAAAAATTCAATTAAATGATTAAATGATTAAATAAAGCTTGAAAAGGGGAAAAACACTAAGAAATTGATTAAATTCAATTAATGACATAGTTGTTGAAAGCAAAAATCAAAATGAACATCTTACCCTTCATGGCTAAATTTAATTACTTTAATTAATTAATAAATACTAATTTCCCTCAATAAAGCAAAAAGGAGACAATGGACACAAATCACTCACTTTTGTTGAAATGGTCCAGCCTTTTGAAACCTTTTAAATGTTTGTCCCCCCATTTATGGACAAAGCAAAGCCAATTGACCTTACCCAAGCATAACCATGGTTATCTCACTCTACCCCCTACCCTTGGGAAAATCTTATAAATAGAAGGCATTTTGAAGCATTATTCATCCACTCCATATCTTTGAATTGCAGCAAAGCTCTTGCAATTTGCATCCACATCACTCACTTAGCAATTTTCATTGATAATTAGCTTCAATTATTGATCATTTTGTAGATTTCTTATCAAATAGAGCTAGAATTTGATAATTAGATCTAGTTTGCCTATCATTCTTAGTTCAATTCTCATAATTAGAGTGTCACTAGTGAGGATTTGCAGCTGAGAGCCTCATTTACCACTTCAATTTAGAGAACCATGAGATATTAGATTAATTTGTGCATTATTTAGATTAGTTTTCTTTGAATAGTGTAAATTCTCTTTAAATCTTGTTATTTCATGAAGGTGTAAATCACTCACACACAAATGACGCCCACCGTGGGGCTCTAGGCCTCAAATTCATCATTATTTCCACGTTATTTGCAAACTTTAAGCTTGAATTGCATGAATTTGCTTACTGTTTGCAGGTTATAGAAAAGAAATCACGCCTGCCGATAAAGAAGTCACGCCTAAAGAAAAGAGATGTCACGCACAGAAATTTAAATATCGCCTGAAGTCTGAACTCTTACACTTTTCAGCCTGCAGAATCACGCTTCTGGCAAAAGAAATCATGCTTGCAGAAATCAAACTCTCACATCATGGACAAACAGTTGATGCCTTTGGTCATTTAAATGTCACGTGGAGAGAATTAAAAAGCCGTGGCTGAGGAATTATTTTACGCCTGGTGTAAAGGGAGTATTCTGCCTTATTCATTTAATTTCTCGCTTCATTGATTTTAAATGTCGCCTTTGATTAATGAAATGTCACTTTTCTAGTTTTAGTTTGTCGCTTATAATAAAGATTTCATGCGTTGCTATAATTTGATATCGCACTTGATTATTTTAATCTCGCTTGAGCCCCTTATGGTGACGCTCACGGTTAAAGTAATCACGTCTTTATTAAATTAGATATCGCGTTCAGCATAGACGATGTCGCCTGATTGAGCAGTTATATTTTATCAGAGTAATTACTGTTGTCGTGTCTAGTAAAGATTTCACGCTTAGCTAAAATTTGATATCGCACTTGGTTATTTTAATCTTGCTTGAGCCCCTTTTGGTGACGCTCGCGGTTAAAGTAGTCACGTCTTTATTAAATTTTATCTCGCCTGTAGTCTGGATAATGTCACGTGGCTGTATGTTCTCTATTTTATCAAAGATGTTAAAATGATGACTGTATTCTAACTTCACGGTCATTTTTTTGTCTTAGGAGCATGGTCTGTCATAAGAAAGTGCAAAAACTAGAGAGAAGGCATAACTTAGAGGAGAAATTGATCTCTAAGAGGATAAGGAAAGAAAAATAGGTACACTCTACTTTTGTTCTCAACAATGATTTAGAAAAGGAGGTAGAATTATATGCTAAATACATTGCTGTTGTAGATGCTTACAAACAAAAATACGTATCATTAAATTGGGAGTTTAGTCCTTAAGTTTGTAAGAATTTTGCAAGTATTTTGGTAAAAAGAATCAAAAGCATAATCAACTATATCATTTTAAGCTTTTGATTTTAGTTTTCCCTCACTTTGTTTGTATTGTGCTAACTAACTTGTTGGTGGAGGGAACATTTTGCTAAGGTAAGGGAAGGATTTGGAGAGAAAAAGAGAAATCTACTACTTAAAAATGCGCCTAGCCTTTGCTAGAATTGTTTGAGGTATTTCTCTCATCAAGCTTGCACATTCCCTTAGCTTGTGGCATTTCAAAGTTCAAAACATAGTTTAATCATAAAGGAAAAAAATAAACACTTCAATTCTAAGAACCCCTTGGTCACGGGGTTGAAAAAGAACCAAATTGATTGTGAGTGTTTGGGATAAGGGAAAAGCAATAGGGATATGCTCTTCACTCTTTGAGTGAATCAAATTCCCAAACTTGCTCTACCAAATCCACTTTTCATGCTTTCAAATGAACATGTTTAAAACTTAGTGGGCTCGCCTCCAGAGATTGCCTTAAAAGGGCCGGTGAGAGGGACAGCCCAAAGTGGGATACACTTGCTTTTTCCATGAGAATTTGACCCACTATAAAATGAAATGCGGGTATCCTTAATGGGGTGCACGACAAAAAAGATTTTAGCTCTTTCGAACTTCCTCTAGTAGTCTTAACAGATTACGCAAAATCATGCTTCGGTGCGTGTGGGAAGCCCCTTAACATACTTGGGGGATGAAAAGCTAAGATCTATTTTGAACGGAAAACTTACTACATAATGGTAAAATAGCAAAACTACCTATTAGAGCCATGTTTATGAACCAATTATGTGCTAGGTAGATTGTGTGGAAGCTATTCTTGTGTTTTAACCTGTGAAAACGTTCAAAAATACACATATTAGAGCATTCTAGGGATATGGTACCCAATTGATGTGTGTGTTGAGATTATTTTTATATTTTCAAACAAGATATTCCAAAGTTATTGATGAAAACATCATTAAACTTTTAAACCATTTAAAATTGATCAAAAATCTTTACCTTATTCCAAAAACCAGCTTATCAAGAGAAGAAAGTCAACATACCCTTAAAGTTTGTTCATGCCTGTTATTACAAGATCACTCTCTATAAGGAAAGCATTACAAACAGATGGGACCTACAATGGAGAAGAGCTCCCATTTCCAAAGAACACTTTCATTACTTCACGAGTGATTGAAAAACTCGCTAAGGCAAAGGACATTAACAAGATGTTTAGCGGTACCCTAGGAAATACCGATCCCAACAACCAAGGGAATGACATGAATAGGGGTATGGATCCTAACATCAATCAAGGGAACAACATGAATGGGGGTATGGATCCTAACAACAATCAAGGAAATTCTAATAATGGAGGAAGAGATACTAATTCCCAAGAGGCAAATTCACAAGGCAACAACTTACTTCCTCCTCATAATACAAACTTACCCCCAACTGCGGAAGAAGCCATGGTTGAAAGAGCATTAGAGGCAAGACAATGCCCTTATTTCATAGAACTAATGAAAAAGACCATGCTTATGGATAAAGAAAAACACTTCATGGACTTGATACAAACGGGGGTAAAGCTACCTAAAGATTTTGACATAGAACAATCAAAGCCCAAGGAAATAGAAGACCCTATGGAAGCAATAAGGGAACAATTCAAGGCATTACAAATGGAAATCGACAGTTTGAAACAAAACGGGGCTCCTAAGCCTTTCTCTATTGAAACATTATGTACTTTTCCATTTGATAAGAGTTTGGTCATGGTGCCTTTTCCCATTAATGTAACATTTCCTAAATATGAGAGGTATGAAGGAACATCTGACCCACATGATCATCTTCGGGGGTTTTGTGCATTGAGTCTTGAATTCATGGATGACTCAACCTATTTAATGAGACTATTCCCAAGAAGCTTGGGAGGAACGGCCATGGATTGGTTTTCAAAACTACCATCCGGCATAAAATCCTTTGAAGAATTAGCTTCTAAATTCGTGACTCATTACTCTTATAACATCAAACATGAGGTCACAATGATAACATTATGTAACATGAAGCAACAAGATGGAGAAGCCTTCCTCACATTCTTACAAAGATGGAGGACTGCATTTGCTAGATATCCAAGAAGTGTACCGAAAAAAGAAAAAATGGATATCTTTATTAACGGTTTAAGAAGTGAACTAAATTATAGACTAAGGATGCAATGTCCTAAAACCTTCCAAGATTTGATTGATAATGGAATTACAATGGAAGAAGTGTTGATTAAGAATGGAGAGTTGAAATTGTACAAGGAAAATAAGAATAACTCTAACTCCAACAACAACAATACCAACAATAACAACAATCCAAATAAAAGTTGGTACAACAACAATAGCCATTATGCTGCAAAGAATAACAACAAAGGCATTGTTAATGATGGTGTAGTGGAATCCAGCAACTTGAAGGTGATTCCATTTTCCCTTACAAAGACACCAAATCAAGTGAATAATACTAATCAAGCATATAATGCACCTTCCAACAACAACAACAACAATGCCAACAAGAATAATCAAGGAAACAAGGATCAAAACAGCAAGTATGATAAGTATTTGAAGCCCACTCCTGCAAGACACTTTACACCCTTGGGAGAATCACTTGAAACTGCATTAAAGGCTCTCATGGCTAACAATGTTATTACATTACCCTCTAGTAAGCCTTGTGAACCAGACCATAAGCCGGGCTGGTGGGATGCTAAGAATCATTGTGAATATCATAGGATTCGGGGGCACACTACAAATGAATGTCTACAATTAAAGAATGTGGTGCAAGACTTGATCGATAATAACATAATCACTGTTGATGGACCCCAAAATAATGAAGATCATACGGCCTTTAAACAACCTTTTTACAAACATGATAAAGGTGAGTCATCAAATGGCAAGAAACAAAGTGCCAATAATCTCAACTTTGCACCATCATATGATCATATTGTTAATGCTATAATCATTAATGAACAGCCTCAAAAGGAAGCAACAAATGTCATTATAAGAGGGTAGAATTCTTGAATGACTTTACAAGGGATAGTCCCTCAAAACACCAATATCCCACAATCCAACATTGTGGTCAAACAACCTCTTACAGCAGCAAGGCCTTATAGTTTGGTGGACCAATTGCAACGTACTCCAGCACAAATCTCAATCTTAGAGTTATTGAAGTTGTCACTGAATCATAAAGAGATTTTGGAAAAAGCTTTAGAAGAGACACATGTTTCTACTACCTTAGGGGAAGAAAAGTTTCAAAATATGGTAGGACATCTCATGGCTCCTCATTGTCTTTCATTTTCTGATCAAGATGACATGTCTATAACTCATCCTCAAAATTTTCCATTACATATAGAGGTTTTGATCGAAAGGCATAGAGTCAAAAGAGCCCTTATTGATGGAGGGGCTGGTCTTAACATATGCACATTGAGTCTTGTAAAATCCTTAGGTCTATCCAAGTCTTGCATTGACCCTACAAAGAAAATCACCATAAAAGCTTACGACGAAGCTGAAAGAGCTTCTAAAGGCATGATTGTGTTGCCCATCCAAGTGGGACCAGTCAAGAAGGAAACGAAGTGTCAAGTGTTGGACATGAAATTAACCTATAACATCTTATTGGGAAGACCATGGATTCATGAGATGCAAGCTGTCCCATCCACATATCACCAATGCATCAAGTTCCCATACATGGGTGAAGAAATCACAGTTGGAGGAGACTCAAATCCATTCCAATATTGTAATGCACTCAAACCCTTGCATGAATTATACATTCCACATAATCATGAAGGAGTTGTTCCAAGAATCACCAATGAAGATGCACAAAATCCTCTTCAAGCTAGCTCAACTACATCAACTAAGGGCAAGGAAAAAGTGAGCTACGAGGGTCCAAATGTAATGGAAAGTCCATATGTAGCACCTAAATTGGAGACAGTGATCTACAAACCTACTAAAGAGGAAAAAGAACAAGCTAAAGAAGATCATTACCAATACATGAGTGAGATGATGAACAAATTTGACAAACAATGCAAGATTAGTTCAAAAGGGGTAGGAGAATATTCAGTTTCTCTATTTGACATGCCCATGTCCCCCAAATCACATGGAAAACCATCAAAAGAACATCTTCCACATAAGTATAATTCTTATTTTGTGAGGGAAGATAGCAAAGCAACATGGGATAAGGAAGAAAATGATGTCCTTCAATGGCTTTATCATGATGAGGATGATACCTTAGACACTCCCATGGAAAGAATTCAGCATGTCAATATACAAACCGAACAATATGGGAAAGGATTTGATATTATGCAAAAGATGGGATACAAAGGAAGAGGACCCCTAGGCCAAAGAAATAGAGGATTATTAGAACCTATTGAACCTATTTGGAGGGCAAGTCATGAAAAATCCGGAGTAGGTTTCCAATATAAGGGAGAAAGTTCAAGTCCAATGCATGATTTTCATCCTCAAATAAATGCATTAGAATCCGAAGGAGATAGTGATGACTCTAGGGATTATGAATGGGATACTTTATCAGATGAGTCATGTCAAGATAAAGAAGTCATTGCTATACATACTTATGCAAAAATCCCAAAACAAGATGCTCCAATTAATGAAGAATCTCCTATTCCAAGGCCTAATATAGAACAAGCATCTAGTAGTGGAGCATGTATAGAAACATTTTGGACACCTTCAGAGGAGGGAAATTCAAACGTTAGTTTTAACCCGCTTGTGGCTTTTCCCACATTATTTCCCATAGAGGTTGACGAGGATTCAAGCAAAGGGGACTTTGACCCTGCTTCCATGGATCATCTTGAGGAAGCGCACATCATAGATCTAAATGATACAATGTATGAACCCTCAAACGAAGTCATGTCCATAAATCCTATTGATGATACCTTACCCAATAACTCCTTAATTTTGATGCACCCGGACCTCATTGATTGGGATCAAACTGAACCACATGACTTACTTTACTTCCCAAATGACCAAGCAAAAAACCAATACCTCAATGCGGTTGAACCCTCTTTCACCAATGAACTCAATACGGACATGATGACAACAACAAGGGTCCAATCTCTTAGTCAAAAAAAGAAAAAAATGAAAATAAAAATAAAAATGAGAAGTTCTATTGGTGAAAACCCAACTGTGGCACCATTAGAACCAAAAACAATGAAAATAAAAGATGTTTCTTTTGGTGAAAACCCAACTGTGGCACCATTAGAAGAGAGATTGGACACTTTTCCTGAACATGAAGAAGAACGGTCATCTATTCTTATAGAACCAACAGAAAAAGTTAACATTGGTACAGAACTAGAGCCAAAGGTCGTACACTTGGCTACTCACTTACATCTCTTGAAAGAGAAGACTTTATCAAATTCTTCCAAGAAAAACAAGTAAATTTTGCATGGTCATATGCCAATATGCTTGGACTGGATCCTGATTTCATAATGCATCATCTAAATGTTAGACCTGGCGTTAAACCTGTCAAGCAAAAACTAAGGAAAATGCACCCACATGTGACTCTCCTAGTCAAGGCAGAATTGGAAAAATTGTTAAAGGTGGGATTCATAAGAACAATAGCATATGCTGATTGGATCTCTAACATTGTGCCAATTACTAAGCATGATAAATCTATCTGTGTGTGTACGGATTTCAGAGATTTAAACCTTGCATGTCCCAAAGATGGCTTCCCATTGCCAAGCATTGATACTATAGTGGATCTGACAGCAGGTCATGCAATGTACTCATTAATGGATGGATTTAGTGGCTACAACCAAATAAAGATTGCTCCTGAAGACCAAGAAAAGATAGCATTCACTTGCCCTTGGGGTACTTTTTGTTGGAATGTCATGCCCTTCGGTTTAAAAAATGCTGGAGCTACATATCAAAGGGCCATGACAACTATTTTCCATGACATGATGCACTCTTTCTTAGAATATTATGTGGATGACATTCTAGCAAAGTTCGACAATAGAGAAGAGCATTTACAAATCCTAAGAAAAATATTCATTCGGTTAGAACAATTCAAAGTTAGATTAAACCCAAAGAAGTGTGCATTTGGTGTCCAATCTGGCAAGTTATTGGGTTAGATAGTGTCAGCAAAAGGCATTGAAGTTGATCTTGAAAAAGTACAAGCCATTCTAGAAATGGAGATTCCAAGAAATATTAGCCAAATGAGGTCACTACAAGGAAAGATTCAATCAATAAGGAGATTTATCTCTCAATTAGCAGAAAAGTGTCACTCCTTCACTAGATTGCTACACAAGGACACTACATTTATGTGGGATGGAGAATGTGATAAGACCTTCGCTATTTTGAAGACTTATTTGATAAACCCACCTATTATTATGTCACCTATCAAGGGTAAAGAACTATTGTTATACATATCAGCCACAGAAAGGTCTCTAGGCATATTGTTGGCACAAGAAGATGAGCAAGGAAAAGAAAGGGCAATCTACTATCTTAGTACAACCTTAATAAAATATGAACTGAATTATTCATTCATGGAAAGAGCATGTCTACCAGTGGTTTTTGCATCTCAAAAACTAAGACATTATATGTTGATGCATAAGATCAAATTAATTGCCAAGATTGATCCTCTCAAATACTTGCTAAGTAAAACTGCCTTAACAGGTAGAATAGCAAAATGGGTCATGATCCTAAGTGAATTCGACATTGAATATGTTGATTAAAGAGCAATTAAAGGACAAGTGATAGCAGATCACTTAGCAGATAACCCAATGGAGTCTACACAAACCATGCAAATTGAATTTCCAGATGCAGAAATTGTCAACATAGAAGCAAAGACATGGAAATTATATTTTGATGGATCTTATACACAAGGAGGTTCTGGAGCAGGTATATTATTGGTTACCCCTCAAGGGTACACCATTCCAAAGTCCTATAAACTCTTATTTCCATGCACCAATAACATAGCAGAATATGAGGCATTAGTCATTGGCATCAAAATGGCTTTGGAATGGAATATTGCAGAATTACAAGTGTATGGGGATTCCCAACTCATAATCAATCAGGTTAATAATGAATACAATACCAAAGATATAACATTGATGAAATATAAAACCTTGATTGATGGATGGAAGAAGTACTTTGCTTTGATCACATTTGAACAGATTCCAAGAGAAAAGAATAGAGCAGTAGATGCCATGGCTCCTTGGCTTCATTGCTACAAAAACTAGATCAAAATGAGAAGTATGAGTTCTTGGTGGAAGAGTTGGTAAAACCGGCATTCAACCTTCCTGACACCCAAATTGTTGCTCTTTTACATGGACATGACTCTCCTTGGTATGGACCCATCTATACTTACCTTAAAGACCAAATACTCCCCATAGACCAAACTCATGCCCAAAAATGTAACTTCATACGCCAAGCCGCCCGTTACCTAATCCTTTCAGACACATTGTATCGTAAGGGTCTTGATGGGATGTTACTTAGATGTCTAGAGGAAGAAGAGTCTAAGTTAGCTTTATGCGAGGTCCATGAAGGCATTTGCGGGTCACACTCAAGCGGTCTTAATCTAGCTAAGAAAATCCTTCATTTAGGGTACTTTTGGACAACATTAGAAAAGGATGCTTGTCAATTTGTGAAGACATGTAGCAAATGTCAATATCATGGTAACATGATACATGCACCGGCTCAAGAATTACACCCATTCATTACACCATGGCCTTTTTATCAATGGGGTTTTGACTTGATTGGAATCATACATCCTCCATCTTCAAACGGACACAAGTATATCATCACAGCAATAGAATACTTCACCAAATGGGTGGAAGCAGTTCCATTAACAATAGCAACTGGCAAACAAATTTCAATGTTCATTTTGAACCACATAATTTGCCGCTATGGTATTCCACATGCCATTATCATGGATAATGGGAAACAATTCAAAAATTAGGATATTGATGAACTTTGTATGACATTTCACATTACACATCATTCATCATCCATTTATTATCCACAAGGCAATGGACAAGCTGAAGCAACGAACAAAAATATCCTCAAAATATTAAAAAGATCAGTTAACAAATCAGGAAGAGATTGGCACGTGCAAATAAATCCTGCACTATGGGCTTACAGAACTAGTATCAGAACACCTACAGGAGCCACCCCATTCTCTTTAGTCTATGGAACCGAAGCAGTTCTACCATTAGAAGTTGAAATTCCATCTCTACGGGTTTCATTAAGAGGATTGATCACTGATGAGGATTATAGGATTGCTAGACTGCAACAATTGGAATTGTTAGAGGAACACCAAACTCAAGCTTATGAGCATTTAAGAGTTTATCAAAACAAGATTGCACGCAATTACAACAAACACATCAAACCAAGAACTTTTCAAGTAGGAGACTTGGTACTAAGAGAAAATCCCAAAAATCAAGCTGAAAGGGAAAAGAAAGGAAAGTGGGAAGCTAATTGGATAGACCCATTTGTGATAGTGTCATCCTTTGGAACTGGAGCATATAAGTTATCAGATTGTAATGGTGAAGAGTTACAAGAACCCATAAATAGCATTCATTTGAAGAGGTTCTACACCTAAAGCAGATGAAAGAGTATAAAGAGTATTAGATGAGAGAGCATCATAATTATTGTACATAATTGAAAAGGGATCTTGAAAATACAAAAACATTTTGAAAATGGAAAATCCAAAAACATTGGAAAAGAAGAAAAATCCAAAAATAGTGGAAAATTGAGCATGAAGAAAGCAAAAACATTTGAAAAACTATCTCTTGGTGAAAACCTAGCAAATAGGCGCCAAGGTGAAAAAAGAAAAATACAAAAAAAAAAAAAATACAAAAATACAAAAAAAGGAAAAAATGAAAAAAAAAAATAAAAAAAAATGAAAAAGAAAAAGTGCCTTGGTGAAAACCTAGCAATAGGCGCCTCGGTAGCAAGAAAAAAAAGAGAGCACCCAAAGGTGAAAACTTGGCAACAAGCACTTTTGGTTTCCTTAAGTCATTTCTTTCCTAGTCACATATGTACATAATGCATCTCATCATCCCATTTGTCTAAACCTTCATTGCATCCGTCATTTGTACATAGTCATAATAACATTTTGTAGCATCATTCTTTGCATTGCCCAAAGTTGTCCAAACTGATACATCAAACACTTGGGGGCAGCATAAACGGATTGGAAAGTGGGTACCTCAAAAAGGATTCAAATGAGCAACATTCAGTCACAAGCAGGAAGGGATCAACATTTTCAGAAGAGAGATCAGATTTTTGTAAACCTTTGATTGATATCATTGTTTACTAACCAAGAAGTTGACTACCACAACAAAATCCTTGAGCCTAAATTGACTTATTATTCAGGATTAAAAATTGACAAAACATCATTCCATGATCAAAACACTTGGAAATATTCTTTGAAGATCAGAAAACAATGCAAAACACCTAGATAGATTCTTTTGAAAAGTTGGTTAAAAATCTGTTTACTTACATTAATTCAATTTGTATCAAGTCTTTTTGCTAATTAATGATGTTTCGACTAGATTGGCAATGATGGAGACATGATATTTTTCTTGACTATGAAGTGAATGTTTGGAGGAAGATTCATTTCCTTATGAGAATTCATCTAAAGACATGGTCATCAAAGAACCATCGAGGATTATCTTATAAAACAATGAGTTAACCTTTGTTTGTTTACGCAACCGGATACCTTGGATATTTAGATTCTTCATATCTAAATGCCAAAATCCACTTGCAACATAGAATTTGACAAAATCGGTATTCGTACTCTCATGATTGTTGTAATCAGTGATAGTCGTATCGACGAGACCGATGGGAAAGCAAAACAGAGGTTACCATATGAGCAATAAAAAGTGATATTCATATCATCATGTTAGTGGGTAGTGGTGATTGTATTGACTTTCCGGTCCCAAGTTCTCAATGATGAAAATATATCCTCAAGGCATTTATTTGCTAAAATCTAGTGACACTTAGCTGCATTCATAGAAAGGTTAAATGCATTCTCATGTTAGATTAATTGCACATGCATTTTTTTCCCAAGGGTTTCATTTCACATCAAAAAGGGGGTAGATAACATCATCAACAAGGTCAAATCAGCAAGGACAACATCACCTCAATATCATCTTTTCTACAATAAAAACATGAGATTATACTTTTTGCATTCATTTCATATCATTAATCATTACATAGATATTTTATCAAGGAAAAGAAGGAAATAATCATTTACATGTGCATACATACAGATTGCATACATGAGAAATAACATACCAAAACAAAAAAACTTGCATCCATACATGAAGAAATAAATGCATCCATCTATCTATATCATACATAAGATACATTGCATCCATAGACACATCCATCCAAAACAAATGCATTAGATAAACACATATAGCAGCATCTAAAGGTAATTTCATATATCATCAAGTAAAAAAAGAAGGAAAGATCATAAATGTCCTCATATCACATGTCTACTCAAAACTCAACGCATCAAGTATAACAATGATATCATAAATCAACTCTATAATCACCCATCAATAGGGGCATCAATGTCAAACAAGTATCAAAGTACAACTGGAAAGGTGACACCAAGGTCACAAGAATATGGTACAACATCAAGTATCTCAACATCAGTACACAAATTATCAACAAGAGCACTCATAGCTCAACTCTCATCACCATTGGGAGGAGGTCCTGGAGGAGGCTGTGGAGGAGGCTGTGATGGAGGCTGCTGAGGCAGCTGAGGAGGTGTCTGACCAACCATAGCAACAAGGAGAGGAACCAATGGAGCCAAACCTGACACTAACTGCTGAATCATAGAAGACATCTATGATACCTCTGTCCATAATGCTCCCACATCTGCTCATAGCTGGGTAGTACTAGAACTCTCCCCAACCTCATAGGTACTCTGAGGATCACCTGTATCTATAGGAACTTTTCCCCGATCATGAGAAAAATCTGCTGGCATCTGTTGTGCACCTGTATCCTGACCATCCACGGTAGCCTGCGGTAATCCTGCTCCCGTATCCTATCCTGCAACTGGATCCTACCTAGCAGCCCTCACATGATCCTGACGATCTATCCTCTGTCTTTGTGCTACTGTAGGACAAGAAGGAGGAGGTGGTGCTTGTATCTGTATATCTCTCACTCGTCCTCTGAGTCTAATCACCGCTCTACCTCGTGGTCTACCTCTGCATCTCCTCCCACCACCGACATCATCACCATCATCATCTCTCCCAAGCATTGGCTCTGTAGGGTCTATAAATCAAGGCATAGGATGCTCCATCAACTAACCTAGATACTCCTGAGTAACCCCGGCATCTCTAATGTGTAACCTCATATCCCAGTCCATATAACCAAGCAGTGATATCTACTCAATAGCATCATCATATGAAGGCATGTGTCCCCAAGTAGCCCTCTCTGTACTAGAATGAGCATAAATTGTAGATCCCTGAGGCATAGGCTGAATCCACCCAAACTATCGTAGCACTCTACCTGCCAAGAATCTCTCAAGAACAGAGTCGATCCTGTCGATCATCCATCAAGGAGAAAACATATACGGTAACTCCAAGCTATCCTCTCTCCAATCCTCAACCTCGACATATGGTCTCCAATAGACCTCATCCATATCATCAATCTGATGCCGCCAATACTCCAAATGACCCAAGTGATGCTATGTCACCATCCCAGTATACTACCATGCAAAATGATATCCTAAAGGTCGGTCTCGCTCTGATATAGGATGACTAACTAGTAAGTGCTCCCATATCCAAAGCTGCAAAATATGAATCCCAATAGATAACGAAGCTGATCTCCTATAAACCACCTCATGAAGATCATGGTAAAGCTATGCAAGCACACAAGATCCCCAATCAAAGTGTCAAGGCTGATGTAGCGAGTCCTTGATAATCCTGCCCCAACCTACTGAAAATCCACGACCCCGACGATCAGGTAATAACACGTCACCAATGATAGCACCTAATAACGCTGGTAAAATAGGAAATGAAGCAAACTAAGGCCATAGGATGAAATCATCACCTATGGAAGGATCTCTGAATACTCATCAACAATATGTCCCATCATAGACTGCATCATAATATGCTATCTCTCCATGAGTCAGGATCCGCAGTAATCTATATACATCCTCAGGAGTAATAGTCATCTCTCCCTATGGTAGCCAAAAAGTGTTTGTCTCAGAGTGCCAACGCTCTGCGACAGCGGTAATCAAACATCGGTTCATCTGGAACTGAGGAAGCTCTAATACACATAATAAACTGCAGCACCTAATCACTCGCCTCTCAGCATCAGTCAACTACTCCCTAAGCTCCATCACCCAATGTGGTACAGTCCAGAGGTACAGAATAGGGACATCCTCCTGTTTAATCAAAACAATGGAATCACATGAGTAACCTACTATCAGGAAATCAAACAATCAATCGCAGTCATCAATTTAAATATACCTATCAGACCTACCAATCCTAACTCTAAGCATTGAGGAAGGATGATCCTAGTTTTATGTCTCTAAGCATTTGAGAATAAAATGAATGGACGATTAGACCCATGACCTATCATTCGTGATGAAGATTGATTAACCTTATTCTTCGATATCATAGTTACCAATGTCCTAATTCATTGTTGAAATCAAACAAGGGGAACACCCTAACTGAACATTTGATCCAATTCATTGACGTGATTGATATCAATCAAGTTGACGCAATCGAGCAATCAGACGTCATAGAAAAGTCTCAAATAACATTAAAAAAAAAAATTTCACTTACGTGACTTTTCTTTCAGGCATCATTTCTTTTACCAAAGGTGACATCTAATTCTCCATACGCGTGATTTTAATCATCTGCATGACTTTATTTAACGGACGCGATATAAGATTTTCAGCAGGCGACATTTTATTATCTAAGATTTTCACGCGATAAACAAATTAAAATGCTTAAACCCTAGGCGATACTAAATTGTCCTCAAGCGATAAAGGATTTTCTAAAGGCGTGAACAGAGATAAGGAAGGCAATATTAAATTGACCAGAAGCGACATTTAAATTTTTCAGGCGTAACTAAAAGGCACGGAGGTGACATTTCTTTTCACAAATGCAGAATAAAAATTTTAAAATGCATTAAATGAGGTCATAAATGCAACTTTCAAAACATGAGGAAAATTTGAATGACATACCAAAGGACCATCGTTCGCTCTTCGACTGAACCGGCGCACTCTCTCAAACCGATGCTCGCGATGTGGGACCACCATCGTGTAAAAAGGGCTAAAATCAGAGCTAAAATCTCAAAAGGGAACGGTGACAATGAATAGTAAAATGAGGGGTTTTACCCTATTTAAGGTGAAATTGGTCCTAATAAACACTTAAAAATGCACTTTGGACCTATTATATGACATCTTCATTAATCGGGGCATGAATAAAACTTGCTTATTTCTTTCAAACGGTATCAGAAATCAAAACATATTCCAACTAATCAAATTTTTTCAAATCAAGGAATTAATATGTTTTATTTCTAAGGGGGCATCAGAGTATCAAATGGGCATCACATCAAAAACATTTATCAGTGGGGCATATCGTATCATATCAAGTTATCATATCATATCATATTGTATCATATCAATTTCATATCATATCAGGAGAAAAATCAATATCAAATCTGCTATCATATCAAACCTATCAACATATCAGCAATCGATTAACCCAGGACCTTTATCAGTGAGCCCAGGACCTTTATCAGTGAACCCAGGACCTATCATCAAATCAGAGGCATCAGAATCATATCAGCATCATCATTAGAGGTACATCATCATCATCAGGAAGTACATCAATCAGAACGATCAGAGGCATATCAGAACCAGGACCTGAATCAGATCATCATACCAAGGGAATCTTTGAATCGGTGTTCTTCGCACATCGACTCAAAGAGGGGCATTTGTAGACATAAAAAATTGGCCAAAGGCTTAAATCAATCAAAAGGTGCAATCAAATCATCAAATAACATGAAAAATCAATAAATAGAATAAAGGCAATTCAAATCAAAAGAAAATTCAATTAAATGATTAAATGATTAAATAAAGCTTGAAAAGGGGAAAAACACTAAGAAATTGATTAAATTCAATTAATGACATAGTTGTTGAAAGCAAAAATCAAAATGAACATCTTACCCTTCATGGCTAAATTTAATTAATTAATAAATACTAATTTCCCTCAACAAAGCAAAAAGGAGACAAAATGGACACAAATCACTCACTTTTGTTGAAATGGTCCAGCCTTTTGAAACCTTTTAAATGTTTGTCCCCCCATTTATGGACAAAGCAAAGCCAATTGACCTTACCCAAGCATAACCATGGTTATCTCACTCTACCCCCTACCCTTAGGAAAATCTTATAAATAGAAGGCATTTTGAGGCATTATTCATCCACTCCATATCTTTGAATTGCAGCAAAGCTCTTGCAATTTGCATCCACATCACTCACTTAGCAATTTTCATTGATAATTAGCTTCAATTGTTGATCATTTTGTGGATTTCTTATCAAATAGAGCTAGAATTTGATAATTAGATCTAGTTTGCATATCATTCTTAGTTCAATTCTCATAATTAGAGTGTCACTAGTGAGGATTTGCAGCTGAGAGCCTCATTTACCACTTCAATTTAGAGAACCATGAGATATTTAGATTAATTTGCGCATTATTTAGATTAGTTTTCTTTGAATAGTGTAAATTCTCTTTAAATCTTGTTATTTCATGAAGGTGTAAATCACTCACACATAGTAGGTATGGTTCCCGCTCATAATTTTATAAAACGGGCACCCATTTTTTTAAATTCAAAAAATGAGCACCTATTTTGTGAAATTCAAAAAACTGGTGCCCGTTTCATTTAAATAATGGGCGCCCATTTTATAAAGAGTCATTGCAGCCAAAAAATAGGATTGTGGGCCTAATCTCAGTGATTGACGAGTATTCAATCATTTTTTTAATGATATGTACTACAAACATAATATTTTGATCAACATTCTCTTTTTTTTATCTTGTTTTGGATCTGACATGAAGAGAATCATTTGAACTCGAATCTTGGTGCAAAATGGGATCAAAGAAATACAAAAAGAGGCTAAGGAAGGTCCTAACAACTGAGGAGGTTGTAGCAAATAGAGAGGAGGCAAAACAACAATGGGAAAGAAGAGAAAGACTTCGAAAAATGAATAATCTTGGAACATTGAATTCAACAATTGTTTCAGAAGAGGAGAATAATAAAGACACCATGATGGATGTAGAGGTTGAAGAAGAAAGTTTAGGTGCATCTTCTAATCTAGTATTGGATACAGGTATGCCTTCATTGTCAAATGTAACTTATTCTGATAAAGAAGTTCATCATTTGCTAGAAGCAAGTTACAATATTAATTATTTAAATTTTATTCCTGAAAATAGAGTAATAAATTTAATTGCACATCAAATTCTACAAATTAATAATGTTAATCATAATGATAAACGTACTGAAAATCAAAACCCAATTGAAAGTAAAAATCAAACACCAATTCAAATTGAAATCAACAATATGGATGTACACATGGAAACACCGATTGAGAAAGAAACTCCTTTTGAATGATAATGAAATGAATGAACAATTCCAAATAAAAAATGATGTACTAGACAAGCTATGTGGTTTGGTTTCATGGTGATAGATTAGGACACATGCGACCATATTGTGTAGACAATTTTTTTATAATAATAAATTTGGGTTTCAATGTCAATTAATGTTACAATTAATTAAAATGTCTAAAATGTGAAAAGTGATGAAGAGGTTAGGAATTTATGTGAAATCCAAGAAGAAGGACGAGTCTCTAAAATAAGTTGTATCAACTATTTCTAGTGCCTTTGACACAATTGGAAAGAAAAGTCATTCTAAAGATAGTAATGTGGCACGATGAGCAATGACAATAGCTTTAGTAAGAAAAACTACTATTGATAAAAGAATGATTTCAAACATAAGTGGATATCTTAATATTCATTGTAAAACTTTAACAAGAGTTGTAAAGAGAAGAGTTAACTTTGAAAGTGATTCAGCAAACCATTTATGGACCTTTAGTGGCAGACTCCCGAGGTTTGACATAAAACTTACTGGTAAAGTCAAAACTTTGATTGAAAATTTTTGGCACGATAATACAAGAGTGTCCCCTAATACCAGAGATGTTCTTAAATTAAGAGTCAGTTCAAAAGTTTGTGATCCACATCCAAAACACCGTTTGGCTATGACTCAAACTGAATTGTATAAAAAAATTATGGATGATAAGGTGTTAACTATTAGTATTAGTCAAAGATATTTTGAAAAATGTAAACCATGGTATGTAAGGACTAACAAAGAAAGAATCACCTATTGTTTCAAAACTCATGTTCAATTTTGTTATCATTATGATATTTTTTGATCTATACATTCTACCATGCATAGTAATGAAATGTTGCAGGAATGTGGTATAAATATACCACCTCAAACTATTAAGGATTTTATATCAAGTTTATTTTGTAAGCCACCTAATGAGAAATTTTATCTTTTAAATTCATGTGTTTTTGGTTTATGTGATGTATGTGGAAATCTTACATTACTAGATTAATGTTTGAATAAAAATATTTCAATTGTTTTTGGACAAAAATTACTTGATGTACAAAGATTTAAAACTATTGAGTATCCATTGAAGGATGGAAAGGTTAGAAAATAGTGTGATCTAATAACTGAAAAATTTAGTGTTCATGCTTTTATGAATGAATTCAAGAGTAAGGTCGTACCTAAATATGTGAAACACTCTCAAAATTCTAGATGGCTTGATGGATAATTTTGCATATGCAAGAATACATTTCAAATTGGTAGTATACTTTCAGTTGTTGACTTTGCAAAGAACTACACGCTTCCACCACAAGATGAGATCCAACCACAATCACTAATACATTTGGGGTCATTTTGCGACGGCTATGTGTTGCAATTGCGACAGCTATGTGTCACAATAGCAACACCCATAGACGTCGCTATTTTTTAGTCGCAAATTGCGACGTCTATGGGTAGCCATCGCAATTGCGACACATATCCGTCGCAATGTGGCTAAGATTTAAGAAGCGGCATGGCCGTCGCCCCCCCGTCGCATGGCTTCGGAGGGCCGTCGCAATCGCGACGGACCTCCCAAGCAATTGCGACGGGCGCCTGCATCACATTGCGACGGGTTTCCGTCGCAATTGCGACGCCCGTGGGTGGATTAAAAAAAAAAAATTAATTTAATACATTGCTTATGAACCACATTAATGCTTTTTTCTTTCAACAAATGAGGACAGCCACTGTAAAGACAACATGATAATGTACACTCACTGTAAGGACAGTCACAAATGAGGACATCTCACAGTGACTGTCCCTAGTGTAATTGCCACTTGAATGTATTGCTATTCAGCCACATTAATGCTTTTCTTCTTCAACAAATGAGGATAGTCACTGTAAAGACAACATGATAATGTACACTCACAGTGAGTGTACATTATCATGTTGTCTTTACAGTGACTATCCTCATTTGTTGAAGAAGAAAAGCATTAATGTGGCTGAATAGCAATACATTCAAGTGGCAATTACACTAGGGACAGTCACTGTGAGATGTCCTCATTTGTGACTGTCCTTACAGTGAGTGTACATTATCATGTTGTCTTTACAGTGAGTGTACATTATCATGTTGTCTTTACAGTGTCAATATATGCATTATTACTTAAACTGAAGAGTACTCTAAATAATATGTCATTGTGGAGTTCTGATTGCTTCCAATTTGATATACGCTTGTTCTACTTATGTATCCAGCATCATGTAAGAAAAGTTGATGCTTTTAAATAGATTCATTTAGCCATGAAATGCCTGTGCATGTTACATACAAGATTCCAAGGCCCAAAACTGATTACTCATTATAATTCATGTACAGAATGATAATCAACCACAACGAGGCATGCGTAGGCGCTGCTTAGATTTTGAGGCATCAGAAGCTCGTAGAAGAAACTTGACCAATGGCTCATGGAATGCAACAAACTTATTGCCTAAAACAGGAGCATTGGTAACCACAGATGATGGTTTTGAAAAGAACACTTCACCATCAATGTCACGTGAGGGAACTGCAATTTCTGATGGCAAGTAACTTGTAGTATATAAGAGAGATGCAGGTACAGATGCTGGGAATACATTGCTAATGAACCACATTAATGCTTTTTTCCTTCAACAAATGAGGACAGTCACTTTAAAGACAACATGATAATGTACACTCACTGTAAGGATAGTCACAAATGACGACATCTCACAGTGACTGTCCCTTGTGTAATTGCCACTTGAATGTATTGCTATTCAGCCACATTAATGCTTTTCTTCTTCAACAAATGAGGATAGTCACTCTAAAGACAACATGATAATGTACACGGGCTGTAAGTGTACATTATCATGTTGTCTTTATAGTGACTGTCCTCCTTCAAGTGGCAATTACACAAGGGACAGTCACTGTAAAGGCAACATGATAATGTAGAGAAATGTTGTCATTTGTATTTTCAACAGTGCCGAGAGAGATTCCCTCCGCGAAATCACAGCTACAATTTCTGAGTACGTTGGGTTTATTTTTCTTTTTTCATTATTATGTAATTTGGTATTCAGCTGTTACAGAGCTAAAATACCCAGAAATGAGGACATATCTGTGTTGAATTTATTGTTAGCGGCTCTGGTTATTTAGAAGTTTAATTTTATTTGTTCATCTTTCAAGCACAAACGTTTTATGGACCGTAACATCTTCATTGTTTCGGGTATGCAATGAAACAACCGTAACTTGCAACTACCTTCACGGTACTTGTGTACATTATCATGTTGTCTTTACAGTGACTGTCCTCATTCAAGTGGCAATTACACAAGGGACAGTCACTGTGAGATGTCCTCATTTGTGACAAGGACAGTCACACATGAGGACATCTCACAGTGACTGTCCCTTGTGTAATTGCCACTTGAATGTATTGCTATTCAACCACATTTATGGGCCCGTTTGGACCCCAGCACACAGTAGCATCTACAGAGAAGAATATCCTAGGTGTAACAAGTTGTAAGAATATACCAACAGTTCTAAGAAGTTCCCTAGCACATAGTAGCATCTACAGAGAAGAATATACAACATGAGGGCAGCCACTGTAAAGACAACATGATAATGTACACTCATTGTATGTGTACATTATCATGTTGTCTTTACAGTGACTTTCCTCATTCAAGTGGCAATTACAGAAGGGACAGTCATTGTGAGAAGGATAGTCACACATGAGGACATCTCACAGTGATCGATTGTCCCTTGTGTAATTGCCACTTGAATGTATTGCTATTGAACCAAATTAATGCTTTTCTTCTTCAACAAATGAGGACAGTCACTCTAAAGACAACATGATAATGTACACTCATTGTAAGGACAGTCACAAATGAGGACATCTCACAGTGACTGTCCCTTGTGTAATTGCCACTTGAATTACACAAGGGACAGTCATTGTGAGATGTCCTCATTTGTGACAAGGATAGTCACACATGAGGACATCTCACAGTGATCGATTGTCCCTTGTGTAATTGCCACTTGAATGTATTGCTATTGAACCACATTAATGCTTTTCTTCTTCAACAAATGAGGACAGTCACTCTAAAGATAACATGATAATGTACACTCACTGTAAGGACAGTCACAAATGAGGACATCTCACAGTGACTGTCCCTTGTGTGATTGCCACTTGAATGTATTTCTATTCAGCCACATTAATGCTTTTCTTCTTCAACAAATGAGGATAGTCACTCTAAAGACAACATGATAATGTACACGGGCTGTAAGTGTACATTATCATGTTGTCTTTACAGTGACTGTCCTCCTTCAAGTGGCAATTACACAAGGTACAGTCACTGTAAAGGCAACATCATAATGTAGAGAAACGTTGTCATTTGTATTTTCAACAGTGCCGAGAGAGATTCCCTCCGTGAAATCACAGCTACAATTTTTGAGTACGTTGGGTTTATTTTTCTTTTGTCATTATTATGTAATCTGGTATTCAGCTATTACAGAGCTAAAATACCCAGAAATGAGGACATATCTGTGTTGAATTTATTGTTAGCGGCTCTGGTTATTTAGAAGTTTAATTTTATTTGTTCATCTTTCAAGCACAAATGTTTTGTGGACCGTAACATCTTCATTGTTTCGGGTATGCAATGAAACAGCCATAACTTGCAACTACCTTCACGGTACTTGTGTACATTATCATGTTGTCTTTACAGTGACTATCCTCATTCAAGTGGCAATTACACAAGGGACAGTCACTGTGAGATGTCCTCATTTGTGACAAGGACAGTCACACATGAGGACATCTCACAGTGACTGTCCCTTGTGTAATTGCCACTTGAATGTATTGCTATTCAACCACATTTATGGGCCCGTTTGGACCCCAGCACACAGTAGCATCTACAGAGAAGAATATCCTAGGTGTAACAAGTTGTAAGAATATACCAACAGTTCTAAGAAGTTCCCTAGCACATAGTAGCATCTACAGAGAAGAATATACAACATGAGGGCAGCCACTGTAAAGACAACATGATAATGTACACTCATTGTATGTGTACATTATCATGTTGTCTTTACAGTGACTGTCCTCATTCAAGTGGCAATTACAGAAGGGACAGTCATTGTGAGATGTCCTCATTTGTGACAAGGATAGTCACACATGAGGACATCTGATAGTGATCGATTGTCCCTTGTGTAATTGCCACTTGAATGTATTGCTATTGAACCACATTAATGCCTTTCTTCTTCAACAAATGAGGACAGTCACTCTAAAGACAACATGATAATGTACACTCACTGTAAGGACAGTCACAAATGAGGACATCTCACAGTGACTGTCCCTTGTGTAATTGCCACTTGAATTACACAAGGGACAGTCATTGTGAGATGTCCTCATTTGTGACAAGGACAGTCACACATGAGGACATCTCACAGTGATTGTCCCTTGTGTAATTTCCACTTGAATGTATTGCTATTCAACCACATTAATGTTTTTCTTCTTCAACAAATGAGGACAGTCACTCTAAAGACACCATGATAATGTACACTCACTGTAAGGACAGTCACAAATGAGGACATCTCATAGTGACTGTCCCTTGTGTAATTGCCACTTGAATGTATTGCTATTCAGCCACATTAATGCTTTTCTTCTTCAACAAATGAGGATAGTCACTCTAAGGACAACATGATAATGTACACTCACTGTAAGTGTACATTATCATGTTGTATTACAAATGGACCTTATGTTGGTCGGGATATAAGTGCAAAAAAAAAAAGGAACGTTGTCATTTGTGTTTTCAATAGCGCCGAGAGAGATTCCCTCCGCGAAATCAAGCGGGTTATCATTTGTGTTTTGAACAAAGCGGGTTGTCATTTGTGTTTTGAACAGCACCGAGAGAGATTCCCTCCGCGAAATCAAGCGGGTTGTCATTTGTGTTTTCAACAGCGTCGAGAGAGATTCCCTCTGCAAAATCACAACTACAATTTCTGAGTACGTTGGGTTTATTTTTCTTTTGTCATTATTATTTAATCTGGTATTCAGCTGTTAGAGAGCTAAAATACCCAAAAATGAGGACATATCTGTGTTGAATTTATTGTTAGCGGCTTTGGTTATTTAGAATGCTTCCCCACAATACTTAATTACACAAGGGATAGTCACTGTGAGATGTCCTCATTTGTGACAAGGACAGTCACACATGAGGACATCTCACAGTGACTGTCCCTTGTGTAATTGCCACTTGAATGTATTGCTATTCAACCACATTTATGGGCCCGTTTGGACCCCAGCACACAGTAGCATCTACAGAGAAGAATATCCCAGGTGTAACAAGTTGTAAGAATATACCAACAGTTCTAAGAAGTTCCCTAGCACATAGTAGCATCTACAAAGAAGAATATACAACATGAGGGAAGCCACTGTAAAGACAACATGATAATGTACACTCATTGTATGTGTACATTATCATGTTGTCTTTACAGTGACTGTCCTCATTCAAGTGGCAATTACAGAAGGGACAGTCATTGTGAGATGTCCTCATTTGTGACAAGGATAGTCACACATGAGGACATCTCACAGTGATCGATTGTCCCTTGTGTAACTGCCACTTGAATGTATTGCTATTGAACCACATTAATGCTTTTCTTCTTCAACAAATGAGGACAGTCACTCTAAAGACAACATGATAATGTACACTCATTGTAAGGACAGTCACAAATGAGGACATCTCACAGTGACTGTCCCTTGTGTAATTGCCACTTGAATTACACAAGGGACAGTCATTGTGAGATGTCCTCATTTGTGACAAGGATAGTCACACATGAGGACATCTCACAGTGATCGATTGTCCCTTGTGTAATTGCCACTTGAATGTATTGCTATTGAACCACATTAATGCTTTTCTTCTTCAACAAATGAGGACAGTCACTCTAAAGACAACATGATAATGTACACTCACTGTAAGGACAGTCACAAATGAGGACATCTCACAGTGACTGTCCCTTGTGTGATTGCCACTTGAATGTATTGCTATTCAGCCACATTAATGCTTTTCTTCTTCAACAAATGAGGATAGTCACTCTAAAGACAACATGATAATGTACACGGGCTGTAAGTGTACATTATCATGTTGTCTTTACAGTGACTGTCCTCCTTCAAGTGGCAATTACACAAGGGACAGTCACTGTAAAGGCAACATGATAATGTAGAGAAATGTTGTCATTTGTATTTTCAACAGTGCCGAGAGAGATTCCCTCCGCGAAATCACAGCTACAATTTCTGAGTACGTTGGGTTTATTTTTCTTTTGTCATTATTATGTAATCTGGTATTCAGCTGTTACAGAGCTAAAATACCCAGAAATGAGGACATATCTGTGTTGAATTTATTGTTAGTGGCTCTGGTTATTTAGAAGTTTAATTTTATTTGTTCATCTTTCAAGCACAAACATTTTGTGGACCGTAACATCTTCATTGTTTCGGGTATGCAATGAAACAGCCGTAACTTGCAACTACCTTCACGGTACTTGTGTACATTATCATGTTGTCTTTACAGTGACTGTCCTCATTCAAGTGGCAATTACACAAGGGACAGTCACTGTGAGATGTCCTCATTTGTGACAAGGACAGTCACACATGAGGACATCTCACAGTGACTGTCCCTTGTGTAATTGCCACTTGAATGTATTGCTATTCAACCACATTTATGGGCCCGTTTGGACCCCAGCACACATTAGCATCTACAGAGAAGAATATCCCAGGTGTAACAAGTTGTAAGAATATACCAACAGTTCTAAGAAGTTCCCTAGCACATAGTAGCATCTACAGAGAAGAATATACAACATGAGGGCAGCCACTGTAAAGACAACATGATAATGTACACTCATTGTATGTGTACATTATCATGTTGTCTTTACAGTGACTGTCCTCATTCAAGTGGCAATTACAGAAGGGACAGTCATTGTGAGATGTCCTCATTTGTGACAAGGATAGTCACACATGAGGACATCTCACAGTGATCGATTGTCCCTTGTGTAATTGCCACTTGAATGTATTGCTATTGAACCACATTAATGCTTTTATTCTTCAACAAATGAGGACAGTCACTCTAAAGACAACATGATAATGTACACTCACTGTAAGGACAGTCACAAATGAGGACATCTCACAGTGACTGTCCCTTGTGTAATTGCCACTTGAATTACACAAGGGACAGTCATTGTGAGATGTCCTCATTTGTGACAAGGACAGTCACACATGAGGACATCTCACAGTGATTGTCCCTTGTGTAATTGCCACTTGAATGTATTGCTATTCAACCACATTAATGCTTTTCTTCTTCAACAAATGAGGACAGTCACTCTAAAGACACCATGATAATGTACACTCACTGTAAGGACAGTCACAAATGAGGACATCTCATAGTGACTGTCCCTTGTGTAATTGCCACTTGAATGTATTGCTATTCAGCCACATTAATGCTTTTCTTCTTCAAAAAATGAGGATAGTCACTCTAAGGACAACATGATAATGTACACTCACTATAAGTGTACATTATCATGTTGTATTACAAATGGACCTTATGTTGGTCGGGATATAAGTGCAAAAAAAAAAAGGAACGTTGTCATTTGTGTTTTCAACAGCGCCGAGAGAGATTCCCTCTGCGAAATCAAGCGGGTTATCATTTGTGTTTTGAACAAAGCGGGTTGTCATTTGTGTTTTGAACAGCACCGAGAGAGATTCCCTCCACGAAATCAAGCGGGTTGTCATTTGTGTTTTCAACAGCGCCGAGAGAGATTCCCTCCACAAAATCACAGCTACAATTTCTGAGTATGTTGGGTTTATTTTTCTTTTGTCATTATTATTTAATCTGGTATTCAGCTGTTAGAGAGCTAAAATACCTAGAAATGAGGACATATCTGTGTTGAATTTATTGTTAGCGGCTTTGGTTATTTAGAATGCTTCCCCACAATACTTAATTACACAAGGGACAGTCACTGTGAGATGTCCTAATTTGTGACAAGGACAGTCACACATGAGGACATCTCATAGTGACTGTCCCTTGTGTAATTTCCACTTGAATGTATTGCTATTCAACCACATTTATGGGCCCGTTTGGACCACGACACACAGTAGCATCTACAGAGAAGAATATCCCAGGTGTAACAAGTTGTAAGAATATACCAACAGTTCTAAGAAGTTCCCTAGCACATAGTAGCATCTACAGAGAAGAATATACAACATGAGGGCAGCCACTGTAAAGACAACATGATAATGTACACTCATTGTATGTGTACATTATCATGTTGTCTTTACAGTGACTGTCCTCATTCAAGTGGCAATTACAGAAGGGACAGTCATTGTGAGATGTCCTCATTTGTGACAAGGATAGTCACACATGAGGACATCTCACAGTGATCGATTGTCCCTTGTGTAATTGCCACTTGAATGTATTGCTATTGAACCACATTAATGCTTTTCTTCTTCAACAAATGAGGACAGTCACTCTAAAGACAACATGATAATGTACACTCATTGTAAGGACAGTCACAAATGAGGACATCTCACAGTGACTGTCCCTTGTGTAATTGCCACTTGAATTACACAAGGGACAGTCATTGTGAGATGTCCTCATTTGTGACAAGGATAGTCACACATGAGGACATCTCACAGTGATCGATTGTCCCTTGTGTAATTGCCACTTGAATGTATTGCTATTGAACCACATTAATGCTTTTCTTCTTCAACAAATGAGGATAGTCACTCTAAAGACAACATGATAATGTACACTCACTATAAGGACAATCACAAATGAGGACATCTCACAGTGACTGTCCCTTGTGTGATTTCCACTTGAATGTATTGCTATTCAGCCACATTAATGCTTTTCTTCTTCAACAAATGAGGATAGTCACTCTAAAGACAACATGATAATGTACACGGGCTGTAAGTGTACATTATCATGTTGTCTTTACAGTGACTGTCCTCATTCAAGTGGAAATTACACAAGGGACAGTCACTGTGAGATGTCCTCATTTGTGACAAGGACAGTCACACATGAGGACATCTCACAGTGACTTTCCCTTATGTAATTGCCACTTGAATGTATTGCTATTCAACCACATTTATGGGCCCGTTTGGACCGCGGCACATAGTAGCATCTACAGAGAAGAATATCCCAGGTGTAACAAGTTGTAAGAATATACCAACAGTTCTAAGAAGTTCCCTAGCACATAGTAGCATCTACAGAGAAGAATATGGGTCAACGAGGTTGACTTCAAAGCCATGCAATCTAATGGTAATAGTAATATCATAATTTGACATACTATCAGAAATACTTCCTAAATAGACTATTCAATCTTATAAGAGATGGATTCATGAGAACTATTATTTATGAAATATGAGTCAATGACTTTAATTAAAAAAATTACACAATCTAATTCTTGTAAAAATGTCAAAATTTGACACATTGAAAATACCTTCCAAAAGTATCGTTAATTGATTAATATGAATCACTACTCATGAAATATAATTTTATAAACCTAATCTAAAAACTACACAATAAAAATCTTAATAGCAATATTGTAAGAAACTATTCCCAAAAGCAAGCCTAATAAAATTTGATGAAAATAATTTTTGTTTCACTCAACTTTGACATTCACAACTTCCTCTTTTATTATAATAAGAAAAAAATGTCTTTTTAGATATACCTCATGAACCATACTCGAATAATCTATCATTTTTCTTCTCAAAAACATATTTGCAGAGCCTGCTTCTTTTACTTGTTTGTACTTTTATCTCTCTGATGGAAAGGGTTCCTTCAGGACACATTTTTCCAAGTTCACTGCTTGAGATATTTGAGGAGGGTTCCCCTGCTTGAGTATCCATCCAACCCATATTCGAGTAGTTCTACAATTGCACAGTCTAAATTAATAATACTGACAATTGAATGACGAATGATGATACATAGAATTGATATAAACTAATCCTAAAAACACTAAAACATTATTAATATATTTATATTTCATAAATAAAATTGATATAAAAGATTTGGAAAGATACATTAAAAAATAGAAAAAGAGTAATTTATAATAGAAGGAAACTTAAATTGCTATTTAAAGAAAAAACAAGAGTCTTAAATCTTATCATTTTGTTTCATTATCATCCATAAGTACACACCTCTAGCATAATAATTATATTTTACCACCCATAAAATGAAAAAAAGATTTTCACAAGAGAAATTGAAGCTAGATTATAAAAATGAACCATCTTATTGGAAACTGGAACTGTTATCATACCCAAAAGGACTACAAAATTTCACCTTATCATACCCAGATTGTTGCTTTTCCTGGCGGAGGGAAATTTGATCAGTAAAATTGACACAGAGTATGTTGTCTCCATTGTCATGCTGGATAACAAAACACCAACTTTAATGGGCATGTACTGTCCCTTGTGTAATTGCCACTTGAATGCATTGCTATTTGATGCAGGGGCATCCCTAATGCAAGCCAAAGACACCATGATTGAAGGAAGTTTCCATGAAGCCAAGGAGTCAAATCCTATCAATTGGAACATAAGATTTTCACCTTGGAGCTTTGAAGGATTGACTGGTGAAAGGTCCTTTTGATTGACAAATCAGAGTCTTTTTGAATGACAAATCAGAGTTTTTTTGAATGACAATAAATTAGAATAGGAGTTTTAGATGTTTTCTTGGTTTGTAATAAATATTAAGGATTGATTTTATCTCCTTATAAACATCCACTTGTTGGACACAAGACCCCTTGGTGACTTATAAACCTTGGGCATCTTTTGAGTCCTTGGATGAAATGAGCATATTAAGTGTTTATTAGTTGTCTTTTAGATGTTGTTAAGAAGTTTGAAGGTCCAAAATAACTTTAATAAGGTTCCTAAAGTTTCACAACACATTTTTAACCTTCTCGGCAAATTTGTTTGCAAAGTTGTAATGCAACTTTAAAAGTTGCTTAGCAAAGTTGAAATTTGTTGGATAAACTATTCTAACCACCTAGATGGTTGAACCAATGTTTGGAGAGCCTATTTTAGGCTTCAAATGGTCGAAGACAGACAGAGAACCAGTATTGTAATCATTTTGCTTTCATAAAAAATAAAAATAACCCTATTTTAGTGCATTTCTGGTGAAAAACAAACTCTGTACGGCTGTACGGATGGTGGTTGGATGATAAAATTTGCCTGGAAGTTGTAATAGTGACATCTGATGCTTTGGAAGTTGGTTTGATTGATTCTCTTTGTTTTATATCTAAGTTATTTCAAATTTTCTGTGCATTGTTTACAAACCCTCATTTTCAGGGTTTGACTGATGTAAAGACCTTAACTCACGTTTCAACCATTGGAATTCCTTCTTCCTTGGTGGAATGAGAGTTAAGAATGTATATTTGTATATTCTAAAAGCCCTGACTACTCTGCATCACTATTGAACCACATTAATGCTTTTTTCCTTCAACAAATGAGGACAGTCACTGTAAAGACAACATGATAATGTACACTCACTGTAAGGATAGTCACAAATGAGGAAATCTCAGAGTGATTATCCCTTGTGTAATTGCCACTTGAATACATTGCTATTGACCCACATTAATGCTTTTTTCCTTCAAGTGGCAATTACACAAGGGACAGTCACTGTGAGATGTCCTCATTTGTGACAAGGACAGTCACACATGAGGACATCTCACAGTGACTGTCCCTTGTGTAATTGCCACTTGAATGTATTGCTATTCAACCACATTTATGGGCCTGTTTGGACCACGGCACACAATAGCATCTACAGAGAAGAATATCCCAGGTGTAACAAGTTGTAAGAATATACCAACAGTTCTAAGAAGTTCCCTAGCACATAGTAGCATCTACAGAGAAGAATATACAACATGAGGGCAGCCACTGTAAAGACAACATGATAATGTACACTCATTGTATGTGTACATTATCATGTTGTCTTTACAAGGATAGTCATTTGTGACAAGGATAGTCACACATGAGGACATCTCACAGTGATCGATTGTCCCTTGTGTAATTGCCACTTGAATGTATTGCTATTGAACCACATTAATGCTTTTCTTCTTCAACAAATGAGGACAGTCACTCTAAAGACAACATGATAATGTACACTCACTGTAAGGACAGTCACAAATGAGGACATCTCACAGTGACTGTCCCTTGTGTGATTGCCACTTGAATGTATTGCTATTCAGCCACATTAATGCTTTTCTTCTTCAACAAATGAGGATAGTCACTCTAAAGACACAATGATAATGTACACGGGCTGTAAGTGTACATTATCATGTTGTCTTTATAGTGATTGTCCTCCTTCAAGTGGAAATTACACAAGGGATTTGTGTTTTCATTTGTGTTTTCAACAGCGCCGTAACCCTCCGCAAAATCACATCGGGATATAAGGGCAAAACAAACAAGAACCTATTCTCCAAAACCTGTTTTGCAGCAATAACTCTTCAATTTGACAAAGGACCTTATGAACTTATATGTTTTTTGAGTACCCTTTTTGATGTTCTAACAATCCTCCAACTCCCAGACCTTGACTCCACTCCAGCATATCAATGTCCTTATTGAGTCCGCAGACCTAATGCATGCCTTTGGGTGTGGGTTCCAAAACAAGGCATTGAAAATGGGTGCATGAAACCAAGATTAGAGTTTGAAGATGTCCACCATGCTCTAAAGATCTAGATTCAACAAGGTTTGAGGTCCTTTACTTGCCGCTACCCTCTGATCTTGCATAATCCATCAACTCCTAGTCAAGAACATTGAGATTCTTGACCTAGGGCTTGCTCTTGAAATTCTCTGGCTTAGTATCCTATTCCAAAGCTTTTAAAATATGAAAATAAACCCCCTTAACTTGCATTTTACAAAGAAAAGAGGATATCCTATGGTTTATTTGCAAGTTAAGGCCATTTGAATGCAATAACCCAAAAAATGAGGGTTTGACAGAACAACAGATAAGAAAAAGGAATAACTTTGATATAAGGTGTCTTGAATCTACCAAATAAACTCTCAAAGCATAAGATATAAATACTCTAACTTCCACACTGGTCTGCCCTCCCTTTCACATCCGTACACTGTACAGTGCTTGAAGGAAATGCACAAAAAAGGCTCTGAAATAGTGGCTCTATCTGACAGAGAGTCCATGCTAGGCTTCATGACTAACCTAGAGCACATTCCTTGTTATGGAGGAAGTTTGAATGGTGAAGAACTTATGGAATGGATAGAGGACCTAGATAACCATTTTGACTACAAGTATCTTATTAATAACCATTTTGACTACAAGTATCTTATGGATAGAGGACCTTGATAACCATTTTGACTCATTTAGTATCTTATTGAGCTTCACTTTGTTTCGAGAATATAGTTTAATATTCTCTACTAAACAGGGCCAACCACGTGAAGGTGGAAGCTCATTTGGCCCCACCCCCCTCCCCCTAACATCACTCTACATTCCCCGTTAACATCTAACATTCATTCATTCTTTCAATTATTAATAAAATGTAACATTCAATCAATATCACATGATAACATTCATTAACACATTAGATTCGTTAACATACAACATTCATCAATATGAAAATAAACACATAATTCATGAACATTCATTAGCACATAATTAAATTCATTGAGACATAAAATTCAGTCATTATCAATTAAGGTATTTAGATGACAATCATTTCTTTTTTCTCTTTCTAATTTTTTTTTCTATGTAAGCTCTAAGAGGAGCATCAGTGTTATCATCAATACCCCCCTCATCAGTTGTTTTGTTCTTTGTTCTTGATGATCTCAAATTCCTATGCTGCTGCAAAGGGGGGTCCTCTACAATAACAAATAAAAGAGTTAAATTTAAAATATTTAATTATAATTGTTACAAGTATTTAATTATTTTAAAGAACATAACTGTGGTGCTCTTTAATTACCTGATCTGGCCACATCATTTTGTCTAGACTCAACCTCAACATGCTCATGAGCACCGACCCCTCGATCCTCTACAGTTGCTATACAAAATGTTACATTAATCCAAACACCAATTGTAATTACATATAAAAATTTTAATAGCAAATGTATACCTCCACCACTAGGATGCACATCATGCGAACCTTCATTATGCATAGATTGTGTAGAAGGATTGTCAGGGTGCATTCCAATATCCTACACATTGTTATCATTGCTTTCTTAAAATAGATATACTCACTTTATATTAGAACTTAACATCAAATAGACTAATTGGTAAAGTATTCAATTTGAAATAAATTTCATTTAGCTTATTTACCTGTGGCTCAGATGCATCATTATTTGAACCTTGCACACTGATTTCAGCTCATAGCCGTTCAGCCACGGCTCTATAGCCTTGTTGGAAGCCAATTCTCTTGTCCTCTTCTGTGAGGCATCTATTGAACTCTGACCCCTACATTTTTTTTTGGTATGGTGAATTTTACTTGCATTGTTTGATCAAAAAAAATTTCCTTGCAATATATAAAAAAATTGATACAAGTTTTCATTTACTAATGCTTACAACTCGTGCTTGAAGTTTGGAAAAACCACCAGAGCCGAGCTTGTGTGTCCCGTGCTTTTCTAATCTTGCCTTTGTTGCCTTTGATGTGTCAGGCAATCTATGAAAAGTTTGAAATATGTTAGAGACCAGTATAGGAAAAATTTAGAGGTTAATTAGTACATAATTACATTCTCAAAAGTATCACATACCTTGCTCTACTCTCTACTGGCATAATTCCTTTTTTCATGTCGGCTTTATACTTTCCATCCAAAATCAAACCCTGCCACTCAGCCTCAAGAACACAGGGCGGACGCTCGTGCCTTGGGTTAACCTCTAAATATTTCCTGTACTGGTCCCTAATATACTTCAAACATAAACCAGCTCTTTCAAGGAGCTTGTTTCTCTCGAATGCACGAGGTCCAAAAAGCTAGGTCATATTATGTACAAGATCATCCTTCAACTTTTTATCTTGGTTATTCCACCTTTTAAGTAAAAAAAAACATGTTAGACTCATAAATGAAGAGAAGCTACCTTTAATATAGTTCAAGAAATTGATGAAAAGGAAAACTATTCTAGCAATGATATGAAATCAAAATAGTGGTTTGGGGTTTTAGTTAGGATATGATGTTCCACCATGTACCTATGGTGGGCCCGAATATCCGCAAACACTCGTCACCAAGTTTTCGCCAAAAAATATCATTCCCTACAAAATAATCATGGGATCATTAGTCGATGAAGAGTGATCAAAAACTAAATTACTATTATATCACTATAGAATAATAATAACTTTAAAGTACCTGGAAGTTTGGATACTTTTAAGGGAACGCCTTCATCGTCGCTGATGATCAATACGCAATCCTTCACCGTTCCCATACTAGGAACACGGGAACATCCAGGAAATGATGTTGCATCGGGACTTGTTGCATCTCCTATTGCAAAAAATGAAAACCATTATCAAATGCCTCCAAGAAATAATACTTCAAGGGAAATAAATTGGTGCAGAGCACCCATGGCACAAACACAATCAAGGGATCTACATCGTAAACACATAACACTTAAACACATAACAAAAGAGAGAAAAAGAGGGATTTGTGTACCAGTAGATGGTGCAACAGTTGGTGCATTTAGGCTGTGTGTTGTTGACATGGCAGTCGGCAAGACATTTGTGGCTGTCCTGGATGGAGGCGGCGTTGTCATATCATCATGGAAAGGAGCTAAAGAATAAAATTTTTAGAGCATGCATAAATATAGAACGCGTGGACTAGCATGGACAAGATTGTTAGAGCATTAAAAAAAAAGATTGTTCGAGCATGTATTGTCAATGATTATGATCATTCCTATATATATTCAGTGGAAAACACAAGTGGGGAATGGAACATGTGATCTACCTGAACCACTTGCAATACCGGCCTCATCATGGGAATAGGGTTCAAAATTACGCAAATAACTCTGTAAAGACAATGCATCCATATTTTAATTAATGTCATAAAAGAGCATAACATAAAAACCATTATTGAACTCTTGTAATAATTAAAAATTTCATTAATACTTACTTTAAAGTTTTCAGAAGTGCGCAACAACTCAGCTGCCCTGTCTTTTATTTCCTGAGTCTGAGGATGTATGGATACCAAACGTAGAAGTTCTTTCCCAATTTTCTTTAGCAGCTTTTTAATGGAACCGATCGGGTCATCGGTCTCTGCTAAATCAATAAAAAAAGGGTCCACAAGGGGGGACTCCTGAGGGACTGCAGGTTGCTTTCCCTCTCTCCGACCACCGGCCCTCTATGACAACAATAGTATTAGTATTATCAAAATTACTCCAAAACAATGAAGAAAATAACATTAAAAAAAATAACATTTTGCTTCTATCTAGTTTGCACAATTACAATGAATTTTACCTGCTCATGTGTAGATGAGCTAGGAATATTATCACCATCACCTTCGGGCGGTTGCTCCATATTGTGCCCCTGTGTCAAAGATCAAGTATAAAAATGTTAGCCAAAAATTTAATAACTAAATGGTATGTTGGAGTCATTGATTAGAAGTTGGTTTAATAGTATGTACCACCCCCATGATAGTAGCCTCGTTTGTATCTATGCGGTTCAAATTGTAATCAATAAGCAGCTCTTCCCCTGCACGTATTGATTTTATCACACAGATGAATACACGATTTCCCTCGCGCGCCTCAAATATGCAATTGGGTTGCTTTATAGTTGACCCAGGTCGTGTACTATTTATAAAACCCACAATATTCCCTGTTGCTTTTGGCCTTCCATCAATGTATATAGCCACACTTTTACTTTGATTATTGTCTTGCTGTTGTATATAATTTGCCGAGAGTGCATACCTACGCATACTTTTTTTATATTGAACAATATGCATCCAACTTTTGTAATCGTAACATGGTCCAACATACTCCATCAATTCAGAAACTTTGTTGTAAGACACCTTTATGCCATCCATAGAAAATAGGCCCAAACCATGTAATGATGATGGTGCTATGCGATATATCCTCTCATTAACACAAAAATCAATGTTTATTGGAGGAAGTTCCTTGGGTACCCAATGTTTCTGTAGATGTTGGTACCTCAAGGGCACCTCGATGTCACCTTTCATCTCATCATCATAAGAACATGACCCCCCTTGAGCAAGAAAAAATTTCATGTGTTTATTGAATTTCCTTCTAGTCCTTTGACCTCTAGTTAATCTCCCTATTCTAGATAAACTGCATGTCTCACTTTCCTCTTCTATTCTTATATTTCCCTCACTCGAGGAAGACACTTCTGACAAATACCTATTTGCTGGTACCTATTTGCTGGTACCTGCAAATGGGAGAGATCTTAGAAGACATCAATCTTACTATTGATAAGTGTATTAAATAGACTTTCTATAAGGTGTATTGACTTATACCTGTCGATCCATGAGACTATGCGGGATGCTCTTGAAAGGGGTTCAATTTCCTGCAAATGTAATTCAATTATCGTGAGCATAATCACATCATAATCATAATCACATCCATCATAAGCATCACATAAAAATTAAAAATATTAAAACGTACACATTATAACACTTATAGCTTTTAAATAGATAATGAATAAACTATGTAACCATTTAAGACAAATATATTTCTATCAAGAAATGAATATTAAATACATTAAGGATTGATGGCATACCTTTAAATTTCATCATCATCATCCTCATCATCATCATCATCATCATCATCATCATCCTCATCATCATCGTCATCATCATCGTCCTCGTCATCGTCGTCGTTGTCGTCATCATCAACATCATCATCATCAACATCAACATCATCTTCATCATCATCATCAGTAGCAGCATCATCTTCTTCTTCTTCTTCATGAAAATTTGTCTCAGGAACATCATCCAATAATTGTCGATCGTGATCATCATCTACATCATCTTCTACTTCTTCGGTATCTTCTTCTTCCATCGCATTATACTTTATCGGCCTTCCTCTCGGTTCATGTCTAACAACAAATGACCAACCCGGTTTATGTGAAACCTCTGAGTAAAATACCTGTTCACATTGGCTTGGAAGAACATAGGGCTCATCCCCAACTGGCTCAAACGACCTTGTATTAACCATTGTAAATCCATTATCATGTTCAATAACAGTTCTATTAGGATCATTTGGATTAAGTCGTAGCCTGTACCATTTGACAACGAAGAGTACTAATTTGAAGGAACTAAAGTCGCACTCAAATATATCATCCAAAATGCCATAGTATTGATTTTTAGACTCTTGAGGATCTAAGTCATTTCTAGATGAAATATTAGTCACTTGAAAGACTGCAGTTATTCCAGAATCACAAGTTTTCTTCGTGTCATCCAACACTTTGACGCGAAATTTTTGACCATTACAGAACATACCCTTGTGGTGTTTAACCTGCAATAATATGTGAAACATGTCAAAATTATTATATCGTGAGTTGATAAACATACGGGTGATTAATAATTTTGTACGTACCTGGAAATCTCTTAAACCATATGCTAAATCTATTTCCCTTTGCGTAACATTAGAATCTCCATTACGATGAGCTTCTTTAACCAATGAAGATACACCTTCCCATGTTAATGTGTGACCAGAATGTTGACATCGTTCAATCCATACCGTCATCCAATCAAGATTGTTTGCAATATACAAATGTAGTGCATCCCACTCTCGAGCAACTGTACAAAAAAAAAATAGACGACTTACAACCGATTTATTTTGAAGATTAAGAAATAATTTATTACAATAACATCTTATAAATTATTACCTGTCACTTTCCTCAATCTACCTTTCCCCATCAAGTACTCCCCTTTGAATTTTTTAAAAGGGTCGAGATCCCAAATGTGATCTACATGGATATTTGAAGCAAACTTAGGAAGATATTTAGTAATGTACACCATAGTCTGGTATACCATGTATCCCTCTACCATAGAACCCTCAGGATGTGCTCTTTGTCAAACCAAAGCCTTCAAAGATTTCAAGTGCCTCTCAACCATCCACATTGACCTAGTGTGTGCAGGTCCACACAATTCAATCTCCTCAACTTGGTGTATGAGGTAGTGTTCTTGTGCATTGAAAAAAGTTGGAGGTAGACACTTTTGCATTTCACACAATAAATGAGGAATTCTTCTCTTCCAATAGTTTATATCTTCTTTATGGATTTCTTTAGATGACAACCACCTACATTAAGAGATTCAAGTCACAAAAAATATATAAATACGAGACTTTACAAAATAATATACAATAGATTACATAGCAAGAAAAACAAATCACACTAATAATAAATATATACAACAAATTGAACAGATATTACTGCTTACCTCATGTATTTTCCAAGATCATATATCACTTGTTTGATGTTATTGTTGAAGTGCTCTGGGAGAGATAGAGGTAGCACGTACTGCAGTAATTATAAACCAATCATTTCATTATTTTCTAACATAACATAATGAATAGTACACGTAGTTTATGAATATATTGTAAATACAGAAGAACATAACTTACCTTGATGAAAGTATGCCAATCATGCATTTTGAGCCCTGGCCCAAATTCACTTTTCTTTGATATGAGATTGCTTATGTTCCCAGCAAATCCTGTGGGAAATCGAATTTTTCGTATGACTTCTTTTATGGCATCACTTTGCTGCTCCGTTAATAACCAAGGAAGGGCACTTATATTAATCTGATCTCTATTGCTATTTGAGTGAATGAAATTCTTCAGTGCATGATTGGATTCATGAATGTCATTACAAATTTTGACAATTTTTTCTTTGTCACGCCTTCCATCCAGTATTTTCCACAATGTCTCTGTTATATTCTTTCCAACATGCATAAGATCAAACAAATGCACAATTTGTAGGTCCTCGTAGTAGGGCAACCTACTAAATTGTCTGGGATAGCTTTTTAGTCCCTTTGGAAGGTTGTCAGTAGTGCCTTGACGACCTTCACGATCATCAATTACATAATTAGTAAACAAAAATCATAATAGAAATATATAAATTACAAACATAAATCATTAAGTGGAACGACATTACCTCGATGATTAATTCTATTATATTCCAACTTCCATAGGCGAGGTGTCATTCTTTGTGGCTTTGATGTAGTCTCTTCTTTCCCATTGAAAAGATGTTTTTCCATACTTCGATACTTATGATTCCTGTGGAGGAAGTGTCTGTACTCATCAAACACATGCTTTCCTAAACTTTTTGAATGACGAGATTTCATCTTTGGACCACAAACTGGACATGCAAATTTTCCCTTTGTTTGAAGACCTACAAGATAATGATATAATTGGATTATTAAATATGTTGATTTTTATAATTAGAATTATCATGCGCAACTTGAATTCACTATAACATACCACAAAAATGTGTTAGCCCTGGGGCATCATGTATTGTCCATACAAGTATTGCATGGAATTGAAATTGTCTTTGTCCTATTGGTCTAGACACGTCATACATAGTGACACCGTTCCATAACTCCACCAACTCGTCAATAAAAGGCTCAATATATACATTCATATCTTTAACTTGATATTTACCTACTTGAATGAACAGTAACATTACATAATTATTGTGACCATTTTACTGTAAGATTTGTAAGTACATGTAAATTAATAACTATCAAATGATAAAATACCTGGAACAATCATTGCCAACATAATGTGCTCCCTCTTTATTGACATCCACGGAGGAATGTTATTGTTGATAACAAAAATAGGCCACACCGAGCAAACAGATCTCATCTCTCCAAATGGATTGACACCATCCGCTGCCAATGAAAGCCTGAGATTATGAGGTTCTTCTTTGAAGTGTTGCCACTTTTCCTCTATGTGCATAAATGCCGAACCATCCGCAGGGATTTGAATAATGTCATCTCGACTTCTATTGCGTGCATGGTAATCCATAAATTGTGCCAAGCTAGTACACCTGAATAATTGTCGCATCCGTGGAATAATGGGGATGTAATGAAGAACCTTGTGAGGCACCTTTTTTGTTATTCGATCTGTTCGATATCTACTTGTATGACATATAGGGCATTGTGTTGCAAATTCATGTTCTTTATAATATATAATATGATCATTGGGACAAGCATGTATTGCTTGATACTCCATTCCAATATCTTTCATAATAGCAGATAATTCTCGATATGAGCGAGGTAGAATATTTGATGGTGGTAACAAAAACTCGCCTATCAATCTACAACAAAAAATATAAGTTGTTAATATAAACAATATTAGTGGTACATTATTCACCCTTTGTTAACTATAAAGACATATATGACATACCTTAACATACGTGACATTGTTATGTTGGATAAACCATTCATAACCTTCAAGTTCAACAACAACAATATAGCAGAGAGAAGAGTTGTTTGGGAGTCTTTGTATAGGGGCTCGTATGCCTTCTCAAGTAGAGGTACATCAAGGCTATCATCATCATCATGATCAGATCCGCTTGGACTAAATGTGTCATGGATCAATGTATTTATACCATCATCTTCAATTGTGTTTTCTGGCGCATGATCGTCATCTTCCATGGGATCATTATCTTCACCTTGGATATTCGCACCCCCATGTTCCTCCATATCATGTACTTCCCTGGGGAGATCAACCTATATAAAATTGATTAACATAAATAAACCATGATCTTCAACTCATCATCAAGTGATTTCATATGTATATAAATTGTTAAAATGATATAATGAACAACTTACCAGTGGATGATAGTCATGCCCCCCTTCAATGTGACCATTCTCCCTACAATGTCTCTTAACTGTTTTGATTAGCAATCTTCTACGGTTTAAGCCCTTACAAATTTTGCAGGGACAATAACATTTTCCATCACCTTTTCTTTTCAAGTTAGACCACAATCTAGCGATTGTCTCCCTATTTTGTTCTTCACTTATATTATCTGACATGATCGTTCTTCGCAGGAAGCAAAAATTGGGCTATGAAAACTTCGGTCTACAACTTTCAGTGACTAAGCAAAATTGTCAAAAGTACACAAAACATATAAGCTACAAGGCCTTCTTGCTTAGCTCTAGAAGCTCTCTAGCAATCAAAACATATAAGCTACAAGGCCTAACAGCAATTTAAAAACATATAAGCTACAAGGCAAGACATATTACATGACATGGCAAAAGGATTAAAATATACATTAGATTAAAAAATATACAATTTTCAAACCTAAGCGCGCGGCTATAACTCGTGCAATGGTCTTCTTGCTTAGCTTTAGAAGCTCTCCAACAATCAAAACATATAAGCTACAAGGCCTAATAGCAATTTCAAAACAAGGGTCATCAAAAGAACCAAAAACAATGTGTGCAAACAATACCTTGTGAAGTGGTATAGACAATTAGAAGATGCTACTATGTGCTAGGGAACTTCTTAGAACTGTTGGTATATTCTTACAACTTGTTACACCTGGGATATTCTTCTCTGTAGATGCTATTGTGTGCCGTGGTCCAAACGGGCCCATAAATGTGGTTGAATAGCAATACATTCAAGTGGCTTACACAAGGGACAGTCACTGTGAGATATCCTCATGTGTGACTGTCCTTGTCACAAATGAGGACATCTCACAGTGACTGTCCCTTGTGTAATTGCCACTTGAATGAGGTCAGTCACTGTAAAGACAACATGATAATGTACACATACAATGAGTGTACATTATCATGTTGTCTTTACAGTGGCTGCCCTCATGTTGTATATTCTTCTCTGTAGATGCTACTATGTGCTAGGGAACTTCTTAGAACTGTTGGTATATTCTTACAACTTGTTACACCTGGGATATTCTTCTCTATAGATGCTACTGTGTGTCGTGGTCCAAACGGGCCCATAAATGTGGTTGAATAGCAATACATTCAAGTGGCAATTACACAAGGGACAGTCACTGTGAGATGTCCTCATGTGTGACTGTCCTTGTCACAAATGAGGACATCTCACAGTGACTGTCCCTTGTGTAATTAAGTATTGTGGGGAAGCATTCTAAATAACCAAAGCCGCTAACAATAAATTCAACACAGATATGTCCTCATTTCTGGGTATTTTAGCTCTTTAACAGCTGAATACCAGATTAAATAATAATGACAAAAGAAAAATAAACCCAACGTACTCAGAAATTGTAGCTGTGATTTTGCGGAGGGAATCTCTCTCGGCGCTGTTGAAAACACAAATGACAACCCGCTTGATTTCACGGAGGGAATCTCTCTCGGTGCTGTTCAAAACACAAATGACAACCCGCTTTGTTCAAAACACAAATGATAACCCGCTTGATTTCACGGAGGGAATCTCTCTCGGCGCTGTTGAAAACACAAATGACAACGTTCCTTTTTTTTTTTGCACTTATATCCCGACCAACATAAGGTCCATTTGTAATACAACATGATAATGTACACTTATAGTGAGTGTACATTATCATGTTGTCCTTAGAGTGACTATCCTCATTTTTTGAAGAAGAAAAGCATTAATGTGGCTGAATAGCAATACATTCAAGTGGCAATTACACAAGGGACAGTCACTATGAGATGTCCTCATTTGTGACTGTCCTTACAGTGAGTGTACATTATCATGGTGTCTTTAGAGTGACTTTCCTCATTTTTTGAAGAAGAAAAGCATTAATGTGGTTGAATAGCAATACATTCAAGTGGAAATTACACAAGGGACAATCACTGTGAGATGTCCTCATGTGTGACTGTCCTTGTCACAAATGAGGACATCTCACAATGACTGTCCCTTGTGTAATTCAAGTGGCAATTACACAAGGGACAGTCACTGTGAGATGTCCTCATTTGTGACTGTCCTTACAATGAGTGTACATTATCATGTTGTCTTTAGAGTGACTGTCCTCATTTGTTGAAGAAGAAAAGCATTAATGTGGTTCAATAGCAATACATTCAAGTGGCAATTACACAAGGGACAATGTCATGAGCCGTGACATATTGAACTTAGTATAATAATAAAATGATTAGATGATATATAATAATCTATTATTAACGGTATATAACAATAATATATAATTATTATCAAAAGATAATAATAATATATAGTTAGCATAATAAGTAATATGTTAATTAAATAATATTAAAATATTAATAAATAATATAATTATGATTATAATTATAATATAAATTAATAATAAATAATTATTAATAAATTATATATATTATATTATAATAATATATTAAGTAATAATATTAAATCAATTATTGATATAATAATTTTAATATATAAATAATATTAATAAACCTCTCAATATAAAACAATATGTTATCACTATAATAATATTTATTATAATATTATTAATATTACTAACATCATTAATTATAATATTTAATAATAACAATAACATTAATAATAATAATAATAATAATAACGTTTAAAGCAATATCGAATATCTGTAATCGATATACATCTACATTAAACATCTGCATTATCTATCACGATGAGGAACGAAGAAGTGATACAACAATCACTAGTCATTACACATCGATACCATGAGAGGATGATTAATGAACCAAATACTATGAAGTCAAGATCACCATGATATGAATAAGGGATAGGTCGCTATGTGTTTCAGAAGATGTATTGATAAGCAAGAAGGATAACCATTCATATATTATAAATAATCATTAATTGCACAAGTTTAGACAATGACATATCTGATAAAGCAATATCAAACATGAAGACCCGCTAGAAAATATGCACCATCACTTCCTATGTTATCATGACAATAACATAAACTAGATTGAATTCTACTATCTATATCAATAGACACCACATAGGAGGATATCGACTAAAGGATTGAAAGATTATCGATTGTCTGAGATAAACCACATCTTGTAGAAACACAAAAGCATCAGTGATTATATCACAAGCTATTGATGAATGAGGCATCAGTCATGGATAATAAGTACAATGTATCCTTAAGTATTAACAGGAATGGAAGTCAATTTGAAGATCAAACTCCATTACCAGCAATCAACCAATAAATGGACAATTATCAGAAAATGATATCGACTTATATCAGAGTACAAAGATTGGATATCATCATAACAATATGGGATAAGGAAAGAGTTAATATCGATTGACTAAATACTAATGATAGTTAGACCAAACTAATACAAACACAATGGATGTTAACTACTGGTTGCACTACCAATTAGGGAAGATTACCTTCATAAAAAGATTTGATATTGAGTCAATCTGGGAGTTATCTATGATCAGAAAATAATGAAATAATATTATGTGAACTGTCGGATTATGGAAAGGTGTGCTTAACAAAGGGACATGGAGGAAGAAACAAGACACGTCTCATTCATAGCATCTCTTCATTTGTTAAAGACAATATAAGAATGCATTCTCGTCAGTCACTCAAGGCATCATTAGAACTTTATTTACTTATCCATATTTGGATATACTCAATAGAGCATCTGCCTTTGGCAGTTTGGTTTCAAGTTTATCATTGCAGATCAGAGACAACACCATGATTGCACAGATAGAAAGGATAGTCAGAAACAGCATCAATATTTGAAGTTGCAAGCATATAATTCAGAATCTGAAATAGCAACATATCACTCATAGCGATATTACACATTTGCATAATTACATCATCATATCAGACACAGCAAATACATTGCTGTAAGCAATACTTATTGATTGTATATCGATATTGTTTATATCAGACATACCATCATTATACTATCACTATAAGTGATAGGAAACATCATATTCATAGCATATTTCATATCATTATATCCGACAGTGCTATTAAACATATTGGTATCAATATCATCTTGCACACATATTGTGATTGAATCTGAAATAGCGGTTGATATCTTAAGTAACCTCCATTACTTAGTTTAATTGTAAGTATCTGATAGAGTAAGTCTGAGAAGTGGAGTAATTGTTCCTGTTTTCCAAGTTAGCCAAAAAGGGGACATTACAGACAATCACTGTGAGATGTCCTCATGTGTGACTGTCCTTGTCACAAATGAAGACATCTCACAATGACTGTCCCTTGTGTAATTCAAGCGGCAATTACACAAGGGATAGTCACTGTGACATGTCCTCATTTGTGACTGTCCTTACAGTGAGTGTACATTATCATGTTGTCTTTAGAGTGACTGTCCTCATTTGTTGAAGAAGAAAAGCATTAATGTGGTTCAATAGCAATACATTCAAGTGACAATTACACAAGGGACAATCACTGTGAGATGTCCTCATGTGTGACTATCCTTGTCACAAATGAGGACATCTCACAATGACTGTCCCTTATGTAATTCAAGCGGAAATTACACAAGGGACAGTCACTGTGAGATGTCCTCATTTGTGACTGTCCTTACAGTGAGTGTACATTATCATGTTGTCTTTAGAGTGACTGTCCTCATTTGTTGAAGAAGAAAAGCATTAATGTGGTTCAATAGCAATACATTCAAGTGGCAATTACACAAGGGACAATCACTGTGAGATGTCCTCATGTGTGACTTTCCTTGTCACAAATGAGGACATCTCACAATGACTGTCCCTTGTGTAATTCAAGCAGCAATTACACAAGGGACAGTCACTGTGAGATGTCCTCATTTGTGACTATCCTTACAGTGATTGTACATTATCATGTTGTCTTTAGAGTGACTGTCCTCATTTGTTGAAGAAGAAAAGCATTAATGTGGTTCAATAGCAATACATTCAAGCGGCAATTACACAAGGGACAGTCACTGTGAGATGTCCTCATTTGTGACTGTCCTTACAGTGAGTGTACATTATCATGTTGTCTTTAGAGTGACTGTCCTCATTTGTTGAAGAAGAAAAGCATTAATGTGGTTCAATAGCAATACATTCAAGTGGCAATTACACAAGGGACAATCGATCACTATGAGATGTCCTCATGTGTGACCTTTGTGAAGGCAAGTGCCAATTTGTACCCAAGTTACCAATATTGTGGCAAAAGTGGGAATGAAGCATTTAGGGGTCAAATTGGGCAAAGAAGTGTAGAAGTGGCCTATGTGAGGTCTAAATAGCCTAACTAAGTCATGGTTAGGGTCTTATGGTGTTTGAACAATAAGTTTTGAACCAAAATCCCAAAGGTTGTAACAAGTTGTCAATGTTGTCATTCACAACATTGACAACATTTGTGCAAGGGAGCATTTTCGAGTAAGATGGTTATGTAACTATATGAAACCATTGAATTAGGCATCAGATCAACTATAAGAGGCCTCCATCGATCTGTGCAAAAGGTTGGGGGGAAAAACATTTGGAATTAAGAAGATTTGTAGAGTAACACGGTTTTAGTGAATTCTTGAGTTTTTTTGTTTCTTTGTTTTCAGTTGATTAATGGATTAGATAGCTCGCAATGTCTATTGGAAAAGTTAGTACAAGTTGTTTTTTTATTCTGTGTTGTGTTTTTTTTGAGTTTTGAAGCATTCCAACTAGTTTGTTAATTCTTTTGTTAAGTACCCTATCATTGGTTTGAACCAGACAGGTTGAACAAATGGAGTCTTAGCTCATCATTCCATTGTCAATTTTGTACGGGCTCTTGGAATGGGTGAGGAGACTCCATGTACTATATGTTTGGAAGGAGGGGCCCTGGGAAGCTCATTTTCTATGTTTGCAATGATGTCCTAGGTGAGTCAGTTGAGCACAGTTAGGGATGACAAATCATTACAAGAAGATTACAACAAGTTGAATGCATTGGTTGCTTCAACTAAAATATCATGGAGAGGTAGACACACATCTAAAGAAGCCCCAAGTCAAATTAGAAGATTGGGTGAGTTTCTTTGGCTGCTAAGAAAACAAACTCTTAGTCAGACTGTCCAAGTTGTGTCAAAATACTTGTTTTCAGGCATGGCTGTAGCAGTTGGTGTACAAAAAATCTAGGAGGAGAAGACCTTAGATATCTTGGAGTTCTCAATAAAGGGCATCTGAATCCTAAGCCCTTTAGGTGGCTTAATATAAACAAAAAGGCTTGACAAAGGCCTAATTGCTAGCAGCCTATTTTTGGGTGCAATTGGCATGCATGGTTTGATGAACCGGATTGAAGTACTGATGAAAAGTATAGGTGAAGGAGTAATATTGAAACCAATAGAGGTCCTAGTGGCCAGCCTCTCCATGGAGTAAAGTTCTAGTTGAATGTGTTTCAATTTGTGAAGACAAGACTAGGAGTGTCCTAGTAGCTAGATTGGTATTGAGCAGAGTTCGTTGTATTTCTTGTTGGTGTGCACTAGTTGAAGGAGTGGGATCTTGGGTAGAGATACCTAAAGAGTGTAGGGATAGTTAAGTACCCTATCAAGTCAAAACATTGGCCTAAAGAGACCCTAGTGAAGGATAGGGAGTGAGCAAGACAAAGTGTTACATCAATTAACAAGATCATTTTTTGGTAATTGTGTACATTATCATGTTGTCTTTACAGTGACTGTCCTCATTTGTTGAAGAAGAAAAGCATTAATGTGGTTCAATAGCAATACATTCAAGTGGAAATTACACAAGGGAATATCACTATGAGATGTCCTAAGTGTGACTGTCCTTGTCACAAATGAGGACATCTCACAGTGACTGTCCCTTGTGTAATTGCCACTTGAATGAGGACAGTCACTGTAAAGACAACATGATAATGTACACAAGTACCGTGAAGGTAGTCGCAAGTTAGGGCTATTTCATTGCATACCCGAAACAATGAAGCCATTACAGTCCACAAAACGTTTGTGCTTGAAAGATGAACAAATAAAATTAAACTTCTAAATAACCAAAGCCGCTAACAATAAATTCAACACAGATATGTCCTCATTTCTGGGTATTTTAGCTCTCTAACAGCTGAATACCAGATTACATAATAATGACAAAAGAAAAATAAACCCAACGTACTCAGAAATTGTAGCTGTGATTTCGCGGAGGGAATCTCTCTCGGCGCTGTTGAAAACACAAATGACAACGTTCTTGTTTTTTTTGCCCTTATATCCCGATGTGATTTCGCGGAGGGTTATGGTGCTGTTGAAAACACAAATGACAACGTTCCTTTTTTTTTTTGCCCTTATATCCCAACAACATCGCAATTGCAAGTTAGGGCTGTTTCACTGCATACCCAAAACAATGAAGACGTTACGGTCCACAAAATGTTTGTGCTTGAAAGATGAACAAATAAAATTAAACTTCTAAATAACCAAAGCCGCTAACAATAAATTCAACATAGATATGTCCTCATTTCTAGGTATTTTAGCTCTCTAACAGCTGAATACCAGATTACATAATAATGACAAAAGAAAAATAAACCCAACGTACTCAGAAATTGTAGCTGTGATTTCACAGAGGGTTACGGCACTGTTGAAAACACAAATGACAACGTTCTTGTTTTTTTTGCCCTTATATCCCGATGTGATTTCGCGGAGGGTTACGGCACTGTTGAAAACACAAATGACAACATTCTTATTTTGTTTGCCGTTATATCCTGATGTGATTTCGCGGAGGGTTACGGCGCTGTTCAAAACACACATGACAACGTTCCTTTTAAATTTTGCACTTATATCCCGACAACATCGCAATTGCGACAGTGACAAATGTATTGTCGTCGCAAATTGCGATGGTGTCGGGCTATATTTGAAAAAAAAAGAGCAAAACCACATGACATTTGCCTGCCGTCGCAAATGGCCATCGCAATTTCACCCCAAATGTATTAGTGAATATTATAATTTAGTGCAAGTAACAATTTTTGTTCATATTGTCTATAGGCATGCACCTGATAGTATAGAAGAAGATCGAAAAATATTGAGAGATTACCATTTATATATGAGTGATAATAAATTACACTCATCAGAGTTTGTCTAGTATTTCTTTAAGACCTTTTATGAAAATTTAAGGGATAGAGAAATTCATATAACACAACATCCAATATGGTCAGATAATTGCACAGGGAAATTCAAGAATGCTATAATATTTTATTGGTTGAGTAGGACACATAAGAAAATAAATATCCAACATATCTAGAGTTTTTTTGAGGCTGGACACGAGAAGAGAGAACATGATGGTGTTGGTTCATGTGTTAGGAGAGCCCTTTGTAGAGAGCAACTTAAGTTTGATGAAAAATCAAAATTTAAAGATGCACATGCAATTGTTGAATGGTGTAAAATAAGTTTGTCTATAGGATCAAGTCGGAACTCTATAATCAGACATTTTTTTTCTAGCTAGTTGAAGAGAAGAATATGCTTTCAAGATATGATTATGATACAATCAGTGGATCAGCTAAATGGCATTCATTTAGGAGTTCTAATTCTAATACTTGGACTATATGGACTAGGGAGCTTGCATGTTTTTGTCAATTTTTTGTTGCAAATGAATGGGAAGAATGCGAGAATACATAATGGGTTGAAGAATGGAAACAAAAATCCTTAACACCTAGTGAGACACAAGATCAAGATTATATAATAAATGAAGACCTGGATCATGCCTTTGCATCAGAAGATTATGATCATGTTTCAGACCTCATACAACCTGGTAATTTAATTAAATTTATTGTAAAACTTTAAATTATATTAGTTACATGTGTATGTCATATAATTTATGATTATATTTAAATTATAAATCTTTAAACAAGTTTTAATTGTGCATGTACTTAATTTTATTTTTTAGGATGTGTGTATGTTGTTGTTGCACCTAAGGATAATGAAGAGCAAATAGAGTATTGGTTAGCTCAATGTGTCGAACCTAAGAAAAATTTGATATGTCTATTGGCAAGTTGTCTATACTAAAGTATATGACTAGATATAGTATTGTCATTATGGCAAAAAAGTCATATAGTAGTTTGGAGTTAGCGCACCAAGTGTAAAGATCAGAAATCAGTTAAGTGTTGAAGATTGGACAACATACAAAGCACCAGAGACTCAGAGCATCAATGCATGTGTGTACAGATTAATTAAGGTATGCACCCTAGAAGTTAATATTGTTAGACTATACTTATGCTTAGTCTAAGAGTGCATCAATAGATATGCAAAGATGTCAAAGTTACAGTCAGTTGAAGTTGCACAGCCAGTGTGTGCCAGCAGAGAACATAGCATAGAGCCGATAGTGACTATTTTGGTTTGCAATTGTAAATTAATGTTGTAGAGGCTATGCACCAATTGTATTTAGGTTTCTGACATATGTATATTGTAAGCACACTTAAGCCAATTCATTTGGAATCATTATTTTTAATTAGTTATAGGGCCGACCTAATTGTATAATTGGTATGAGCGCATAAATATAAGGTGCACTCATTGTATTCGACATGGAAGTGGAAATAAATTTGTGAGAAGTAGAGTAGAGTATGCAAAGAGAGCATATGATGTATTAGAGCTTTGCAAGAGGTCAAAGCATCAGCGCACCAAAGGAACTGATCTGACAAGCAGTGTCATAGTGATAGTTCACCTATAGATATAGTGTGTATCTAATTTAGAAGGTTGTAGCCTTCATCATTTGAGCAGTGAGCTCTAGGACAGTGAGTCCACTCCCCTAACAGGGATCATTGTAAAAGACTCCTAACAGGGTCTGACCCTTAACAGGGTCTACTATACTAAAAGTATTGTAAAGCTACTCCTAACAAGGTAAAGGATCTTCTAACAAGGATCACAAAACACTAGTGTAGATTATTAGTGGGTATCAAGTCCCACTGGGGTTTTTACCTATTTGGGTTTCCCCGTAACCATATTGGTGTCATGTGTTGATTTCATGTTTCTTGTTTATGTGAATGTTTAATTTAGTACTTAAGCATTTATAATTTAGTATTCAAATTAAAGTGAAAAGTTAAAATACAGTGAACACTTATTCACCCCCCCCCCTCTCAATGTTCCCATTCCTAACAATGTCATCAAGTATATGATGATGATTTTTAGTATCCAATTGGGTCTATTGTGGTAGTTGGTACATGGCTATGCAAATACCTAACAAGAAGGAATGGTTTACCATCTTTTGAAGGCTACCAATCAGAAAAGAAAATTATGCACTATTCCCATTTGGTAGTGGCAACAAATATCAAATTGGAAAGATACAAAGGGAGACCTACTAATAAAATATTATGGACACTTTCAATGGAAGAGCATGAGCAATCATAGAGGCATTGTAGAAAAGAGAGGATGTTGATGGTACATTAGGTAGAATCAAATTTATACATGTAAGTTTTTGTTCAATTTGTCTTATTTTTACATGTTTTTCTATATAAATATTTTTCTTCTTTCAAGTGTCATATAAATTATAATTTAGTGATATAGATTTCAAATAATTAAAATTGACTTTAAATGAACTTTACATTTAAATACATGTATTTTCTAACATTTCAACATTTATTTTTATGATGCAGGATGTCTGGAAGAACATAGACATGAACTATTTATGTAGTTCAATGCACACTTGTGTTCGTCCAATTTTGGCTTTGTAAATAGTCCATGAACACACTTTTATTCATCCAATTTTGTTTTAAATATTTAAGTTAAATTCATAGTTTTATTCGCCTAAATTTTTTTTCTAAATATTAAACTATGCACATTGGTCAGATTATGTTCACTAATAGATTGTGATAGATTTATTTGTCCATCCATATTCATTGTTTAAACTAATAGATCTCATTGTTAGATAGATGGTTTTTAATAGTTAATCAAATTCAATGTTACTTGTAACATCGATATTGTTCTTGTTAATGACATGAATTAATAGATCTCATTGTTAGATAGATGGTTTTTATATAGTTAATCAAATTCAATATTACTTGTAAAATCGATATTGTTCTTGTCAATTACATGAATTAATAGATCTCATTATTAGATAGATGGTTGTTTTATAGTTAATCAAAGTCAATATTACTTGTAACATCTATATTGTTCTTGTCAATTACACATAAATTAGTAGATCTCATTGTTAGATAGATGGTTTTTTTATGTAATTGATATTTAATTACAATTGATATTAAATGATCATATTACATAATCTCATATATCTACATTCAAACCACTATTTGAAAAAAATATGAAATAGGATTAAAAGTCCATGAATAAGATAAATAACATAACAAGTCCTAGAATAATGTGTATCATAATGTCCATCATATCAATTCATGATATATATAATCACACAACAAAGTCCTACTCTAACAACAAGTAAAAATAATATGAGAAGAAGTCATCATAACACAAGTCCAAATAACATGATAACAAGTCTTGATAACATATATATATATATATATATAACACATGCCATCATAAAATATCCATCATATAAAAAGTGAAAATAATGTATGTGACAAGTATAATCTAACTCTACTCATCTAGTTGATCTACAGTCCTCTTCACTCCATGTGAAGAGGGTTGTGATGCACCATCATGTTGTGGCTTCTCCTGAGTGCCCTCATCCTCCTATAAATTTTTAAAAGATCTCATCAAAAGACTATTAACCATGCATTTGTGCTCAGTAATGCCCTTAGTGGGACATGAAGGTCCTCTCTCAGCTACATAAAAAATGGATACACTCAAGTCTTGTAAAAATAAGTGTTACAAAATCTTAATAATTTAGGTATAAAATATTTAGATATACAATGTTAATATTAATTTGAACATTTAAAATTTTACCATGTGTATATGATCAGTAATGCCCTCAGTGGGACATGGAGGTCCTCTCTCAGCTATATCAAAAGTGGATGCAGTCAAGTCATGTAAAAACAAACAGTACAAAATTTTAATAATTCAGGTGTAGAAGATCTAGATACATAATAGCCATTGAAAAATTACTTTTAATCATGACCTCAAAGGACAATGTCTATGGCTGCATTTTCTTAATCCTATAGCCATGCCAAGACTCATGGTGGTGTCAACCTGATCAACATATATAAAGCATGAATCAAACTTATAGTATATACATAAATTATAAAGTATATATAACTTGACTATAAATTTATGGAATAAAATCATGTACATTACCTATGTGTGACACGTAGCTAATGTCACCGATGAGTCAGGACATAAATGTGATTGTACAACTAAGACAATCCAAAATCCTACAATTGCAAAAAAATAAGTACGAATCAAAGTTGTACATAAATTAGTACTTGATATAAACACTTAAAATTAATGAATAAAAAACATACTACAAGTATATGTGGATGACTCTCAGTGACTGATGGGGCAAAGATTGAAGAACTTCCAATCTCAATGTTACATGAGAGACCCTACAAAATTGCAAAAACTATGTCAAACACATTATCAATTAAAGTTTATTTTGTTTAAAGTTTAAATGTATCAAGATCAAAATGCATACCATGAATGGGGCACCGAGATGTCAAGGTGTGGATGTCATATGATGAAGTCTAATGAAAGATGGAGGGTCAACCCTCCTCTATTCACAAAAAAACCACATGTTATGGTTCATAATTGTATAAATATAAAATTTAATATTTCACTGTAAATTATAATTAAATTTACCTTTGCAGGATGATCATCGTCTGCATTGAGAAAATCAACAAATGATGTGATATCATCTCCAACATCACCATGTGTGCCACCATCATCGTCAGCATATCCACCATGGGTAGCATGGGAAGCATCAGGATCAATCTAGGAACCCCTACATATATCCCCACAACTCATGCAAACATGTGCTATGCTGTGGGAAACCCTCACCTAGGTCAAGTATTATAACAAATTGCTTGTAAGGGCACTCAATGAATCGAGAGCTGACTGCACTACTTGATGATGGATAGGTGTAGGAACTATTCGAGCATGAAGAGGAACAAGGGGCTCATTGCATACACGATTTCTAGTTCTATCATTCAATTTGGCCCATGACCTGTCTTGTGGCATGCCCCAACCAACCCCCTGGAATGCTCTCATTTCAAAGTAATTGGGTTTCCTACCCAATTCAAATTCAGTCCATAATATTTTCAAAAAATAAAGGGGGACCTCATGATTAGTGTGTGGTGGATGATCAAATACCATCCACCACCACTCTCAAAAATGCTCTATTATACCAGGGTGCCGACACCATCTATAATAGAAATACGTGGCTTCTTTCCAAGAATCTCCTCACCCATTTTAGGGTTCAAAAAATAACGTGTCATATCACTTTTTGTAATTTTTAAATTATTGACCTCTTTATAAGAGAGGTCATTAGCATAATATGCACGCATAGTCTCCCTCCATAACTAAAAACTATCAAGCTCAGAGTCTAATGTATGTACAAAATCTATTATGCCTTGCATGCTATTTACAAGGTGTAGTAGTTGGGGAGATGGATGGGGATCATACCTAATATTATTTACATCTCTCATTATGGTCTCTACATTTCTCCTAATATTGTCTCTCAACTCTGTAGGTGGAGGTGGAGGTGGAGCTTGCTGACCTAAAATCTCATCAATGTTAAAATCATCCATTTTTATAATCTACGTACATATAAAAATGTGAAAATTTACAATTAACATACAAATTACATGTTACCTTATAAAGAAAGACTTAAATAATTAAAAATTAACAAATAATTTAAACATTTTACCATAGAGAGAGAGAGAGAGAGACTTAAATAAAAATAATTACATGTCATAATTTAAAAATTAACATATAAGTTAACATTTTACAGGTTATAAAGACAATCAAGACAAATGTTCAAATGTTTTCTTTTAAGAATGTACACCTAAGGTTGAAAAAAGATTCCAAGTTTTTTGATGTTTTTAAATCTCTATGTTTTGAAAAGTTTTGATTTGGAACATGTTTTAACATTTTTTTTAGAGAGAGAGACTTAAATAAAAATAATTACATGTCATAATTTAAAAATTAACATATAAGTTAAACATTTTACAGGTTACAAAGACAATCAAGATAAATGTTCAAATATTTTTTTTTAAGAATGTACACTTAAGGTTGAAAATGGATTCCAAGATTTTTAATGTTTTTAAATCTCTATGTTTGAAAGGTTTTGATTTGGAACATGTTTTAACATTTGAAAGAGAGAGAGAGAGAGAGAGAGAGAGAGGGACTTAAATAAAAATAATTATATGTCATAATTTAAAAATTAACATATAAGTTAAACATTTTACAAGTTACAAAGATAATCAAGACAAATGTTCAAATGTTTTTTTAAGAATGTACACCTAACGTTGAAAAAAGATTCCAAGTTTTTAAATCTCTATGTTTTGAAAGGTTCTGATTTGGAACATGTTTTAACATTTGAGAGAGAGAGAGAGAGAGAGAGAGTTAAATAAAAATAATTACATGTCATAATTTTAAAATTAACATATAAGTTAAACATTTTATAGGTTACAAAGACAATCAAGATAAATGTTTAAATTTTTTTTTAAGAATGTACACCTAAGGTTGAAAAAAGATTCCAAGTTTTTTGATGTATTTAAATCTCTATGTTTTGAAAGGTTCTAGTTTGGAACATGTTTTAACATTTTAGAGAGAGAGAGAGAGAGAGAGAGACTTAAATAAAAATAATTTCATGTCATAATTTAAAAATTAACATATAAGTTAAACATTTTACAAGTTACAAAGACAATCAAGACAAATGTTCAATTGTTTTTTTTAAGAATGTACACCTAAGGTTGAAAAAAGATTCCAAGATTTTTGATGTTTTTAAATCTCTATGTTTTGAAAGGTTTTGATTTGGAACATGTTTTAACATGAGAGAGAGAGAGAGAGAGAGAGTTACATGTCATAATTTAAAAATTAACATATAAGTTAAACATTTTACAAGTTACAAAGACAATAAAGACAAATGTTCAAATGTTTTTTTTTAAGAATGTACACCTAAGGTTGAAAAAAGATTATATGTTTTTAAATCTCTATGTTTTGAAAGGTTTTGATTTTGGAACATGTTTTAGAACTGTGTGTAGGATTACATTTTCTACAAGTACAATTTTTTATTTTAGTTCTGTTTAGGTAAAAAAAAATTCTACCTATGGTTTCTTATTTTATTTACATGTCTAGATTTATGTTTTGGTTTTCTACTTAGGGTTTTGTAATTCAATTATGTCTAGGTTTACGGTTTTATTTTATTACCTAGGGTTAAATTAAAGGTTTTTAATTAAAAATAACTTGAAACTATAATTTTTTATTAAAAAATAATAATAAATAATAGTACATACCTGGAACAGAAGAAAAATGGCTAAGGGGGTCGCTGGGAGAAGCTGAAATGGGCACCCATGCTCTGTAAAACGTAATCTTGTTTTCTAGGTTATGAAAAAGACATGGAAAATGGTTAAAATAAAAAAATAAATAGATTTATGAAATGGGCACCCATTTTGTAAAAATCGGGTGCCCATTTTTCTTTGGGTGCCCGATACAAAATGGGTGCCTGATTTTTAAATATAGATCAGGATCCCAAACTTAAACGGGCACCCAATTTTTGAAAAATGGGTGCCTATTTCTTGTGCCAAAAATTTTTGGTCACAGACTTCCGTGAAATTGGTACCCAATTTTGTGCATCAACCCTTAAAGCACACATGTTTATAGGATTTCTTACCAGGACTTCTTTTGGTTTCCTTTGGTCCAAACTTAACATCTTGCTTTTTCTTTTTAGTTCCGAAAGACTCACTAACTTCATAAATGGTATAGCCTAAGTCATGGTTCTCTCCATGCATTCTCTAATTTTTTATTTTCTCATCAAGCTTTGCAAAAATTTCTTTAAATTTGTTTAGCAATTCATATGCAACCTTCAACTCACCTTTCATTTTCTCATTCTCTTTTTTCAAATTTTCATTTTCCACTCGTTGTTCTTTCTTTTCTTCATTTGTTTCATGTATATGTGCATGCAATGTACCAACTTCTTGTTCAGACTTTAAAATATCATCCACCTTAGCTTTTAGGGCTTCTTCTACAACCTTTATTTATTCCATCTCTCAACCCATTCTTATAAACAAATCTTCCAACTATCTCTTTATATTCTTCTTGTCTTGGTTCAGCTACTCATTCTCCAAGGACATATCCTCCAAGGCTTCAAATTCCTCAAATCCACTACACTCTAATAGTTGTTCAACAAGATCTTTTCTCTTGGTTCTTGATTACTTGAGTTGTTCTTTCAATTGGTTAATAAATTCTTCAACATCTGCAAGTTGCTTCTCAAGTTGTCTATGATATCTCACTAATCCCTCCATATCTACCTTAAGGATCCTTCCCAAGTTGTTAGGATTCTTCAAGGGAACTTGGATTTGATACCAATTTTTAGTGCTACATGGCACTGGGAGGGGGGTGAACCAGTGTAGCCATAGATCTTAAAATGTTTTTCATAAATTTCTAGATTAACCAACATGAAAGTGATATTATAACATAAAAGAAAAGAAAATGAAACATCCACAACATGCAACACAAGAGAACCAATATTTTGTTAGAATAACTGAGAGGGGGGTGAATCAATTATCCAGTGTCCCAAAACAAAATGTATAATTCAAAACAACTTCTCTAAATTCTGCTCATCGATAAGCAATAATAACTCTCACTATTTGTGCTTTTACCGATTACCTGTCTAATACTATAACAGTTTACTGATCAAATCTAACATGAAATATGAAAAGTATGATAACAAACAAATATCATAATCAACACATAACACAAGAGATTTAACGTGGAAACCTTGTAAAGGGAAAAACCACCTGGGACCGGCAACCCAAAATTGTTCACTCTTTTGAAGTGAGGTCGGTTAAGACCCAACCCTGTTAAAGGTTAAAAACACACTATCAGGTGTGACCTTGTTAGAGGATTTTAGACTAGAATTTATCGTCCAACCAGCATTCACTATGGGTTGACAAGATAACAATGTTCATTCTATGAATGATACATCATAAGACTTTCAGATTCCACTCGGTTAAGAGATTTAAACTGTATACAATGGTTAAATGTGTAATAGTAAATGATCTGACTTAATACAACTTCAATTGCAGATTACAAATCAATATTCAGTCCATACAAATCCTTCTGACCAATATTTCACTTTAGTTTCAATACTATATCAACTTATTGTCTATCGGTAATTGCTCTTTGTAGCTCGATAACTATTCTACAGCTCAGTTCTTACTAATCAGTATGATCAGAATGCATGAAAGCTTGTTCACATGATAATCTTGTAGCTTCTTCTTCTTCCGGCCTGATTCATAAAGAAAATTTTTTCTCTTATATAGACGAGTAAATCATTTTCTTCTCCACCATCAAATTTTTCTATTTAACCACATTCATAGATTTTGTCGCTTCAAACTTTCTCAGTACTTGTGTCAATAACATGTTTCAATCTTCTCCGTTAGATCTTTCTTGAATTTTGTCAACCGTTGATTTTTGTAAAAAACATTATCTATTACCTCAATGTTATACACTTTCCAGCTCATCAATCCTATCGGTTAAACTAATCATTTGATTCATTCTATTCCGCTTAGTTAACAAAGAAATACGTCAGTGAATTTAGCTTGGTTAATACTATGGTTGGTATACACTACACTCCGTCGGTGTATACCAGAAATGCTTCATTTACCGACAACACTGCTTTGTGTCTTTCAGCTCTATACTTCATCATAGATGAATGCAACATAATAAAGTCAATAACATCAAGTCATAGACTCATCAACAAGTTACTCAATGTGTTCCTTATCCTCATCTGTCATGTACATCTTTCCTCATGTAGATTTCTTTGTTCTTCATCTTTTTCACCTTTCCTCAAATGTGTTAGTATAGTAACTTACAAGATGAGTGCTATAAAACTAGTTGACATTAATGACAACATAATAATGATTTAATCATATTACATGTCTAATTAGAAACTCTTCAATGATCTTATAATCATAGATTCTTCAATCAGATTCCAAATCAGTTGTAGTCCAACAATCTCTCCCTTTGGCATTGATGGCAACTCAAGTAATATGAAATGTACCATACACATACCAAACATACATTCTAAAACTTTGTGAACAAATGTTGTAAGTCGAATAGACTTAATATGTTTAATCACTACATTACTAAACTAGCATTAAATAATATAGCTTTACCATTCTGTAGTTGTGATCTTTTCAGTTCGCCTATTCCTGCTTCTGTTCTCTGTAACTGATCTTCAATACTTTGTCTCGGTCAGATTGTCTCTCCCTTAGATAATTCTCATTGGTGTTTATTCCTTTTGTATCATCTTAAAATGGAAGCACTTCCATCTTGATAGGTTTAGCACCCTCTTTTAATACATTTATCATGATAGACATGCATTTAGGATGCATTCTGCACTTGATTTCTTCATTCTAGGTGAAATTAGGGTTAGGATCTTAAGGATTCTCCTGAATTTCCCTCTTCCATGACTCTATTTTCTAGGTAGAATTTAGAAATGGATCTTCTTGGCCATCATTTTAGTAATCATAGGGTTTTATGTCTATTCCTAACATTTTGTCCTATTCTAGCATCATTTTTAGGTTTCTGGGCATCCCTGGGACCTCTGCACTTGATTTTGGGTCAACCTGGGAAAAAGGTCAATGTCTTAGGTCAACCCTGACTAGGTCAAGGTTAATGTCGACTTTGACCCCTTTCTCTAAATTTTCTAGATCCTTAATTTTTGGGCTTCGAGCTTTCGGGAAATTTATTTTCCCACCTTCGGGTCGGCCATTTCAGGTTTCGAGATGCTAAATCCTTTAATTGCATTTAATCTAGGTATATTTTCTAAATTTGAGGACCTAATTGGGATTTAATTGTCCAAGGTGGCCCATCTAGAGGAGTGTGCCCTAGATCACTATAAAAGGAGGCCTTCCTCTCTCATTTTCACATCAAGTTTTCATATCTCATCTCAAGCAATTGCAAGCTCTCAAGTGCAAGCAAGAATTCAAGCAAGGGAAGAATAGTGAAGGTGAAAGTTAGCAAGAGGAAGATATAAAAGATCAAGCCATTGTTGACATCAAGCATCTTTGTAGACTCATATTTGGAGCAAGAGAGATCTCTTCTTCCTTGATCCACCATTATCAACTTTCAAGCATTCAAGGATTCGATCATGGGGTAGCAATTACAGATTGTGAGTTTGGTAGAAGTACTTTAGCCTTGGGGGCTTGGTATGCTTTTCTATCTCATTCAAATCTATGCATTGCTATTTCATACACATTCATGCTAGGGTTTTGATCTAGAGGATTAGAGCTTGGCATTACACTTTCAATACATACACACACACATTCTATTTCAATCGGCTATTCATGGAGGTGGAGACCACCAAAATGGGGGTTTGACTAAGGCAAAATCCTATATAGCCACCCCAAAACTCCCCTTTTTAGATATCTACAGTTGTTGTTTTGAGGATCAGAGGACATATCTAAGTACCCTTTTCACAGAAATTTCAGGATCTGTGAACAGAATTTGAATTGGACTTCAAATAAAGCATGTCGTATTTGACCTTTTATGAGGGTCAAACCTGAGCTAAGCCATCTCCGTGAAAGATTTTTGGGTTTTCTTCATCTCAGCATTTCTAGTCTAGGACAGGTTTCAGATTTTTCTAAAAGTGTACACAGACTTAAGAGTATAGATATTTATGAATCAATTTCATGATGAGGTATGTATCTTGACCTAATTGATTTTCAAGTATTTTCATATTTACTTATGCTATTCTAATTCAAATCCAATTTCAAATGAATATGTGTTGAATGTTAGGTATATTACTATGTTTCCATTTTCACCATATTCATTTTGGTGAACCTGTTTATGACAACTCTTTCTTTTATGGTGTTGGATTTAAATCTTGTAGATTTCTTTCTTGCATTTTTATTTCAAAAATATAAAAAAATTGCAAAACTCCTTTAAAAATACAAAAATATTTCTATTTTTCATGCTTTTAGTACTTTCTTTGTATTCAACATGTATGATTCTTGTTTTGAGTACTTTGATGATGCTTTTATTATACAAGAGGATAGAATCCCTAATGAGGTACATGGTAGTGAGGCTGAAAATGGTTCAAATATGGTCTCCATGGATCCTATTCCTATTTCACTCTCCTCCACAACCTCTCCAATTGACCTTTACCATAGGGTGTGTGCATGGTTACCTTCATGTCCCACTATTTGTAACATTGATAAACCTAAAATGATCTATCCTACACCTTTGATGCCGGTAAAAGGATGTCCTCATATAACAATTAAAGGTAAACCTAGAGATCCTTTGGATTTCTTTGACAACACTGATTCTGTTTCACATGCTTATCGCACATAGAATAACCCTCAGCCTACTGTTCCAGTTTCTTTACCTCCTTCTCAACCTATGTGATGCAGGAGCATCCTGGGTGTAAGAGCAATCTTGCATCACCCAAAAATATTTATGTTTTTGTATTCAATAAGGGCTATCTTGTGCAGAGTTGCTATTTATGGAAACTTGCTATTTTTAGTAAAATGGTCTTACGATCTCAGAATGTTCTAATTTTACATGTGGAGGTTCATCTTAGTCATATCAGCTTGCTAGCAAAGTTTCATGGCTAGATCAAGTCTAGTTTTAAAGATATTGAAGATTTTCGGTATTGCAAGCAGGGTACAGAAACTTCAAACTCAGTTTTGAAGGCTTTAGAGGCCTCAGATGAGGTTGAAAATTTGGGTGATGAGCACTTTGCGCCAGTCAAGCCTGTAGAGAACTTCGTGGCATTTCTAGAATGGGGTTATAATAGCCAATCGGGTCAACGGGTGATGACTTATGGTCTTCGAAAGTTGGGTCACCTGAAATGGCGGAAAATAATTTTTCTTCAAAATTTCTGTTTGGGTTTCAAAACTCATTTTGAGCCAACTTTGATGTAATAAATTGTAAAATAAAATAATTCTAAGTTTGGTTGGCCCTAAGGGCTAAACTTCTAGAACCTTCTCGGGCGGTGGAAATTGCCTATATAAAGAAGGCCCATAGTGTTGTCTAGGGTAGTTCTGGGTAGTAGATCTAGGTATTGATTCGAGGCTTTGTCCTAAAGAATATTGTAAGGGAATGCCCATGTGGCTTTGCATATTGTAATTCTGAAAGTTTGTAATTCCACATTTGTGGAGATAATAAGAAGCCAATTTTCTGTTCTTGCATATTATTGTTGTTGTTTCTCTATTTCTATTATGTGCTTGTGGTATTAAGGGGAGCACCCTTCATCACTATGCTTCCTCAAGCACCTAGGTATCCATATACCTTTAAGGAGTATAACTTAGTTGACCAATTACGTGCTACTCCTGCTAAGATATCTTTGTGGGAATTACTTCAAACATCCCCGACATATCATGAGGCATTACAAAAAACTCTATCTACTCTTCCTTCTTCACCTCCTAATCAAGAAAACATTCATTCTATTTTGGATTGTATGCATACTATGCCTTATGTACCTCCTATTGTGTTTTCTGATAATGATTGACCTCCCTTAGAGGTGTAGAATCAATATGATGCTCTTATGGTGGCTGTCTATATTAATCAGAGTATCATTCGTAGAACCTTAATTGAAAATAGATCTGGACTTAATGTTTGTAGCATGGATATGCTTAAGGCGATTAAGGCTGATTTATCTACTATTCAACCTAATAATGTTCCTATACATGGATTTTATAATATTGTGAAAAGAACTTTGGGTATTATTACCTTACCTGTTAAAGTAGGTCTGGTTATTCTAAATACTCCTATTCATGTTATGCCTGGACCTCTCAACTATAACCTTCTTTAGGAAGACCTTGGTTACATACTATGCATGCAGTTCCTTCTACTCTTCATCACAAGGTTAGGTTCATCTATAACAACCTAATGTATAAATTACATGTAGATGATGCCCCGAACACTTTCTTAAATGTCGAATATGCTAAGAACTCTGAACCTATTCAACCTAATAAGGAGATTCAGAAACAAGCGGAGATACAACAATCTGAGATAAAACAACCCAAGATTCAACAACAAGAAGCTCCATCTTATTTTTTGTCTTTGACTAAGGATGATTGGGGGACATTGGATTTTAATCCTACATTTATTGGAGAATATAAGGTCTCTGATTTGGAATTCATGAAGCAATAGAGTGAATTTGAGAAAAAGGTTTTTACTTCTTCCCCGTTGTCTGAAGAATTAAAAAGTAATTTTGTTGCTACTTCGATTAATGAAATGCTTGACACTAGAAAGCCTGATTGTTATGACATTGTGACATATGCCACTCCTTGGACTCCTTCTGATATGACTAATCGATATGGACTTGGTTATCATTTTCTTAAGAAATCAAAATTTAATGGGAAAGGATGTGGTAAATATGAACAAGGTATACAAGTACCTCTAGATAATGATGTCTATGATCATACGTATGGATTAGGATTTAATCCTTATAGACAACCATTGGCTTTTCCTCTTAATGTTAATCATATTTGTAGTGGATAGTTGAAATTGGTTAACCCATTGCTTATTGACCTTAATCAACACTCTTCTTTGGATATTTTTCCTAAAGATGAGGCCTTAGTGGAATTTTTAGGGTTTATGAGGATCTTCCTAAGTTTCATCACAAATGAGGAAAGCCTTATTGCTTAAAAATAGATGCTTATTTTGGAGAACATGAAGAACATGATATTCTCCCTTTACCAATGGATTCTCCGATAAGCAGTGATTTGTTAATCACTGAGACTATTGATATTCAAGTGGATGAAAATGATTCTGAAAGGATGATAAAAATTGGGAAATGTTTGAATCAGGATGAACGTGATCAGTTGGCTTCCCTTTTGCTCGAATTTAAGGATATCTTTGCTTGGACATATTTCAATATGCCAGGTATCGATTCTAAAATTGTTACTCATAACATTGTTCTAAAACCAAATATGAAACTTGTGAAACAAAAAATTCAAAAGATGAATCCACGAATTGCTTTGTTAGTTAAAGGTGAAATTGAAAAACTATTGGATTCTGGGTTTATCCATTCTATTTATTATTCTGATTGGATTTCAAACATTGTGCCTATGTCAAAAGGAGAAAATAAGATAAGGATGTGCACTGATTTTAGAGATTTAAATAAGGCATCCTTGAAAGATGATTTCCCGCTACCTAATATTGATATGATTGTGGATTCAACAGTGGGTCATGCTTTGTTATCTTTTATGGATCATTTTTTGGGATACAATCAAATCTTTATCCCCCCTAAAGATCAATTTAAGACTGCATTTATAACACCTTGGGGAACCTTTTGTTGGGTCATGATGCCTTTTGGATTAAAAAATGTGGGAGCAACTTATCAACGGGCTATGACTCTGATTTTTCATGATTACATTCATAAGATTCTTGAAGATTATGTGGATGACATCTTGGAAAAATCTATACATAGAGAAGATCATGTTACTATTTTACGACAGATATTTGAAAGAATTCGAAGTTATAATATGAGATTGAATCCTAAGAAGTGTGTCTTTGGAGTTGACTCTAGTAAATTATTAGGATTTATAATCTCTAAGCGAGGCATCGAAGTAGATATTGAAAAGATTGATGCTATTGTTAATATGCCTCCTAAGAATATTTCTTAGTTATGAAGTTTACAAGGAAAAATACAAGCTATTTGTCACTTTATTTCTAATTTAGCTGATCGAACTATCCTTTTACTTCCTTGCTTAGAAAGGATACCACTTTCTCTTGGAATGAGGAGTGTAAACAAACTTTTGAGAAATTTAAGGAGTATCTGGCAAATCCTCCTATCTTGCAACCTACAAATTTTGATAAACCATTTCAATTATATACTTCAATGACTCCATGGGTTGTGAGTGCATTGTTAGCTCAAATTGATGACAATGGTAAAGAAAAACCTATGTATTACATTAGTCAAACTTTAATTGATTATGAAACATGATATATAGATTTAGAAAGACAATGTCTAGCTATAGTTTATGCATGTCAAAAACTCAGGCATTATCTTATAAATGTTGAAGTTAATGTGATTGTCAAGTTTGATCCTTTGAAACATATTTTCTCACAAATTGATCTTTCGGGTCGGTTAGCAAAATGGGTTATGTTGCTCACCGAATTTGATCTTAATTTTATTTCTCAAAAATCAATTAAGGGACAGACATTGACAGATCACTTAGCTGAAGCTCCTAGTCCTTATTTAGATGAAAATTCTACTTCTATGGAATTTCCTGATGATAATATTCTAGCTATTCAACAGGATGATATTTGGGAATTATATTTTGATGGGTCTAAGTGTAAAATGGGTTCTGGTGTGGGTATCATCTTGATTCCCCCTACAAAAAAATCCATCCCTTTATCATATAAATTAACTTTTCCTTGTACTAATAATATTGCAGAGTATGAAGCCCTTATAGCTGGACTACGAGCAGCTTCATCCCTCAATATCCAACATTTACAAATATATGGTGATTGGCAACTGATAGTTGAACAGATTAAAGGAGGATATCAAACTAAAAATACTAAAATGACACAATATAGAGATTTAGCCCTTGATGTGCTTTCACAATTCCCATCTTATACGATTCAGACTTTACCTAGGAAGGATAATCGACATGCAGATGCTATGGCTAGTGCAGCTTCCTTGGTTTGTCTCGAGAATAATGCGGAAAATTTTCAATTTACTATACAAACTTTTAAATGCCCTGCAATTTCTGATAAGATCACCTTTGACTATTTCAATTTGCATTCAGATGAATGGTATTCACATATTTTTCATTTTTTGAAGGATGGTACTTTTCCCGAATCAGCAACAAGGAACATGCATAATCGTATTCGGAAACTTGCAGCTCAGTACATCATTTTAGGAGATACGCTTTACAAACACTCTTACAAAGGATTATTATTAAGATGTCTTAATAGAACTGAAATTCCTGTAGCTTTAGCAGAGGCTCATTCTAGTTCTTGTGGAGGACATTTTGGTGGAAAATCTCTAGTTAATAAATTGCTTCGAATGGGATATTATTGGCAAACAATGGAACAAGATTCTTTCATGTTTGTTAAGAAATGTCCTCAATGTCAACAACATAGTAATTTGATTCATACTCCTACTCATGAGCTTCGTAATCAAGTTTCTCCATGGCCTTTCAGTGTTTGGGGTTTTGACCTTATTGGAAAAAACTCACCAACTTCTTCTCAAGGACATACTTACATTCTCACCGCTACAGATTACTTCACAAAGTGGGTTGAAGTTGTCCCTCTTTGTTCAACAATGACGGATTTTATTTGTGATTTTATCCTTAATAATATCATAACAAGATTTGGTATCCCTTCGATGATAATTTCAGATAATGGAACATCTTTTAAAAATAAAGAAGTTGCAAAATTCTTAGAGAAATATAGGATTCAACATAGATTTTCAACTCCTTATTATCCTCAATCTAATGGACAAGCTGAAGCATCAAATAAAATTATTGAACAAATCTTGAGAAAAATAGTTAATAAGCATGCCAAAGATTGGCATACTCAATTGAATTATGCTTTATGGGCCTATAGGACTAGTGTTCGTACTGCTACGGGTACTTCTCCTTATAATCTTGTCTATGGTACTGATGCTATTATGTCTTTGGAACTATAAATCCCTTCTTTACGCATTTCATTTTATGGGATAATTGATAAAGATACT